>CM060394.1:46003557-46366057 GCA_030545235.1 Helianthus tuberosus
TAAGGCTTCATATTTAGCCTCATTATTAGTAGTTTGAAACTCACAAGCTATTGAGTGGGGTATTATGTCCCCCTGTGGTGATTTTAGTAGTATTCCAAGTCCTGTTCCTTTGACATTAGAGGCTCCATCAGTGAAGAGTATCCAAGGATCCTTAGTCTCTTCGAGCTGCTGAACTTCTAACTCAGCTTCTCTTTGTAAGTCACTACTAAAATCTGCCACAAAGTCAGCTAAGGCTTGGGATTTGATGGCAGTCCTTGGTTCATATCTTATATCGTAAGCACTAAGCTTCACTGCCCATTTAGCCATCCTTCCTGACATTTCAGGTTTTCATGAGAACATTCTTAATTGGAAAGTTAGTCTTGATAATAATGGCATGAATTTCAAAATAATGTCTTAGTTTAGTAGATGCCATAATCAAAGCAAGGATAAGTTTTTCCAATTGTGAATACCTGGATTCAGCATCAAGGAAACTCTTACTTACATAATAGACAGGATGTTGTGTACCTCCGTGATCCTTAACAAGTACTGCACTTACTGCTTTAGAAGATACCGCTAGATACAAGGATAATATGTCCCCTTTTTCTGGTTTCATCAAGGCAGGAGCTGAGGATAGGTAATCCTTAAGGGCTTTGAGAGCATTCTCATGCTTCTCAGTCCACTCAAATTTCTTGTTCTTTCTCAGAATGTCATAGAATTCCTTGCACTTTTATGATGACTTTGATATGAACCTGTTCAAGGCTGCGATTCTCCCTGTCAACCTTTGCACATCCTTAGCATTGGCAGGAGATTTGATATTCACATTTGCCTTGATTTACTCTGTATTTGCTTCTATGCCTCTTCTTGTTACCATGTAGCCTAGGAACGTGCCTGCTTTAACACCAAAGTGACACTTTGAAGGGTTTAATTTCATATTGAATTTATCAAGGATATCAAATGCTTCCTCCAAGTCTCTAAGGTGATCCTCAGCTTTTTTAGACTTAACCACTATGTCATCTATGTAGACTTCCATAGTGTGTCCAATTTGTTCCTTAAACATCATGTTGACTAGCCTTTGATAAGTAGCACCTGCATTTCTTAGTCCAAATGGCATAGTAATATAACAATATATACCAGTTGGGGTTATAAAGGCTGTATCCTCTTGATCAGATGGTTCCATCTGAATTTGTTGAAATCCAGATGAAGCATCCATAAAAGTTAACAATACATGACCCGTGGTAGGATCCACCATGGAGTCAATGTGGGGTAATGGGAAAGGATCCTTGGGACATGCCTTGTTTAAATCGGTAAAATCGACACATACCCTCCACTTTCCATTTTTCTTTTGAACAACAACCACATTGGCAAACCACCTTGGATACTTGACCTCTCTTATCATACCTGCTCGGAGTAGCTTATTTACCTCCTCCTGGATAATGGCATTCCTCTCAGGTGCAAACTTTCTCCTTTTTTGATGTATGGGCTTGAATGACCTGTCAATGACAAGCTTATGAGTAATTATATCTTTAGAGATACCTGTCATGTCTTCATGCTTCCAGGCAAAGGTAGTTTTTCTCTTCTTGAGGAAGGATACTAGATCCTGTTCAATTTTGTTGAGAATCCCTGATCCTATGAAGATCTTGGATTCCGGATCCTGAGGATCCATAAGGATATCTTTCAGATCTTGTTCTCTTGCCTCCAAGACATCTCTTGGAGGATGCTTTAGTTGCTATTGCTCCCTGGGTCTTGAGGCTGGTTTCATTGATGATGTGTAGCAATTCTTGGCTTCTTGTTGATCACTCTCAATCTTCACCACCCCCCATGGGCTAGGAGGCTTTACGCATTGATGATATGTAGATGGGATTGCCTTCATGTCATGTATCCATGGCCTGCCAAGGATAACATTGCAACAGGATAAGCAATCTATAACACAAAATTTCTGATAAGAATGAAGTCATTCTATGTAGATGGGAAGTTTAATGTCCCCCAATGTGTTCTTGGTTTCTCCACTGAATCCCATAAGAACTGAGGATCTTGGGACAATATCCGATTCAGGGATGTTCATCTTCTTGAGGACATCAAGCTGAATGATGTTTACTGAGCTTCCTCCATCTATCAAGATCCTGTGAACAAAATGATTAGATATAAACAAAGTAATAACAAGACCATCATGATGAGGATCCTGGACATCAACACGATCATCCTCATCAAAAGTTATAATTTTTTCCTGTGTAACAGTAGAGGTTCGGATGGGTCTATCCCCATTATCCATCTTGGTCTCCTTGGCATGCCTCTTGGCTGATAAAAAGGAAGTGCCACATATATCTGATCCACCGGATATGAAGTTAATAATTTGTGCATCAGCAGGAGGAGCAGGAGCTCTTTCTGGAACTTTTTCAGGATCCTAGATCCTTGACTTTTTTCTTCCCAACAGCTCCTTCAAGTGTCCTTTACTTAACAGGTAACCAATCTCTTTTATGAGTGCAATATATTCTTCAGTGAGATGATCGAAATCTTCATGGTACGCACACCATTTGGATTTGTCTTTCGTTGCATTCGGCTTATCACTTTTTCTGGGCCATCTCGCTTTCTCACCTAAATTCTGCATTGCAAGGATTAGTTCATTGTTATCAACAGAAAAACAATATTCAGAAATTGGAGGATAATCCTCATCATCCTCTTCCTGTTCCACTGCATGCACATTCTGGTTATCAGACTTATTATAAGACTTTGACTTGTTGTTCCTGAAGTAGGATCCTTGCTTTTTCTGTTTCGAGGATCCTGCCAATCTTTCTTGGATCCTTTTATCATCCTCTAAACGGATGAATCTAAGGGCCCTGGTTCTTACTTCATCAAGATTCCTGCAAGGGGTCATGACAAGATCATCATAGAACAATGAATCCCTAAGTAAACCCATTTTAAAGGCTTCTACAGCTGTAGCTATATCCAGATTAGGGATATCTAAGGATTCTTTACTAAATTTAGTGATATAATCTCTAAGTGATTCATTTTGACCTTGTGTTACCCTATATAGATCACTAGTTAAACGTTCAAATTTTCTGCTACATGAGAATTGACTATTAAACAGATTAACTAGATTAGCAAATGAAGTAATAGAGTAAGGGGGAAGACTTAGCAGCCATTTAAGAGCTGATCCAGTTAATGTGGATCCAAAACCTTTGCATAAACATGCTTCTTTTAACCTCTCCGGGTTGGGATTGATTTCCATCCTTTCTCTGTACTGAGCTACATGTTCCTCTGGATCTGTTGAACCATCATATAGCTTCATGGTTGGTATTTGAAACCTTTTCGGTATTTCAGCATCACAAATAGGTGGTGCAAAACGAGATATCCTGTGGCTTCCATCTGCAATTTCAGGAATAAGTTTAACCACTCCTGGAACGCTAGATATCATATCCTTCAGTTTCTGTAATTCCCTAGCCATAGCTTGATTGATACCTGTTGTGACAACCGTCAAAAATCCAGGTATCCATACAATTAATTAATTTTGATTAGTGCTTAATGACTGTGCTAAATTACAACTGATGACTTAAACTGCTTTCTGATTTCTGCATCATACTCACATGTGCATCACATATTACATAATGTCACCTCGTTATCACATACAAACTTTAGTGCCATAAACGATGCACAAAGCACGGTTAGCACAGTTAGCGGATAACTCAGAAAAATGCTGACAATGTCAGTATATAGACAAATAGTATTTGGAGACCCAGTATGGGCCAGAGACTAAGTTTCACACTGGTATAGTGTGTAGGAAAGTAAGGATCACAAAACTACTTCACTAGGTGATAGTTTAAGTGCCGGAAAGTGCCTAAAACCCACTTTAAGTGCAGAATTCAGCACATTTCAGCAAAATTCAGCATTTTAACGAGCTAGTAACATGAAAAAATATGGAAAAATGGTCCTGAATGCTTTCCTAAGTGTCGGGAATTGAAAGTGTCACAAAAGGGTATTTAAAGATCACTAAACGGTAAAGCTTGGCACTTTAACGAACCGGTATCTAACCGAACAACCGGACACTACCCGAAACACCAAAATTATACTAGAAGCATTGTTTTATTATTTCTGAACAAATTATGATCCCCGAACACCTTAACACCCACTTAAAATATCTAGTAACTAACTTAACTAACTATATATTTGGATTTGAACCATTAATCTAACTAGATGGTTGGAATTTACATTTAGACCCCCCCCTGCTAGTAATCAGCCACATGGCCTAAATGGTGGATCCTATTTGATCTTACTTGGATTGCCTAAGATCTTGTCATGTACTTTAAAAACATAAGAACCAATGGACAAAGCTTTAAGATGTATTATAAGAATACATAAGCACTTCATTAATCACCTCACACCAAACTCCATCTTTCTCCTTCCTTGCTCCCCATTCTTGACCGAAAGGGAATGTGTATTCAAAGCAGTGTACCAAAACACCTTATTTCATGTTGATACATATAGAGGCATATGTGCATTTCTAATATTGATAATGTAAAAAGTAGTGTATTAGATATGGTAGTGTAAATAAAAGTGCAATTGTCTAATATTTGTAATGAGTTACGGAATTTGTCAAAGAAATTATACATATACACATGTGTATGTTTGTTTATTATGGATGGAATGATAGATGAAAGAGAAAGTGTATTCAAATTAGTATACCAAAACACCTTATTTCATGTTGATACAAATAGATGCACATGTGCATTTCTTATATTGTTAACGTAAAAAGTAGTGTATTACACGTGGTAGTGTAAATGAAAGTGCAATTAACTAATATTTGTAATGAATTACGAAATTTGTCAAAGAAATGATACATATGCACATGTGCATGTGCATGGATAACTGTTACTAAAAAAAAAAAATTTGAATTTTTTTTTTATTTTTTTAGATTTTTTTAGGTATTACTGTTTGTGTCCACAGTGGTTCTCGCGGTTCTCGCAATAAAGGGTGGTTCCTAACGGATCCTATATATATATATATATATATATACTTTTCTTGTATTTTGATGAAATATATAATGAAAGTAAATGATAATATATATAACATACATATATATGTATATATCGACGCATAATACTGATTGATATAATTATATTTGTGCTAATGCAATAGTAGCAACAAAATGTGTCTGAATAATTGTTTAGTTTTGTGACATTAATCTCTGAAAATGTTTGTAATTCAGATGGCAAAGGAAATAGCACGTAATCAAGAAATTCAGGCTAGTAATGGAAATTCTTTGGATAAAAGTGCTATAGAAAATATAATAGCTCAAGGAATATCTAATGCTACACCTTCGATCATTGAATCTATAAAAAATTCTATACCTATAAATGAGAATCCTACTATACGCTGTAAGCATATCCATCACTTTAAACCTAGCCCTAGTGTCAATGAGGGCAGTGATATTCTTGTTAACACTCCATTTCTCAAACGAAAGAATACCACAACCCATGGTTACTCTTATAAGGAATTCCGCTCTGATAAATCCTATAAGAATAAAGGAAATTGGATCGTCAATCGCATAACCTATCTGCAGGAACTATGACAAAAAGCATCCTGGAAAAAGCCATTATAAGAAAACACACCACTGTAGCTTCTGGAAGAAGACTGGGCATACATAGAAAGAATGTAGAAGGAAAACTAATATATGTTTCAACTGCTGCGAACCAGGACATATCCATCCCTACTGCCCGAAGCTGTCTAAGGCACCCGACAACAAGACTAGAACAATAGACGAAGCTAAGGAAAATGCATAAACAACGCAGGAGGCAACAACAAATTCTAACATAAGCACCCGTACGTTTTGTCTGTACTAAAGTATTAGTTGACTTTTGGTTCTAGTCCAAATTTATAAATAAATGATCATTATATCGCCAGATTTCTTTCATAAAGCAAACACTTATTTGCCTCATCTCTTGACAAATTCTGCACATGCATTGCTTGTTACGCATGTGATTTTACTTCAAAAGATCCTTTATTCACGAGTTTGAATATTATTTCATTATACTCATCTTGATAACCTACATTATTGCAAAACGTTGACTTTTTGATATCAAGTCAACAAATTTCTTGGAAAACTTCGTTCCTTTTTAAAGTTACTTACCGAATTTTCATTGTAACAATTTCTTGTCATTACATATATCCATTGTTGGAATATGTCCAAACCAAGCTCAATTGTTTGAACTTGCTCATATTCAATTCAAAGTCCCATATGATGGATTGAGATCATCATATTTAAGTTAATCTCAACTAACACTTCATTTGTTTCGAATCATAGAAAGACTTGTTTAAGTCTTCACTTCTATTAAATCATTTTGTTGGTTACAACCACTTTGTATTGGCATTTTCATTTACTTAAAAATTTCGTCAACCTTATTTTCATACCTGATGAACTAATTTGTTTATTCTCTATTGGTTCATTCTCTTAAAATCTTAAACACAACTATGTGTTAAGATAAAGGTACATAAATTCATATTATATTCCTATGTACCTCTAACATCTCTTTCATCTTGATCAAATTCTATGAAATTCATTTATTCCTTCATTTGAATATCCTATATATTTGAATATCCAGATTCACATCATTAAAACTTTCAGTTAATTTCGAGAACAGTTAAATTTGTTCGGTCCCAATGATTATTAAACTATTACAATCATTACGACAACTTGCGGTGTCTGTATAAATTTGTAGCCTGAGCTAATCATGACCTTAATCATACAAATTCATACAAAACCCCATATGTCTTTCGTTTGACTCATCATTTAAAGTAGCCTTGATACAATTATGTATTAGGACAATGATACACTAAACTCTATTGTATTTTCGGTATATCCTTGCAATTCAAATAAATAGCACTACACTGATTTTTGGTTTGATAGTTGACACATCATTTTCATGATTCTATTATCATTTTGAGATTATTAATTCTGAGTCTTCCTCAATTGACAATCAAAGTAAGTTTTCTTTTGATAGTAAGTTCTACTTTTTCTGAAAGCCATTCACAAATTTTCAAGTTATATGTTTATTAAATCCATCATTTAATTTGACCCTATAAAACTTAGTCACCTTGATGATTGTATCATTTCATCTCGTTCATTTAAACATCAATTCCTGAAACTAATTACATTGGACAATTGAGTTCTAATTGTCATATGATATCCTTATATTCATGTCTTGATTCTGCTTCAGACACCTTGATACTGTTTTTACTAACTAAAAGACGTGACGTTACCCCAAGGAGATATCGTAGCCCAAACCTCGAGGACGAAATTTAAAACAAGGTGGGGAGGATATAACAACCCTCGAAAAACACCCCTAAACGCTCCTAAATACACCCCGTATACGATAAAAGGACCCGAATAACATTAATTTTTGTAAAAATCAAATAAAACAAATAATATGGGCCGCTCGCGGGTCGTGACCCAGTTAGCCGAAGGTTTCGCGGGGCGCGAAGCCCCTTTACTTGCCGGTAACCCGGGCTGCCACGTGTTCCACACACGCGTTGAACCTACTTTGTGATTCACCAACCCTAGGCCCTAGCTAGGACGAGTCGCGGGCCGCGAAGGAGAAGGAGGTGGGTCTCGTAGGGCGCGAGAGACCCCCTGATCAGCTATAAAAGGGACCGAACCCTGCCATTTCATACTCGTTCAATATTTTACTTTCTCTCTCAAAGTTATAATATGAAAATACTCGGGTATTATACCCCTAAAACACGAAGCTCTGCCTCGCTGTAAGTACTTGAACCCCTAGAAACTAAGTCGATACTCTGCCCGATTGATCTAAAACTCCATAACACATGTCAAGGCTCTTCCTGACTCAGTTCGTTGGAGTTCTGTCTCATGTTGTATGACTAGCGTGATTTGGGTTATCTTACTAACGCGTGTGCATTATATATTTTTCACATAAACTCAAAGAAATAATCAAAGAATATTACCAGGAAGCCCGTAGAGATACCTAAGTTTACAATGTGAGTACATTCTCTTTTTGTAAATCTTTTTGTAAAAACCTCAAATTTTTTAAATTATACTTAACAGTGATTAGTCTATGTATTCTACAATTGTTGCCGATATGTTGGGGTTTTGTATACATTACTTGTAGTCTGTTACTATTGGACGAAGAGTTAGCCAATGAGTAAAATGATCCACATGTCAAGGTTTTGACAATACTGAATGAGTATATTGGTAGATATTAAACATTGTAATCGCTCTCAATACTGTAAAGTTATATAAGCTGTTTTGATTAAACTGGGATGCACTCGCCAGTATTTCTTGCTGATAAAACTTTTTTAAAACGCGTTACAGGTAACTAAAGGTGAAGTTAATAGAAGCCAGCTGTAGAGCACTAAAGACTTAGAAAAGTGGCTATAAAAGTTAACTAAACTAAAAGGAGATTATGTTTTCAATAATTAGGGTTTATCCCTATAAATGTATTGTAAACGAAACATGGGTTTTATCCCATTTATTTATTATAAAAATATGGTGTTTTAAACTCTGATAAATATTTCCTAACTACGGTCCTAATGAAAATTTTCCGCTGCGTAATTAATAAACACCAATACCATCTGACTGGCTCGCGGCTCCCGCTCCCAAGGTGGGGTAGGGGGCTGTGACATCTTGAAGACAAACAAAAAAGCACAATCTATGAATACTGAATAAGTGTATGTACTAAAGTTTACATAAATAAGAAATTGAATTTAAATTAATATACTTTTCGAGTATAATTAGGGTATATGGGCTGGGTATTGGGCAGGTATCACTAAATCCCATACCCATACCAATACCCGAACTTTTTTATATTTTTAATCCCATACCTGTCGGGCTTCGGGTATACCTGACCCATATGTTTTGGGTTTCGGGTATACACGTCAAGCTCGGGCTTCTTTGCCATCCCTACTTTGTATGCACCATGGGCTTTCATTTTAGCATTTCGGGGTGTATACCATTGAAAGCTTATTTGATCTATTTTCTCAATCTGCGTGAAAAGTTTAGCAGGTCGCCTATTTCCCAGAATTCCCCTTGGGTTGGAATCTAAGATTTTGGCACGTTTGCGGTAATAGCCCATTGTAGAAGATGGAAACCTGTTGCCATACTGTAAGGACTCTCAAAATTGTCCTAAAAATACCCGTAAGTATAAACCCAGACCCCTGAAACCCTAAACCATATTAAAAATCAAGAAAAACAAAATTCTGGGTTCCAGGCGGGCCGCTTTAAAGACAAGACATGTCTTACGCGGGCCGCGTCAAACATGTGTTGACCGGATAAGTGTTCCGGATCCACGTATTGACCAGCTGGCTAACCTACTCGTGACCAGTCAAGGCTATTCGTAGACTAGGCGGCCTCACGGGCCGCGTGAATCCTCAAAATCAGCTATAAATAGCTAGGCACCTGCACAGTCCACTGGTGTCGATATCTTTTCATAAAAACGAATTTTCAATACTCTGAAGTCGAAATAACTTTCAATATTAGCGAGGCGCTGCTCCGATACCGGGTATTAACTCGATCGCTGCTATGATTCAATGTCCAATCGATTAAACTATCCAATGGATGTTTAAGTGCTGCCCACATTAGGGTTTATGCTTTGTCATTCGTCGTGAATTCGATGGATGTTTAAGTATCGCACTTTGTCATTCGTTGTGAAGGTTTAATCTCGTGAGTTATCATAAATGTTGTATTAGTTACTAACCGAGTTCGTGTGCATGTTATTAAATTAGGTTATCAAGGCTAGTCAGTAGGCTAAGCTCTGTTCATATTAAATCTGCAATGTGAGTCATTCTCTTTTTATCAAATTTAATTCCAAAATCATGTTTACTTTCAAAGTTATAATTACAGGGATTAAGTCTTTGTAATCACCAAATTACAGCCGGTATGTGGGGTTTTGTATACATTACTTGATAACCGTCACCATTGGACAACGAGTTAGCAAAGGGGAAGGTTCTAGGAAGACATAAATGGAGTTTGGAGAAATTTCTAGGCAAATGGAAATGGAATTTGGGGAAGGTTCTAGGCAAACCCAGATGGAAATTGGGGAAAGCTCTAGACAGATTGAGGAGTTACCATTTCAGGAGGAATTAGATCGTGTATTGGCGAGCTGTGATATAGTCAGGCCTGTCAATAATAATCTTTATCCTTATCCTGCTGAAAATTAACTTCCAATAAACTTGGAACCAGCAATCCCAGAACCTATAATCCACACCCAACCTCTAGGAATGGACGAATGGTGGACCAATGATTGGTAGTTCCAAAACCTTCTCAACAATCCTTATACTTTTCTCCCTCAGTTCGACCCAGAGCCTATACCAAACCCACCAATGAGCACTGAAAACCTAGCTGAACTCCGCCATTTTGGTGAGGAGCTGGTGGATGCAGGAAATAGGATCAGGGAAGTAGGAGAACAAATCTCCTGGAAATACGAAGAGAGGGAACGTCGTTACTGAAATACCAACCGACGAAGGATAGTAGGGTTATGAAACTGTGGTTGTATAATAATAAAAGTAAACTATAATCTTGTAAAATAACTACAAATAAAACTTTGTAAGAAAATGGTGTGTAACGACGCATATTATATATATATATATATATATATATATATATATATATATATATATATATATATATATAAGTGGGAATCGAGAAATCGATAATTTTGGCTATATGTGTGTTGTGAAACTTGTATGATTGTTTTGTGTATAATTTTTATTTATTCAGTACTAATAAATTATATATATTAATTATCAGATGGAAAACGCTAATAATGAACCAGTTAATGAGGTTAACCAATCTGAGCAACATCCGGAAGATCAATTTATGACTAGGCAAGATATAGAAAATATCGTTGCTCAAGGAATAGCCAATGCTATTCCAGCAATACTTGCTGCTGCCCAGAAACCTGTTGAACCCCAACAAATCATTCCTAGCAAACGCATTTCTGAAGATAACTTCAGTAACAGCATAAACGGAGGCGGTAATCATACTAATCACGATAATGAACCACGGCAGGCTCCGCTCCCTAAGAAAATGAAAGCTGCAATGCCTGGTTGCACTTACAAAGAATTTCTTTCTTGTAAACCCGCTGAATTTGCAGGCAATGAAGGAGAAACTGCGGCACTGCGTTGGTTAGAGAAAACCGAGGCAGTGATTACAATAAGTAAATGTGACAATGACGACAAGGTCATGTACGCGTCAAATCTTTTCAAAGAAGGGGCGCTAGAATGGTGGAATACAGTACTTCAAGGCAAAGGAAGAAATGTGGCCTATGCCATGAATTGGGAAGAATTTAAGAGTCTTGTAGAAAGAAAATTCTGTCCCGAATATGAAAAAGATCAAATGGCGAATAAGTTCCTAAATCATCGAATGCTGGGAGTAGATTGTCGCGGGTATACTTCGACATTCTTTGAATATGCTAGAGTGGTACCAACACTGGCTTCGCCAGAACCAGTACTCATTTCTCGCTATATTTGGGGATTAATTAGTGAAATTCGTAATATCGTTAAAGCTGCGAGACCTCGTACTATTGACGATGCGGTAGAATTAGATAACACCCTAACTGACGAACTGGTACGCACAAGAGATGAAAATAGGAAAAAGGAACTGGCTCAGAAAATTACCCAAGGATTTAGTACAGGTAATAATAGCAGTTTCATGAGAAGAGGAACAGGGCAATCTTCAACTCCGCCGTTCTGCAAGAATTACAGAAAGAAACATTATGGAAGATGTAATGTAACCTGCAACTTTTGCAAAGCCGTAGGACATCGCGAAGAAGACTGTAGAAAGAAAACAAGAGTCTGCTATAACTGTGGAGAAACAGGACATTTTAAGCCAGAATGCCCTAAGTTGGTTAAACCAGCAGACAATAAAGTTAAACCAGCCGACGGAGCTACCAAGAAGAATGTTCGTGCATTCCAATTAACTACTCAGGAGGCAAAACTCATTCCTGATGTGATAGCTGGTACGTTTCTAGTTCACAATGTGTATGCAAAAGTATTATTTGACTCTGGTGCAAACCAAAGTTTTATAAATACTTCATTTTGCCAAGCACTTAATTTACCTTTAACACAACTTAGACAAATCTTTACAGTCGAAACAGCAGACGGAAATTCTGTCAAAATAGATAAGGTGGTGCAAGAAGGAACGATAGAATTGTTAGGATATAAATTCTCTGCAAACCTGTTACCTATGAAATTAGCCGGATTCGATGTTGTGTTAGGAATGGATTGGTTAGTAGCCAACCATGCTCGAATCCTTTGTGATAAAAATTCTGTAGAAATTCAGGCACCTACTGGGGAAGTAATCATGATTACAGGAGATAAACCACGTAAACCCATGAAGTTTATATCAGTAATGAAAGTTGCTAGTTATGAACGAAAGCAAGGAATAGTATATATGATTTCAGTAATCATTAGTACCAAAGGTAAAGAACTTAAGGAGATTCCTGTAGTCTCAGAATACCCAGATGTATTCCCAGAAGAGTTACCAGGATTACCACCAGATAGGGAAGTAGAATTTAGAATTCATCTCATTCCAGGAACTACACCGATAGCAAAGGCACCTTATCGGTTAGCACCCACAGAAATGTTAGAACTGAAAAAGCAATTAGATGAATTACTAAGTAAAGGTTTCATACAACCTAGTTCATCCCCGTGGGGAGCACCAGTGTTGTTTGTGAAAAAGAAGGATGGTTCAATGAGAATGTGTATTGATTATTGAGAATTGAATAAGGTTACAATTAAGAATCGATACCCATTACCTAGGATTGATGATCTTTTCGATCAACTTCAAGGAGCTAGATACTTTTCTAAGATCGACTTGCGCTCTGGATACCATCAATTAAAGGTACAAGAAGAAGACATACCTAAAACTGCTTTCAGAACTAGGTATGGTCATTACGAGTTTACAGTCATGCCCTTCGGATTAACGAATGCACCTGCCGCATTCATGGACATGATGAATAGAATCTGTAAACCGTATTTGGATAAATTTGTAATTGTTTTCATCGACGATATACTTATTTATTCCAAAAGTCAGGACGAGCATTGTCAGCACTTGCATGCACTCTTAACTTTGTTAAGAAAAGAAAAACTTTATGCCAAATTCTCGAAGTGTGAATTTTGGCTACAGGAAGTGCAATTCCTAGGACACATGGTGAATCACGAAGGTATTTATGTAGATCCTGCTAAGATAGAGGCAATTACCAATTGGAAGGTTCCGCAATCTGCAATGGAAATTAGAAGTTTTATAGGTTTAGCCGGATACTATAGACGGTTTATTAAGGATTTTTCCAAGATAGCTGTACCATTAACTAAGCTAACCTGTAAAGCAGTTAAGTTTGAATGGGGACCTAAACAAGAAGAAGCTTTTAGGATTCTAAAGCAAAAGTTAACAAATGCCCCAATCCTAGCTTTACCAGAAGGGACTGAAGATTTTAAAGTTTACTGTGATGCTTCAAAACTAGGATTAGGATGTGTGCTAATGCAACGCAAGAAGGTAATTACGTATGCTTCAAGGCAATTGAAGAAGCACGAGGAAAACTATACAACTCATGACTTAGAGTTAGGCGCCATAATTTTTGCCCTTAAAATTTGGAAACATTATCTGTACGGAAGTAAATTTACTGTCTATACGGATCACAAAAGTTTAAGATATATATTTGGTCAAAAAGAGTTAAACATGAGGCAAAGGAGATGGATGGAAATCCTAAGTGACAATGACTGTGATATTCAGTATCACGAAGGAAAGGCAAATGTAGTTGCAGATGCCTTAAGTCGTAAGTACCATGAGAAACAACGACGAGTTCGTACTCTTAGATTAAATCTACAGTTAGATTTAATGGAACAACTAAAGCATTTTCAAGAAACAGCAATCAAGGATGATGCTGAAGGAATGAAAGGACGAATAAAAGAATTAGAACAGGGAGCTGATGGAATTTGGAGATTCCACAAAAGAAGAATTTGGGTACCTAAGCAGGGAGAATTAAGAAATAAGATTTTAGAAGAAGCCCATAAATCTAGGTATACCATGCACCCTGGAAACAATAAGATGTACCAAGATTTAAGAAATAACTTTTGGTGGATAGGAATGAAAAAGGACATAGCTCGATATGTTTTTAAGTGTCTTACTTGTTCACAAGTTAAGGCAAAACATCAGAAACCTTCAGGTCTACTACAACAATTAGAAATGCCTGTATGGAAATGGGAACTCATAACAATGGACTTTGTTACTAAGTTACCCAAAACCAGAAAAGGTAATGACGCGATTTGGGTAATTGTGGATCGATTAACCAAATCAGCTCACTTTTTACCAATGAAAGAAACCTTTAGCATGGAAAGATTGGCAAAGTTGTATGTAGATGAAGTAGTATCATTACATGGAGTTCCACTCTCCATTATATCCGATAGGGATAGTCGTTTTACTTCCCATTTTTGGACAAGTTTCCAAGAAGCAATGGGAACTCGACTAAATCTAAGCACAGCATATCATCCACAGACAGACGGACAAAGTGAAAGGACAATCCAAACTCTGGAAGACATGCTCAGAGCATGTGTAATAGATTTTGGTGGAAACTGGGACGACCACTGATGTGCTAAAAATGGTCTAATTAAACTAACTAATTTTAACCCTAAATTAGACACTCTAAGTTTTAAATTTATAAAAACAGACTCTCTAAAACCTAGACCACACCACCGGTAAGTGTACCGGTCAATGCAGTATAGCCTAAGTAAGTCCGAGTATCGAACCCACGAGACTCTCTGATTACGCTAATTAGACTCTATCTAGACCTAGACTGACACGGACTCTAACTGTTGATTAGGGGGGGGGGGTACGGAAAATCTAAGGAAATCTATTTAAACTAATTAATTAACTAAGAACTAGACTAAATACGAAAGAAGGCGAAGACGATTCTTATATGAGAACACGACCACCTAGACAAGAATCCTGAATTGTTTTTAAGAGATTACCGATTAAGTTAAATGCACGAGTTATGGAACCGGGATCTTATAATACTAAACCTATTAAGAACCAACGAGGCCCCTCGACCCTTCTCAAGGAGAAACCTGTGGAGCTACCTAGGCCGTTAATCCTACCGGTTATTAGACGCCTTCCCAGTTGTCTAATTATTGTGTAAGTACCCTAATGTTGACCTATTCTTTCCCAATCCTAGATCTAGGGTAATTTGAAATAATTAATTTGACTTGATAGACTAATAAGACTGACAGGTAAACCAAGACATAACCTTTCCCAAGGCCTATCTAAAGCAATTCGCCGGGTAAGACCTACCAATAGCCCCTCACTTCCCAGGTATTAGGACTAGTAGAACACTAAGACTTAGCAAATTATTAACACTTAATTCTAGGGGTTATTGGCCAATTCTCCCTAAAGAGTTAAGGTTTTCTAACGTGATATAGACACTCACCGAAACCCTAAACCCTAATATGACTCTATCTTGTGATATAGACCGTCACTAAGAATCATATGAAACAAGTAATAACAATAAACCAACTCAAAGTACGCATACACATCAAACCATTAAATCAAACCTCTTACTAAACACAATCACCCATAACAATTATGCAAATAACAAAACCGGTAAAAACTTTATTCAATCCATTCAACTAAGTCTAGGTGGCTTGAAAGTTTAGCCAACAATCATGATAGTCTTAAAAACAAATAAACAAAGTCTCAAACAAGAATTCATTGACATAGAATAAAAGAAACTAGAAAATAAAGAACCCGTAAGGTAGAACCCGTAAATTCTTTGACTTCCAAGCTTCCCTCTTTCAACCCCAATGATTCCGTAGCCTTGAACCCTTGTCAATATTTTCTAAAAGTTCGTCTCCACTGACTTCGTGCGTCTGTTCGACGTCTTCTGATGTTGTTCGCCCAAATTCAGTCGTATGCCGTCTCTCACTCCCCATTTATTTCCTTTAATCTAAATATATATTTGAAGTATAACCCCATTGTTCCACCAGCTGGCTTCAACCGACTCATAAAAGTCAAAAGGGATCTGGCCCATACGATTCACTAAACAAAACAACAGGTGGGCTAGCCTTATGCTCCAAACGGCCCAACACAAGCAAGTAACGAAACGATGGGAGTTTAGTAACTATATATTTCTTTAGTCTTTAATGGCATTTTAGTAATTTCAGCAACTTTCAAAACCCTAGTGATCATGATCTGCATTTATGTTCCCACGTGATATTCCACTATTCAAACTTTTAGAAAATTGGAAATTAAGTCCCTAGACTTCATCTCTAGCTTGCTCGTTTATTAACCGTTTTAGCTCGTTTTCGCTTTATTTGCATCAGTACCTGACAAAACACAAAATAATATAGTATAACACTAAAACTAAATAAAAACAAATAAAAACTATACAATAATTATACAATTTACACGGGACAAATATGTGTATTTTACTCCACATCAAATATCCCCACACTTAACCTTTTTTCGTCCCTGAAAAAGAATCTATGCATACGGAATCAGAGACAAATAATTACCCGGGTCAAAAGCATAGGTATATTTTATTAAAACCTGTTGATGCATAAGAATGTCTGTTGACTGCATCTTCATCAAGTCTTAGATCAAGAAAGTCAAAATTGGAGCTTATATATCAAATTAGGGTTTAATTAGTGATTTAGGAAGTGTTTCAAGGGGTTCCGTTTGAAAACAGTTAGTTTATAGAGGGTTCCGTTTGAAACTGAAGGTTCCGTTTGAGTTTATAGTTTGTAATAGGGTTCCGTTTGAGATCTATCGTTTGAACATGATATGTGTAGTTCAAACGGAAGGGTCTAGGTCTATATATAGGTGTGTGCTAGTCATATTTCAAACGGAACGGTACAAGGTCATTGTGAGAGTCACGAAGTGCTGTCAGATTTTCATCAGAACTTATTGTACAAGCACACGGTTGTTAATAGAAAAGAAAGATTAAAGGATACAAGCTGTTTTGACGTTATGTGCATTGATTCCGCCTTTACACATGATGTTGAACTACCTTAACTGACTTTCAGGGTCACGTACACGATCCAACAAGTGGTATCAGAGCTCAGGACGAGGAGTTCATACCGAATACAGCTTGAAATCATCGGATTATCTCACTTCTACCTTTCTTTTCTGATTTTAACTTGTTCTCGCGGTTAAAATGACTTGAAACGATCACATAACAAACGAAATTCATTATTAAATAATCCTTGAAAGTTTAAAATCAAAATTCGACCTAAAACTAATCGAAATTATACTTACCGTTTGAAAATTTTCGCGATTAATGACGTCATCGTTTGAAAATTGATCTATCGTTTGAAAATACAAGTCTGTCGTTTGAAAATGGATTCTATCGTTTGAACGGTTTGTCGTTTGAACTGATCGTTTGAAACAGTTGGTCGTTTGAACAGCCATTGTTTGAAAATTGTTTGTCGTTTGAAAAGTGTGTCGTTTGAACAGTCTATCGTTTGAAACTATTGATTCAAACGGAACAGTACCTCGTTTGAATTCTTTGTCGTTTGAAAATTGTTGTCGTTTGAAACTTTTGGTATTTCAAATGAAGCAGACCATTCCATTTGAACAGGTTTCTACATTTTCAAAAATCAAAATTTTCTAAGTGTTTGACTGATTTTTCAGGTACGTTCACAATGGATGATATTTTCATGAACCCGTTCAGCGATATGTATGCATTCACGGGTAGTTCAGGAAACAACGATACTTCTTCAAGCAATGCAAACAAAAGTCCACCGAAAGAAAGAAAGAAGGAAGCTTGGGAGTCCGAAAGCGCATTTGGAACATTTAACAAACCTCCTAAGCTGATGGCTATAGAAGATTACAGCAGGTGGGCAACAAAGTTCGAAGATTGGTTGATGGCATTTGCTTTTCCTTGCTGGAAGAGTATGAAGAATGGTTATGCCCAAGGAAAGAAGAATGGTGAAGCATTAAGATCAGCTGAAGAGATTGAGAGTTTTGTGTCCGAGCAAAAATGTGTGGCATTATTGTTTCAATCGGTGCGTGAAGACATCATTTCGTTGATAGATTACTCCAATGCTAAAGATCTTTGGGCAAAGTTAGAAAAGAAATGTGTCGGTAGTCAAGAAATTAAGAAAAACAAAAAGAAACTTCTTAGAAAAGAATTTGATCTGTTTGGATGTTTAAAGAACGAGTCAGTGTGTAAAATGATAGAAAGGTTCGGTCATCTGAAGCTGGAATTAGTAAGACATGATATTGACATTCCTGAAGAAGATCTTATCGACAAATTGTTTGATTCGTTACCTGACGAGATGGATTGGAGATATTATGCGCTGATGCTGAAGAATACCATCAAAGAACCAGAAAAACTGACATTAGATTTGCTGATTGAAAAACTCGAGAGTCATGAGCTAGAGTTGAAGAAGACGTACAAAGTTAATCATTCATCTTATCAGCAGAATCTGGATTTATACTATCCAAAGAGCATGATGCCGAAAGCTACTTCTCCAAAGACTGCATTTTCTGCTGAAAATATGTCGACAGCCGGCAAAGAAAGTCAAAGTGGTCAAAACAGTGGAAGTCACAATGGTTTTCATAGTGGATTTTCATCTTCTGGAAGTAATTCTGATGCAAAGAATCGTTTTCAATGCAACATCGCAATAGACTTGAAGAATGCTCAGAACTTTGATGAAGAATCGGCCAAGCAGCAGATGATCTTTCTAGCATCGGTATTGGAATCGTATGAAGGATTGGTAGCTGGGAAGATTGGCAATACAAATCTGACGAAAGAAGATTACGATCAGATTGATCCGGAGGAAATGGAACTGATCGATATTCGTTGGGCTATGGCAAGTGCTGTTCGTCGTGCACAAATATTCATGGAAATTACTGGAAGAAAAACAATTGGTGGTGCTTCTACCAAGCTGGGGTTTGATAAATCGAAGGTGACTTGTTTCAAATGTAAGCAGAAGGGTCACTTCAAGAGAGAATGCCGAAACGCTTATGTTGATGAATCGGAGAATCCGTTTCGAGATGATTATTACAAAAAGGCAATCTACCATCAGAATAAATCTGAGCCGCCTAGATTGAAGCAGTCTGAAGATAACAGAGACAAATCAAGGGCTCTTGCTGTGATTTATGATGATGAGGGGTATGATTGGAGTAAGGAAGTTCTACCGGAAGAAGATGCGGTGGGTTACGCATTCATGGCAAGCAATGATGAACCCATTAAGTGGAAAGATGATCGTACTGAGGAACAGAAGTATCAATACCGGAAGATGATTGCTGAAACCAAGATTATCAGACTTTCTGGTATCTTTCTGGAAGCTAGAAGAGCAAACAGATGGGATCCAGATAGAGAGTGCTATCTTGATAGGTATGGCAACATTGCGATAGATGACAAAACGCTAGATATCGAAGCCATCATCAAGGAGTACAAAGAAGAAGATGAATATTGGCAGCACAAGTGGTGGGGAACACCAACGTAAAAAATGATTGAAGAAGAGAAAGAGAAAGAGAGAAAGGAGAAAGAGGAGAAAGAGAAGAAAGAAAAACAGGTTGATACAGGCTTAATTGATACTACGCAAGAGTTGACAGCTGAGAACCTGGGAAAGATGGCTGACAAAGTGCTAGCTGCAAAAGCACTTGAGGTAGATCCTAATTCTGTTACTGAGTCAAAGGAGTCAGTCAGTCAAAGGGTGTCAACAAATGCGTCAGGTAACAAGATTGATGGGAATGCTGACTGCAAAAATTGCACCAAACAATGCAATTTTTGTAGCACTGTCACGTATCTTAACAATGAGAAAATTCAGAATCTGACAACAAAGGTTAGAAATGTTGAAAATCAGATTCTCGATCGTGACAAAACTGTAAAAGCTTCAACTGAACGGATCAAAGAATTAACGGCTCAAATTGAAAATGATAAAACTGAACGTGAGAAAATAAAATCTGAAAATGAAAAGTTAATTCTTGAAAACCGTCAGATTTCTGAAAAGTTTGAGAAATTGAAAAACATTGTCAAAGATAGTGATGATCGTAATGGTAAAACATTTAAAGAAAATGAACATCTAAGAGCTGTTTTGAGATTAAAAGAAGAATCGATTAATGAACAACTGGATCAAATTGCTAAATTGAAACTTAAAGTTCAAGAAGCTGAAATTGAGAATGAACGAATCCAGTTGAAGCTTAACAGCTATAAATCGGCAAGCTTTGTTTTGCAGCATATTGTTCCTAAACCTATAGGGAAAAACAAAGATGGCGAGGATGTGTTTTCTGATGGAACGGGTGTAGGTTTTCACAAAGTTCCACCGCCAATCTTAGACAACTACACGAAAAAGCAGTCTAGTTTGGTGGAAATTGAGGAAGAAAGTGAAGTTAAACTTCCTGAAAACATTGATGTCACGTTCACATCTTCCAATGACGAGGGTGTCCAAAGTGATGTGGTGAAAAGTGTGGTAGACAAAGTGCTTAAACCGGATTGTGACACTTCTGAGGAGGATGGGTGTTTTCTAGACAGATACATTCCGAAACAAAAGTCCAAGAACAACTTAGATGAAGAATCAAACCTTGTCATGTACAAGATGATGGGTTCGGATAAGTTGTTTTCGGATTCAGAGTTTCCGATTGAGAATGTTAACATAAACAAATTGACAAATGTGTTTAAACTTGTTGAAGTCGAGTTGTCAGCAGTGAACAATTTGAGTCGAAAGAAAGACAGAGTTTACAACAAGAAAACTGTTAATTCACCACGTTTTTACAATAACAATCGAAACAATTGGTCGGGTGATTATCGGGGTGGTAGGAATTATCAGAAAAAGAGTTTTCAAAACAGAAGGTTTGCTGAAAAGAAGGTGTTTGTAAACAGTTCAAGTTCACTTGCTGATGAAGAGAAAAAGATTTTTTCAAAATCGAATGAAGAGTTCTTTGAGAAAAGAGCTTCACAGTATCAGTCTGAAGGCACAAGTCGAGTTGTTGATACTCGAACATGTTTCAGATGTAATCAAGTTGGTCACATTGCACGAAAGTGTACTAATGTGAAGCCTAAGACTGAAGCTGTGAAGATTCAACAGAAGAAAGTTGATGTGAAGGGTAAAGCACAAATGGTTGTTGAGAAAAAGAATGTGAAAAATGACAACATCAAAGTGAAAAATGAATCCGTAAAGAATGTGGTAACTAAAAATGACAAGTTTTATAAACGGATTGCATTAACTGAACAAATTTGGAAACCTAAAACTGAAAAGAAAATTTCAACTTCTGAAGTGAAAAAGACTGAAGAATCAATTTCGGTTGATTATGATGCAAATTTTCCACCTTTGAAGGCTGAAAATTTCAAAATTCAAATTGCGAGAGTCAAGGTTACACCTAAGGCTGATGAGGCCTGGGTGGACACCATGTTCGAATAAGCAGTTTGAATTGCCGGAGCTTCCTTGTTTGCGAAGCATGAATCGGCATCTTTATTGAAATGTTTTGAAATCAACTTGTGGTATGTGCAGGATCTTCCAAGAGCCATTTCAAGATGGATCATGGATAGTGGCGCATCTCGACATATGACAGGAAAAACTGCATTACTGTATGATGTGAAGAATATCAATGGTGGTTATGTGGGATTTGCAGGTCATGAAGCTGGTAGAATTGTTGGTGAAGGAACGTTATCCAATGGGATTGTAACGTTTGAGAGAGTTAACTACATCACTGAGCTGGAGAACAATCTGCTTAGTATCTCGCAGATTTGTGACAATCAGTATACTACTCACTTCACTGATAAGGAATGTTTGATTTTGAAACCTGGTTTTGTTATTCCTGAAGATTGGATTATCATGAGGGCACCTAGAGTGAATGATTTATATGTGTTAGATATGTCTGTAGCAACTACAACTACTGGTCAAGCACATTGTTTTGTGTCTAGAGCAACTGAGAAAGAATCGAGATTGTGGCACCGAAAGATGGGGCATATTCACCTAAGGATGATGAATCACTTGGTGCACAATGATTTGGTATTGGGAGTTAATATCAAAGGTTTTCATCTGGAAGGGGAGTGCATTAGCTGCATCAAAGGCAAGCAGAAGAAAAAGTCACACCCTACAAAGCAAGTCAATTCAGTTTCAAGACCACTAGAAAGACTTCACATGGATTTGTTTGGTCCGGTGAATGTCAAAAGTATTACCGGAGATTACTATTGTTTAGTCGTTACTGATGATTATTCCAGATTTTCGTGGGTTTCTTTCTTGAAGACGAAAGATGAAACATTTGACAGTTTGATGGGGCTGTTCAGGAAGATTGAGAATTTGTACCAAAGGCGTATCAAGAGAATTCGAAGTGACAATGGTACTGAATTCAAGAACAGTAAGATGGAAGAATTTTGTGATGAAAGAGGTATTTTGCATGAGTTTAGTGCTCCGTACACTCCGCAGCAGAATGGAGTCGCAGAACGCAAAAACCGGACACTAATTGAGACGGCTAGAACTATGCTCGCAGATTCAAAGTTACCGATTAATTTTTGAGCTGAAGCTGTTTCTGCCGCATGTTATACGCTCAACAGGGTTCTCACTGTCAAGAAGTTCAACAAAACATGCTTTGAGCTAATCAATAACCGTAAACCGAATTTGAAGTATCTAGAACCGTTCGGGTCACCTTGTACGGTTATAGAGCCTCATGGAAAGTTTGGTCCGAAGAGCATTGAGGGAATATTTGTTGGTTATTCAAATCCGTTGAGACGTGTCTTCGTTCCAAGTGAGAAGCGGATTATTGAAGCTGCAAATGTTGAATGTCAAGGTTATACTATGCCGCCGCAGAATCCTGGTGATTCATGGCGTTATCATTATGACAAACTTTGGGATTCGTTTGACATGAGAGAAGAATCAGAGGATGATGAAGATTTCTTTGATGAGTTGGATATTTTGCGTGAATATGAGTCGCAGTTAAGGTTCCCAGCTGAGTATTCGAGGAGACCACGGGAAACTTCAAATGATGATGAAGCAGGTCCAAGTAATGCTGGTGAACATGATAATGTCCAACAGAATGAAGTTGCTCAGGATAATCAGTCGGCTCAGAATGATAATCTAGAAGCTGAAAACATGCCAGTATTTGATCATGGTGATTCAGATTCAAATTCTGAGGGGGAGCAAATTCAGATTTCAAGTCAAACAAATCAAGTTGGTGAACAAGATGCAGAACAGAATGTTACTAATCTGGAGGGAAATGTAGATGTTCAAAGTGAAGTGATGCCGTGAACTTTTTCATATCATCCAGAGGAGTTGATCATAGGAGAATTGCAGACAGGCGTTCGCACTCGAAATCAGATTGATAAAGGGCTTACATGTTTTTATACAAAAGTTGCTCCTTTGCAAACTGAATTCTCATTAAGTTGTTTTATCTCGCAGGTTGAACCAAGAACTTACAAAGAGGCGCTTACTGAAGACTCTTGGGTCAATGCTATGCTATGCAGGAGGAACTTAGTCAATTCGAGAAATTGGGAGTGTGGAAGTTAGTTGATTTGCCGGATGGTCATAGGAAAATTAACACCAAGTGGGTGTTCAAGTGTAAGAGGGACGATAGAGGAGTTGTCGTAAAGAACAAAGCTCGACTCGTTGTTCAGGGATTTAGTCAACAGGAGGGAATTGATTTTACCGAAGTCTATGCTCCTGTAGCCCGACTAGAGGCGATCAGAATTTTCCTAGCATTTGCGTCTTGGAAGAACTTCAAAGTTTATCAGTTGGATGTTAAATCGGCGTTTCTTTATGGGAAGGTTAAAGAGGAGGTTTATGTCGGTCAGCCGCCGGGCTTTACCGATCCAATCCACAAAAACAAGGTCTGCTTATTGGACAAAGCGCTGTATGGTTTACACCAGGCCCCGAGAGCTTGCTACGAGACTTTGTCTCAACACCTACTAGCCAACAAGTTCATTCGTGGAAAAGTGGATGCCACTCTCTTCACTAAAGTCGTTGATGGTCATCTTCTGATAGTTCAGATTTATGTGGACGATATAATTTTTGGGTCGACAAATGAAAATCTATGCAAAGATTTTGAATCAGTGATGAAGCAGAAGTTTGAAATGTCATCAATGGGGGAGATGAAATTCTTTCTGGGATTACAAGTTGAACAACTTCCTGAGGGAATTTTCATTCATCAGTCAAAATACGTTCATGATATCTTGGATAAATTTGGGATGTCAGGTTCTACTCCAGCTGCTACCCCACTTGCAACAAATCATGGGATTCACCCAGATCTCACCGGAGACAGGGCTGATGAAACGTTTTACCGATCCATGATAGGTTCTTTAATGTACCTAACTGCTTCACGTCCTGATATTATGTACCCAACGTGCCTCGCAGCAAGATTTCAGTCTAACCCTAGAGCATCGCATATGATCATTGTGAAGAGGATATTGCGCTACCTGAAAGGAACTCCTTCATTGGGGTTGTGGTATCCTAGAAAAGGCGATTTTACGCTCGAAGGGTATTCCGATTCGGATTTCGGATGCTGCAAAGTCAATTCAAAATCAACAACTGCAGGATGCCAGTTTTTTGGTCCTAGATTGGTTACCTGGCAGTGTAAGAAACAAACGTCTGTGGCGTTATCTACTTGTGAAGCGGAGTATGTTTCTGCTAGCAGTTGCTGCTCTCAGATCTTGTGGATACAACAACAGATGCGCGACTACGGTTTGCAGTTTCTTAACACACCTCTTTTTGTTGATAATGAGGCCGCTATAAATATAACAAAAAATCCAGTACATCACGCTAAAACTAAACACATAGAAATTCGTCATCACTTTATTCGTGATTGCTTTGAGAAAAAGTTGATACGAATTGAGAAAATCCACACTGACGAACAGAAAGCTGATTTACATACCAAAGCTTTTGATAAAAATCGGTTTAAATATTTGTTAAAACTGAATGGTATGAAGCTTCTGTCGGTATCGGATGGTATAATTGGCGTTGATGAGAGTACTGTTGCGGATGAAGACGAGAAACAATCTGCAATGGTTTGTCGAATTTTTACTTGTTTTGGTATTTAGGGGGAGTAGATGTTTGTACATAGTTTATTTTCAGAAAATACAAAAACAGTAAAAAATGCAAAAATACAAAAACATGATAAAATCTGAAAAAGAGCTTGTGTATATAGGGAAAATGATAGTACATCGGCTAGACGATTACAGTATGCTAAAGATTTGAAAAGTATAAAAGAGTTAAACAATCTCACTGATGATGTGTCGATAGGTTTTTGCACATTTAGTAGATTTATTCGGGATATAAACCTAAATTCAAACTTGTGAATTCGTGGGGAACACTACTTGGATATATAGGTAACCCCTGAAATCTCGTTTGAAAGGTCTCTTAATCTGATATACTAGGTCTTTATACTCTATGATGTCTGGGGTATTATTCCGGGACTTCTGCTGAACGGTAGTTCTGACCTAGTCCCTGGCTAATACTTGCTGAAATGCTTGAAACACAACATTAAACCCTCAGCATGCTGAAACAATAAAATTGATATATGCTGCTGTTGTAAGCAAAAAGATCCTCTAAAGGGGACATACTGTAAAGTCGAAGCTGATATCTCTCTGCGCATACGAAAGTATCGACCTGAGATCCCTCGGCCCTCGCATACCTAAATTATATACAGATATCATTGTAGTATTCTCCCCTGTAAGACTGATTATTGAGATTCTGGATACGGGAGTATATTCAAGAGGTGGGACACATGAATGATCTAAGTTCTTAATTCATCTAAATCGTATCCTGAGTAAATTGAAATTTGTGTGGGAATTTAAGATGGATCAGTATATCGACAATCGAGGTAAATTGTTTAAGTCTGAGTATGTAATGTAGCTTAACGGTACTTGTGATTTGTCTGAAAAGCTGATATGATTCCCTGACACGCTCGCCAAAAATATGTTTGTAAAAAGTTTACTTTGTTTAAATTTCTGCAATTTAAGTTTTTCTGTATTTCATTTCTTAGTTTAGAAAACTTTGATAAAATCCAAAAAGATTTTATTTCTGCTTTATTTTCCGGCAAACCAAAGTGGAGAGTTGATTGTTGGATTCTCAGATGTTTGAAGCAGATGCAGGAGATTCTGGACTGAAGAATGAGGAGAGCTTACTTTGAAGAAGTTTGAATTGTTTGAAAAGTTAAAAACAAGTTCATTAACTTGATACGTGTTATTTTCAGAAAATGTTTGAAATTGTTGTTTTAATTTCAGTTTGTTTCGTCAAAAGATCAACCAAGGTCATTAATTTGGACTTGGTAGATTAATCAAGTGATCAGGGTCATTAACTTGGACCTGAATACTTGAGTGGATTTCTAAAAACTGATTAAGTGTGTGGATTATGTTTGAAAGATAGAATTGTAATGTTTGTGGGTTGAGTAACAGGTTTGGTCTTCATTATTCCCAATGGAAGCAAATTGTCAAAGCTTGAACCAGATATCTCAGATTTAGCATATCGAGAGGGGGAGTCTATGAAAGGGGGAATCTGAAGCAACAGTATATGGGAATGTGAAGATAGAGTGCTTATGATGAAAAGACAGAGTTAGAGAAAAGACTAAGACTGAAGACTCAGGAGCTGAAGACTACGTCAACATCCAAGGGGGAGTCTGTTGATGCACAAGAATGTCTGTTGACTACATCTTCATCAAGTCTTAGATCAAGAAAGTCAAAATTGGAGCTTATATATCAAATTAGGGTTTAATTAGTGATTTAGGAAGTGTTTCAAGGGGTTCCGTTTGAAAACAGTTAGTTTATAGAGGGTTCCGTTTGAAACTGAAGGTTCCGTTTGAGTTTATAGTTTGTAATAGGGTTCCGTTTGAGATCTATCGTTTGAACATGATATGTGTAGTTCAAACGGAAGGGTCTAGGTCTATATATAGGTGTGTGCTAGTCATATTTCAAACGGAACGGTACAAGGTCATTGTGAGAGTCACGAAGTGCTGTCGGATTTTCATCAGAACTTATTGTACAAGCACACGGTTGTTAATAGAAAAGAAAGATTAAAGGATACAAGCTGTTTTGACGTTATGTGCATTGATTCCGCCTTTACACATGATGTTGAACTACCTTAACTGACTTTCAGGGTCACGTACACGATCCAACAAAACCAAAACTTGCGTTAGCCGCGATTGCGAATATACTTGTCCTTTTAAACTCAAGTCCAATCTCAAGCCCTTATCATGTGATTTTAATTTAAGTGCGGTCAATCCACCTAGGGTCTCACACCAGAATTTACGTTCCACCTACTCCCGCCTCAAGCTTATAGGACTAAAAGAATGATCACTGGACCAATTCCTAACCGTCTTATATCAAAACCAAGAGAGTTTACAATCAAATTTTTTTTCTTTTTTTTTTTTCTATTTTTGCTTTGCTTTTTGCTCTCTTTTTTTTTTTCGTGAGTCTAGACGATGCTTTCCCTAACCAAGAGGTATTCCGGCTGTAGAGTCGCTATCCCCAACCACAGATTACTTAGGTTTCGGTACTTTTAATCGGCAATTCGATTTCACACATCCCAGA
This sequence comes from Helianthus tuberosus, assembly GCA_030545235.1. Taxonomy (NCBI): domain Eukaryota; kingdom Viridiplantae; phylum Streptophyta; class Magnoliopsida; order Asterales; family Asteraceae; genus Helianthus; species Helianthus tuberosus. Next base: position 46,030,998 of record CM060394.1, read on the forward strand.
GACATTCCGGCTGTAGAGTCGCTATCCCCAACTCGGATTACATAGACCTGTGTTACTTTCATTTAGTTTCTAGCTCACTTTTTATTCTTTTTTTTTTCATGATCACAAACTCTAACAGTTTTAACTTATAACGGTGCCCCTTATACTCTTATTGGCAGTTTTGATTTCCCATATCTCCCAGGCGAGAACCCACTAGCAGACCGATAATTAAGGTATATTAACTCAAAGGGACTTAAAACCAAACCCAGGCCTATCCACACATCCCTAACTAGACACAAGCTCGATTTATTATAATCTCATATTATTATTATTTGAACCCAAGCAAAAATTCATCTTTTCTATCATTTTCCGTGTAAATATGCAAACTTCTTTTTTCAAAAGACATTTTCTGATTTTTCAAATTTTTTTTTTTAGATTTTTTTGTATTATTTTAATTTTTTTTACTCAAACTAACCTAAAAAGCAGTTACTCATCCCCACACTTAAGATTTGCATTGTCCCCAATGCAGAGACGGAAACTAAAAAAAATAAGAAATAAAAATAAAAATACAGAGAGAGTTGGAAAAGACTTAGCTGGTTAGGATAAAAGTCAGTGCCAGCCGTACGAGTCTTGAATCCAACGAACGATCGTATAGCATTTCTTTCGCGATCGTTGCCTAGTCTACTTGGGTTATATCAATAAGGCAGCTCCGAAATCACCCGAATGGAGATTGATTACGGGTGGTACAATCCAAACCTGCACAATCACAACAAAACAAAACCCAAAGCAGTACTGGCTCTAAAAAAAACGACTCAAAAACTACTAAGACTCAATATACAAAAACTACGACTCTATACAAACTCTACAAAACCTCTCCACACTTGAACTTAATCAGGAGGCTTTTCCTTGACTTGAACCCGGTCTAACCCATTTAATTCCACCCGTTCTTCATAAACATTTAAAAATTTAACGGTGGAATTATAAAATGATTTTAAAATTTTTAACGGGTTAGAACACAAAAATTTGAACTTACATAGCAGGAGCCGCTGAAACACGATCCCAAGTATTCTTCTCATAGCCTTCTCTCGTGGTTTTGAACTTTTACTCGCATTCGTTATTAGTACCACGGGCCAGCTGTGGTGTTCTTCCTCTTCTACCACCACCACTTCTTCTTGTTGGATGTCCGTCATTGGGTTTCCTGCAAGTAAAGCTTCTAAGTATGCAAGGTCCCCCTCCGGATCAAACGTACCTACTTCTGCATCATCCGACAAACCCGCTAACTCGTCCGCAAATTCTCTCTCCCAAAACAACTCATCAGAGACATCTCGGTCAATAGGATCACCTGCCATTAAGAGAGTAGAAAGAGCAGAGCAAGGTAGAGAGAATAAAAGAAAACTAACTAAAAAAAATAAAAAAAAAATTACACAACTATACAAGTAGCACAGATTATTCAGTTAGGTCTAATCAAAGCTAATAAACGCAATCGCCAAGAGTCCCCGGCAGCGGCGCCAAAAACTTGATGTGCTAAAAATGGTCTAATTAAACTAACTAATTTTAACCCTAAATTAGACACTCTAAGTTTTAAATTTATAAAAACAGACTCTCTAAAACCTAGACCACACCACCGGCAAGTGTACCGGTCAATGCAGTATAGCCTAAGTAAGTCCGAGTATCGAACCCACGAGACTCTCTGATTACGCTAATTAGACTCTATCTAGACCTAGACTGACACGGACTCTAACTGTTGATTAGGGGGGGGGGTACGGAAAATCTAAGGAAATCTATTTAAACTAATTAATTAACTAAGAACTAGACTAAATACGAAAGAAGGCGAAGACGATTCTTATATGAGAACACGACCACCTAGACAAGAATCCTGAATTGTTTTTAAGAGATTACCGATTAAGTTAAATGCACGAGTTATGGAACCGGGATCTTATAATACTAAACCTATTAAGAACCAACGAGGCCCCTCGACCCTTCTCAAGGAGAAACCTGTGGAGCTACCTAGGCCGTTAATCCTACCGGTTATTAGACGCCTTCCCAGTTGTCTAATTATTGTGTAAGTACCCTAATGTTGACCTATTCTTTCCCAATCCTAGATCTAGGGTAATTTGAAATAATTAATTTGACTTGATAGACTAATAAGACCGACAGGTAAACCAAGACATAACCTTTCCCAAGGCCTATCTAAAGCAATTCGCCGGGTAAGACCTACCAATAGCCCCTCACTTCCCAGGTATTAGGACTAGTAGAACACTAAGACTTAGCAAATTATTAACACTTACTTCTAGGGGTTATTGGCCAATTCTCCCTAAAGAGTTAAGGTTTTCTAACGTGATATAGACACTCACCGAAACCCTAAACCCTAATATGACTCTATCTTGTGATATAGACCGTCACTAAGAATCATATGAAACAAGTAATAACAATAAACCAACTCAAAGTACGCATACACATCAAACCATTAAATCAAACCTCTTACTAAACACAATCACCCATAACAATCATGCAAATAACAAAACCGATAAAAACTTTATTCAATCCATTCAACTAAGTCTAGGTGGCTTGAAAGTTTAGCCAACAATCATGATAGTCTTAAAAACAAATAAACAAAGTCTCAAACAAGAATTCATTGACATAGAATAAAAGAAACTAGAAAATAAAGAACCCGTAAGGTAGAACCCGTAAATTCTTTGACTTCCAAGCTTCCCTCTTTCAACCCCAATGATTCCGTAGCCTTGAACCCTTGTCAATATTTTCTAAAAGTTCGTCTCCACTGACTTCGTGCGTCTGTTCGACGTCTTCTGATGTTGTTCGCCCAAATTCAGTCGTATGCCGTCTCTCACTCCCCATTTATTTCCTTTAATCTAAATATATATTTGAAGTATAACCCCATTATTCCACCAGCTGGCTTCAACCGACTCATAAAAGTCAAAAGGGATCTGGCCCATACGATTCACTAAAGAAAACAACAGGTGGGCTAGCCTTATGCTCCAAACGGCCCAACACAAGCAAGTAATGAAACGATGGGAGTTTAGTAACTATATATTTCTTTAGTCTTTAATGGCATTTTAGTAATTTCAGCAACTTTCAAAACCCTAGTGATCATGATCTGCATTTATGTTCCCACGTGATATTCCACTATTCAAACTTTTAGAAAATTGGAAATTAAGTCCCTAGACTCCATCTCTAGCTTGCTCGTTTATTAACCGTTTTAGCTCGTTTTCGCTTTATTTGCATCAGTACCTGACAAAACACAAAATAATATAGTATAACACTAAAACTAAATAAAAACAAATAAAAACTATACAATAATTATACAATTTACACGGGACAAATATGTGTATTTTACTCCACATCAACCACTTACCTTTAATTGAATTCTCCTATAACAATAGTTATCATTCAAGTATTGAAACTGCCCCATCCGAGGCACTGTATAGAAGAAAGTGCAGAACTCCAGTTTGTTGGGCAGAAATAGGAGAGAGTCAATTGTCAGGTCCTGAAATAATGCAAGAGACGACCGACAAGATTACTCAAATCAAGGAAAGATTAAAGACTGCTCGAGATCGTCAAAAGAGTTATGCAGACAATAGACGGAAGCCGTTGGAGTTCCAAGTTGGAGACAAAGTACTATTGAAAGTTTCACCATGGAAAGGAGTAGTTCGATTTGGTAAGAAAGGAAAATTAAGTCCAAGATACGTAGGACCATTTTCTGTAATCCAACGTATAGGACCAGTTGCTTATCGTTTACAACTACCAGAAGAGTTAGCTGGAGTACATGATGTATTTCATATATCCAACCTCAAGAAATGCTTATCAGACGAATCTTTGGTAGTACCTCTCCAAGATATAGAGGTAAACGAAAAGTTAAAATTTGTTGAGAAACCTCTTCAGAAGACAGAAAGGTGAAATTTCTCAAACACAAACGGTTAGTACTTGTCAAGGTCAAGTGGGATTCAAAGAGAGGACATGAATACACTTGGGAGCTGGAATCAGAAATGAAGCGAAAGTATCCTCACTTATTCCAATGAATCTCGAGGACGAGATTTTAAATAAGGTGGGGAGGATGTAAGGACTCTCAAAATTGTCCTAAAAATACCCGTAAGTATAAACCCGGACCCCTGAAACCCTAAACCATATTAAAAATCAAGAAAAACAAAATTCTGGGTTCCAGGCGGGCCGCGTAAAAGACAAGACATGTCTTACGCGGGCCGCGTCAAACATGTGTTAACCGGATAAGTGTTCCGGATCCACGTATTGACCAGCTGGCTAACCTACTCGTGACCAGTCAAGGCTATTCGTAGACTAGGCGGCCTCGCGGGCCGCGTAAGTGTTAACCTTGGGTTTACGCGGGCCGCGTGAATCCTCAAAATCAGCTATAAATAGCTAGGCACCTGCACAGTCCACTGGTGTTGATATCTTTTCATAAAAACGAATTTTCAATACTCTGAAGTCGAAATAACTTTCAATATTAGCGAGGCGCTGCTCCGATACCGGGTATTAACTCGATCGCTGCTACGATTCAATGTCCGATCGATTAAACTATCCAATGGATGTTTAAGTGCTGCCCACATTAGGGTTTATGCTTTGTCATTCGTCGTGAATTCAATGGATGTTTAAGTATCACACTTTGTCATTCGTTGTGAAGGTTTAATCTCGTGAGTTATCGTAAATGTTGTATTAGTTACTAACCGAGTTCGTGTGCATGTTATTAAATTAGGTTATCAAGGCTAATCAGTAGGCTAAGCTCTGTTCATATTAAATCTGCAATGTGAGTCATTCTCTTTTTATCAAATTTGATTCCAAAATCATGTTTACTTTCAAAGTTATAATTACAGGGATTAAGTCTTTGTAATCACCAAATTACAGCCGGTATGTGGGGTTTTGTATACATTACTTGATAACCGTCACCATTGGACAATGAGGTTACCAATGAATGTCGAGTGACAAATATCGTGGGTAGTTGGTTGATATATGGAAACATTGTAATTGCTCTTAATACTGTAAATTATAACAACCGTGTCGTTTTATTAAAAAGAATGATTCACCAGTATTTCCCGCTAACAAAATCTTTTTCAAACATGTTTCAGGTGATCTGTTGTGAACCAGGAAAAGTGTCGTGAAGCACTACAATCTTAAGGAAGTGGCTCAATATAAAATAAAGAAACATGTTTTGTAAAATAAAGATTTCTCCGTAAAATCATATGATTGTAAATTACCAGGGTTTTATCCCGAATGTGAAATAAAATAATCAGTTTTAAAAAGATCCTGAAGAAAACTTCCGCTGTCAACTCAATTAAATAAATACCACGGGATTTTCTGTCCCGCGGCTCCTGAAACGGGTCAAACCGGGTCGGGGGCCGTAACACATACAGGCCCATGGTGTGGACAATTTCTTAAGTCTTTTAAACCATTCTCATGTTTCATATAAAAATTTCCAATCTTCTTAAAGAAAGTAATTAATTTCAGTCATTAATTTAGTAGTTTTAACCGATGGGAAATATCTATAAAGAAATTTTTGAACAAGGGATTCCCAAGTGGTTATAGAACCATTGGGAAGGCTATTCAGCCATGCCTTTGCTCTATCTTTCAAGTAAAATGGGTGTATATAAAAGGTGGTTATTTTTAGTTATTTTATGCACTAGCTAAAGTTTTAATATTTATAAAAACATGATAAAAATACTATCATAATACACTTCATAGTGGGCAAGTTGACGTGTGTCGTGTGCTTATATAAGATGGTTAATTTTGGGTAATTTTGTGCACTAGTTCAAGTTTTAATAATTATAAAACACGATAAACTACTATCACATTACAACTCACGTTGGGCAAGTGCACCCACCGTTGGCGTAATATAGTGATGGTAAGATACCGAGGTCATCCTAGGATACAGGAGTTTTAGTACCGATCGTTAACGTCTAACCAAGTTCAAAAGTTGGGTTTGTTAAAAAGAATAAAAATAAAAATAAAAATGAAATAAATGGCTTAAGAAGAAAATAAAAGGGTAGGAATCAATGATAAGAAAAGTGGGTGTTTAAGATCAACTTACCTCTTGATGCCTTGTTAACTAGATCAGATCATGGGTCGTAAGGGCTCGATTGTCAAACGAGTGACTGTGTGTGAAAATGCGTATTATTGTGTGCACTACAAAAAAAATGCCAATTAGTGACATACAAAAAATGCCACAAAAATACAAATAAGTGTTGCTAAAAACCTCTTTAGGAATGGGCGGCACACAAAAATAGTGTCACTAGAAGCGCTGACGCTAAAGCCTTTTACTGGCACTTTTTAAATATGCCGCACAAAGCTTTTAGGTTTCTAGTGACACTTTTTTTTTTTTGCCACAATATAAAAGACTTTTGTGGCACAATTTTTGTGCCCTAAAACGTAATTCTAGTTACAAATCTATACTAGTTTTAATGGCACTCTTTTTGCAACAATTTATGAAAAATCTTTTGTGCCACAATCTTTGTATTGGTAAAAAGTGTTTCTGCTATTTTTAGTGACACCTAATTTAACCACAAAAGTCACATTATTTACAATATAAATTATAAAATATAAGTTTGATAAATTGTGAATATAGAAATCAAAATATTATAACTTTAATATAAAGTTTCCGAAACATATTTCAAATGTTAACATAACATTTGGTAATAAATAACATCTCCCAAAATACAAATGTTTACACAAAGAGTCTAAATGTTCTTTTGGAAGAAATTATCACTGTCATAAAACTTAGCTCCAAAGCTTCCCATGATATCTATTCTGTGATTTTCAACCATATAAACAAGCATTAGTCTTAATTAACAAAAAATCTAAAAATTATTTACCTTATGAAACTTATTATTCTTGATTCAAAAGAAAAACATGTATAAGAAAATGGCCCGAACACCTAACAATGCGAAAAAAAAACCAACATGTTACCGTGGCTGCAACAAAATTTAAAGATCAATTGTGACACATGTGTCATACTTGGGATTTGTATAAATTTGTGTATCATTTGCACATATCAATTCATGATCAATTTCGAGCTTTAAATCGCTTTCTGGAAAGTTAGACGCGAACTGATGCGTAAACGTAATCAGTATAACACGACAAACACTCCAGAACAGTGACATAGGCTTAACATACCTTAAATAAACTTTACATAACTTAGAAATAAGTTTTAAAGGGTTTGGTATGGCAAAAACAAGTTTATTCGATCGCAGGGACTATTTGTGTCAAACTGCAAAACTATACCGATTTGTATAGTAACGAACACTCCAGAATATGATTATAAGCTAAACATACCATAAATAACCTAAACATAGCTTAGAAATAAGCTTTGAGGGGTTCGGTGTGCGAAAATATGCTTATTTGATCTTACAGGGACTAAAAGTGTCAAAAACGGCGTAAGTTTGCATTTACGCGCATATCTTACGTTCTGACCACCTCCGGACATCCAAAATTTTTGTAGGCACTAAAATATTTTTATTTTAGTGATCGGCATGCAAAAATACCATTCGTCTCTTAATTTGGATCATTTTCGCGCCCGTTCGAGTTTCGTCGTAATTAGACGAATAACGTGACCGTACGACCAAATCAACCGACATCCGAGATATTTCCGAGCATATTTTGTGACCACTATACTTTGACCACCTTGTAGAGCCTTGAAAATGGCTTAAAGGGGGTTAAAAGTGCTAAAAATGAGCTTATGCAAGTGCAGGGACCAAAACTGTAAAATTCAAAACTGTTGCTGATCTGCAGGAAGGTCGCGGGCTGCGTAGACCTGCTCTCATTCCAACGCAGGGCGCGATAGAAGGCCCAGTTCCAGAAAGTTGTTTTTCAGCAACAGATTGATAATTCAGGGGTTGTTCTTGTAAATTCTTTGTGTAATGGCCAAGTTAACACCTCTCCGAGGCATATTAGCTGGCCCATAACACATGTAGGTCTGAGATTTCTTCCTTGTTGGCCAAAAAAACACTTGTGATGATATTGTGCATCATCCATAAGTATAAATAGCCAAACTCTTTCATTTGTTTCCTTACCCTTGATCTGATTTTCTCTAAGTTGAGGTTTATAACTTCATACCTGAGAATTTTAAGATCAAGTTCTCCCTAGCTTGGACCCTTTGTAAGCTTCTTTCATTCTTTTATCGCTTTTCTAGCGTGAAAGTCAAAAAGTGTTTGACTTTCATCTTTGACCAGTCAATGGTCAACACAAAGTTCGTTTGAACTTTGTAACGTGATTGTAATCATGATGGTTATAATCCTTAGCGATTATACCTACTGATTACCACGTTAACTAGGTGTAGTGACGAGTCAAAGTTTCGGTCAAAATGCGTTTTAGCACGCGCTTTGCAACGGAACTATTTTAGGTATCAAAACACTTTGTTTTGACACCAAATTAGTTTTCTAAGTTAGTTAAACATGTTTTGACATGTTTAACTCGTCACTATTAGTTTAGTGCTTGTTTAGGGTCATAAGTTAAGCGGTCTAAACAACCGCTTAGACTTTCGAACCTGACCCGTTTGGTCGATCATTAGGATCCGACCAAGCATGTTTAGTGATCATAGTTGCATAGGGAATAACCTCTGAGGTTATACCTTTTGATCACATAGCATTGGTTAGTTATTTGTTAAGTAGCTTGTATGCCCATAGGAAATGACCAAAACGCTCTTTTGAAGCATAAATCCGTATTTTGCATATGTAAACATGTTTTTGACATATAATCTGATTTAGTAATATGTTTAGGGATAATTGGGCATGTAAGACTTGACATAGCACATAGTTAACCATCCGACCTTAGTTTTACGCAAACGAGGCGTTATAGTAGCTTATACTACCATAATGGGTCGAAACGGGTCAAAAGCACTTAGGTAGACTTCCAAATCAGAATGTTAGGTCTATTAAATCATGCCATATGAGTTCCAATACTCATTTGATTTATAGAACTTCATTCTATCCTATCTCCCGATTTAGGATCCGATTGTTTAACATAGTGATTCCATACTAGGTGCCATTTGATTCCTTGATTTCCTGAGCTTCGTTAGGACAATTAATCAAGGATACTTGCAATCTCAAGTGAGTACATAGTCCCCTCTTTTACTACTTTCAAATGTTTTGGGGTGAAACATATGTGCCTATTTGTTATTTTCATGATTTCAACTATATGATTATACATGTTAGTACTTATCTTTTGACGAATTGAACAATTGTCTATGGTTTAAACACAAATTTTCAAAGATTCTAAAACTAATTGTTGGATTGTACTTTCTTTATACATTCACCAAACCGATTGGTAGTACGATATAGCGCTATAGGACTAGACACCCCATTCCTGTTGTATGGAATGTCAGAAACCAAATTTTAACCAAATAGAAATTGCCTTTGTGGTATTTCTATAGTCTCCAAGGTGTAGTTTGATACACTAAGGTTTGAATGAATACTAAATCACAGTTTCTTTTGTATATTTTGATATACTACCAGAGTATACATTGATATACTCTCAAATGTGATATTATAAACCAAAGTATAATTTGATATACTATGTACAAAATCCAACATATGTTTTAATATACTACTTTGTTATTTACCAAAGCATAGTTGATATGCTATTATCAAAACCAAAGCATAGTTGATATGCTATTCTCAAAACCAAAGCGTAGTTGATATGTTATTATCAAAACCAAAGCATAGTTGATATGCTATTATCAAAACCAAAGCATAGTTGATATGTTATTTTCAAAACCAAAACATAGTTGATATGTTTTTTTCAAAACCAAAACATAGTTGATATGTTATTTTCAAAACAAAAACATAGTTGATATATTATTCTCAAAACCAAAGCATAATTGATATGCTATCTTTCAAAACCAAAGTATATTTGTGATATACTACCAAATCTATTATTTCAGTAACAAAAGTATATTTTGATATACTATATGTTTAACTATTTCCAAACCAAAGTATATTTTTGTATATACTATAAACCTTTTATCAAAACAATGCATTTTTAGAAACAAAACTTTTACAAGGATTCACGGCTATTTTTGTAAAACATAAAACCTTTTTCTTATGTTAACTAAAGCCATGAATCTAAATCAACAAAACCTATGTTACTCACAGGCATTTTTATGCTGGCGTACCTATTTTCACATATGTTTCAGGTGCTGCTATGTGATGATTGTTGATGCATGCTATACATAGAATGGACTCGTGCCTTAGTGACTTTAAAAACTCAAAAGACAATATTTGCATTTATCTCAATTGTAATAAAACAATGAGTTCAATAATTCAATAAAACGAAACAATTTAATCCATGGTTGTGAAACAATGATTCTGCTACAACACTCCCCAACGTTTCCACCACGATTTGTTGTTTTACGTGGTCGGGGTATGACAGAAAAGTTGGTATCAGAGCCAATGGTTATAGGGAATTAGGTTATTAGTAATGCTTTGACTAGACTATAACCTTCCTAGGACCCTAACACAAGATTCTTGTGTTTAGATTCTAAAACAATATCGTCACTTATCCTTAGGTGATAACCACAACGAGAACACAAATTTTCAAATCCGCTTTGAAAACCAATCATCTCTTCGTAGATGATTTATTATAAGGTTTTGAACCTCCAAAGCTTCCGAATTGATTTTGAAAATGATCACCCACCTTTCCGGATGATTCATTTTTGGCTTGTGCCGTCTGAGTTTTCAAAATCTCGTTAAAGTTTGGGTCTAAATAATGTGAACACGTGCAAACTGGAAGGGTGAATGCCTGTACCCTGAGTTTTCTGTCTAAGGCTAGAGTGTTCGTACAAATCCGCAGTATCGGACCAGTCACTCTTACCTGGGAACTCTTGGGGTGAGTGTTCACTTATAGGCGAGCATCTCTTCAGTGATACATTATATTGACCCATTTACTTTGATTAGTCACTGCGTGTCGTTTGTTTGTTCGAGGTAACGGACGAATGATCGCCTTCCTTGTGTTTTGCGATGTTTTCAATACCTCTTTTGTTTTTCCAATTGTCGACCTCACTCGTTTCTCATGATCCCTTATTTCTTTTAGACAATGCCTCCTCGACAAGATGCACAACCTCTAACCAACGAAGAAGTCGCAGCCCTTGTCTCTCAGCAAATGGCTGCAGTGCTTCCGAACATAGTAACCCAGATCCATCAGTTATACAACAACAATAACAACAACAATGCTCAGTGTAGTTTCAAAACCTTCAATTCAACTAAACCTTTGAAGTTTTCTGGGTCTCAAGGAGCAACCGCGCTCCTTCAATGGTTCGAAAGTTTGGAGAGCACATTCAGACATGTGCAATGTCCGAATGAGCGCAAGGTTGAGTTTGCATCCAGTGCGTTCAAGAAGCGCGCTCTTACATGGTGGAACAGTGTGATGCGTGATGGGGGTGCCGATGTGTCAATGGCACAAACCTAGGAAGAGCTTCGGGCTCTAATGATGAAGGAGTTCTGTCCTCATCATGAGCTTAGGGCATTAGAAAGGGAATTTGACGATCTTAAACAAGACAGCGGTGGACATCGAGCTTACACTGATCGTTATGAGGAGTTAAGTCTGTTATGTCCTACCATGGTTACGCCTTTGGAGAAGGCAATTGAAAAGTACATCGATGGCCTTCCTGACTCAGTTCAGGACATTGTTACTGGTAGCAACCCTACTACCGTCAGACAAGCCATCAAGCTATCTGCTACCCTGACTGAATCTCAGATCAGGAAGGGTAAACTTTTCCGAAAAGGCGACCCGAAACCATTTGACAAGTCAGCACAAGAAAAACCAAAGGATAAACAGACCGAGTCCTCTAAGAAGTCGAAGAAGCGTAAGGCTTCACAAAACTTCACAGTAGTTGCTCAGAATGAACAGGTTGCACCAAACCAGCCAGCACAGCCTCGTGCTAGGAAAAACTATATTGGTACTGCACCCTTGTGCAACAAATGCAACCGTCATCATGTGAATCAGACACCGTGTCACAAATGTACCCACTGTGGATGATTAGGACATTTGGTCAATACATGCCGTCATGTTATCCAAAACCAGAATGCTGCAAATCCTCCTGCTGTTCAAGCACCATATCCACCTGGATCGTGCTACAACTGTGGTGATCTCACCCATTACCGAAACAATTGCCCAAGACTTGTTAACGCAAATCCAGCACGTGGACGAGTGTTTAACATAAACGAGGCAAACGCAAACGACAATGCAGCAGTGAACAATTAGACCTTGTACTTTCCTTTGTTGTTATCTTTTGAAACAATTCAGCTATTATATAAATAAAATTATTGTTCCAATTTTATTTTACGAAGCTGTTATGATTGTGTGTCTGCGTGACATACCCCTACGATACCGACACCAAGGAACCGTGTTCCTTGCATAACAAACTACTCGTGTGGTTCTTTCATTCTATGATCACTTGTGATCTCCCCTAAAATCCTAAGTACTCGTTTCTTTTAAAGGAACAAAGTACAAGGTACAAATTAAAAATTCTTAAACAAATATTTGAAGTACCATTTCAAATCCTTGATTTGATATCTAAAGGTACTTTCATAAGTCCTTAATTGGACCCATGCTATGTGACGATGTACACGATTATCAAGTACATTTTGCTTCGTGAGTTGCCTTAACATGCCTAGTACATGGGATTCAAAACATTTTCACCACACAAATTCCAAATCCTTATAAGATCTTCCTATCTTCATAGTTAGATTCTTGAGGATGTTTTAAGTACTAATTGAAGTTCGTGATTGGATTTCTAGTGTACTTCAAATGCATTAATTCAAATTAACAAACGAGCTAATAACTAAATTAACGAATGCACAATTTTGTGATTTTGTGTTTATGTGTAATTCTAAAGCTCGCTATCTAAATCCTAGTAGAATCTTTCATATTTCCATACGATAGATTCTCAGAATGATACTCAAAGTACTATCTTAAATCCTTAAGGAGCTTTCTATGCAAATAGTCAGACCCTTGGATTCCTAAGTGCTATTTCAAAACGATCATTTGGTTCTGAGTTACAAAGATCCCTTAAGTGCTCTATTTAAAGAGATCATACGACGATCTAGTTAAGGAGATCATGTGTTGATCTAGTTAAAAAGATCGTTCGTTGATCTAGTTAAAAAGATCCTCTGGTGGTCTAGTCAAGTCATTACATGTATGTCCGATTGATTTTTCCCTACACATTATAAAATGAACGGTGCGGACTGTGCAAGGAATTACATAATTATGGATGCATACATAATTATGGAATTCAGTGCACAGAAACCACAGCAAATTTTGTCATGTGTTAAGACCTATAGTGATGAGAATAACGAGACGGGAACAATGTAAAAAGGGCATGGTGGATACGCCGCTGGTACTTCCTATATATAAGTGTTCCTTATTACATTACGAGCGTAGCGTTATTTAAGTTACTAGAAGTCCTAGACCTTGACCAGTGTTATTTTATTTTGCACTCTCTGACTCTGATTTCGAGCACACACAAGTTTCCTATAATAGACTTCATAAGAAACATTCTCCTATCCGTTGTTCAAAGCTCCATGCTTTTGTTACAACAACGACATCACCTTGAAAATTAGCAAATTCGCTAAGAATCCAAACGTGACCTAGAGTTTTACTTGGTAAACGGAGGATTCATTTGAAAGTGAAACAATCATAGTTGTCCTCACAGGTTTCCTCTAAAATTAAATTTCGGGACGAAATTTCCTAAAGTAGGGGAGACTGTGACACCTGTGTTACTACGACCATCATACAAATACAAAATCAATGAGATATTGTGTTTCATACTTGGGATTTGTATAAATATGTGTATCATTTGCACATATCAATTCTTGATCAATTTCGAGCTTTAAATCGCTTTCTGGAAAGTTATACGCGAACTGATGCGTAAACGAAATCAGTATAATGCGACAAACACTCCGGAACAGTGACATAGGCTTAACATACCTTAAATAACCTTTACATAACTTAGAAATAAGTTTTAAAGGGTTTGGTATGGCAAAAACAAGTTTATTCGATCGCAGGGACTATTTATGTCAAACTGCGAAACTATACCGATTTGTATAGTAACGAACACTCTGGAATATGATCATAAGCTAAACATAGCTTAGAAATAAGCTTTGAGTGGTTCGGTATGCGAAAATATGCTTATTTGATCTTACAGGGACTAAAAGTGTCAAAAACGGTGTAAGTTTGCATTTACGCGCATATCTTACGTTCCGACCACCCCCGGACATCCAAAATTTTTGAAGACACTAAAATATTTTTATTTTAGTGATCGGCATGCAAAAATACCATTCGTCGCTTAATTTGGATCGTTTTCGCGTCCGTTCGAGTTTCGTCGTAATTAGACGAATAACGTGACCGTACGACCAAACGAACCGATATCCGAGATATTTCCAAGCATATTTTGTGTCCTCTATACTTTGACCACCTTTTAGAGCCTTGAAAATGGCTTAACGGGGGTTAAAAGTGCTAAAAATGAGCTTATGCAAGTGCAGGGACCAAAACTGTAAAATTCAAAACTGTTGCTGATCTGCAAGAAGGTCGCGGGCCGCGTAGACCTGCGCTCATTCCTACGTGGGGCGCAACAGAAGGTCCAGTTCCAGAAAGTTGTTTTTCAGCAACAGATTGATAATTCAGGGGATGTTCTTGTAAGTTCTTTGTGTAATGGCCAAGTTAACACCTCTCCGAGGCATATTAGCTGGCCCATAACACATGTAGGGCTAAGATTTCTTCCTAGTTGGCCAAACAAACACTTGTGATGATCTTGTGCATCATCCACAAGTATAAATAGCCAAGCTCTTTCATTTGTTTCCTCACCCTTAATCTGATTTTCTCTAAGTTGAGGTTTATAACTTCATACCTGAGAATTTTAAGATCAGGTTCTCCCTAGCTTGGACCCTTTGTAAGTTTCTTTCGTTCTTTTATCGCTTTTCTAGCGTGAAAGTCAAACAATGTTTGACTTTCAGCTTTGACCAGTCAATGGTCAACACAAAGTTCGTTTGAACTTTGTAACGTGATTGTAATCACGATGGTTATAATCCTTAGCGATTATACCTACTGATTACCACGTTAACTAGGTGTAGTGACGAGTCAAAGTTTCGGTCAAAATGCGTTTTAGCACGCGTTTTGCAACGGAACTATTTTAGGTATCAAAACACGTTGTTTTGATACCAAATCAGTTTTCTAAGTTAGTTAAACATGTTTTGACATGTTTAACTCGTCACTATTAGTTTAGTGCTTGTTTAGGGTCGTAAGTTAAGCGGTCTAAACAACCGCTTAGACTTTTTAACCTGACCCGTTTGGTCGATCATTAGGATCCGACCAAGCATGTTTAGTGATCATAGTTGCATAGGGAATAACCTCTGAGGTTATACCTTATGATCACATAGGATTGGTTAGTTATTTGTTGAGTAGCTTTTATACCCACAAGAAATGACCAAAATGCCCTTTTGAAGCATAAATCCGTATTTTGCATATGTGAACATGTTTTTGACATATAATCTGATTTAGTAACATGTTTAGGGATAATTGGGCATGTAAGACTTGACATAGCACATAGTTAACCATCCGACCATAGTTTTACGCAAACGACGCGTTATAGTAGCTTATAGTAACATAATGGGTCGAAACGGGTCAAAAGCACTTAGGTAGACTTCCAAATCAGAATGTTAGGTCTATTAAATCATGCCATATGAGTTCTAATACTCATTTGATTTATAGAACTTCATTCTATCATATCTCCCGATTTAGGATCCGATTGTTTAACATAGTGATTCCATACTAGGTGCCACTTGATTCCTTGATTTCCCGAGCTTCGTTAGGACACTTAATCAAGGATACTTGCAATCTCAAGTGAGTACATAGTCCCTTCTTTTACTGCTTTCAAATGTTTTGGGGTGAAATATATGTGCCTATTTGTTATTTTCATGATTTCAACTATATGATTATACATGTTAGTACTTATCTTTTGACGAATTGAACAATTATCTATGGTTTAAACACAAATTTTCAAAGATTCTAAAACTAATTGTTGGATTGTACTTTCTTTATACATTCACCAAACCGATTGGTAGTACAATATAGCGTTATAGGACTATACACCCCATTCCTGTTGTATGGACTGTCAGAAACCAAATTTTAACCAAATAGAAATTACCTTTGTGGTATTTCTATAGTCTCCAAGGTGTAGTTTGCTACACTAAGGTTTGAATGAATACTAAATTACAGTTTCTTTTGTATATTTTGATATACTACCAAAAGTATAGATTGATATACTCTCAAATGTGATATTATAAACCAAAGTATAATTTGATATACTATGTACAAAATCCAACATATGTTTTAATATACTACTTTGTTATTTACCAAAGCATAGTTGATATGCTATTATCAAAACCAAAGCATAGTTGATATGCTATTCTCAAAACCAAAGCATAGTTGATATGCTATTATCAAAACCAAAGCATAGTTGATATGTTATTTTCAAAACCAAAACATAGTTGATATGTTATTTTCAAAACCAAAACATAGTTGATATGTTATTTTCAAAACCAACACACAGTTGATATATTATTCTCAAAACCAAAGCATAATTGATATGCTATCTTTCAAAACCAAAGTATATTTATGATATACTACCAAATCTATTATTTCAGTAACAAAAGTATATTTTGAAATACTATATGTTTAACTATTTCCAAACCAAAGTATATTTTTGTATATACTACAAACCTTTTATCAAAACAATGCATTTTTAGAAACAAAACTTTTACAAGGATTCATGGCTATTTTTGTAAGACATAAAACATTTTTCTTATGTTAACTAAAGCCATGAATCTAAATCAACAAAACCTATGTTACTCACAGGCATTTTTATGTTGACGTACATATTTTCAAATATGTTTCAGGTGCTGCTATGTGATGATTGTTGATGCATGCTATACATAGGATGGACTCGTGCCTTAGTGACTTTAAAAACTCGAAAGACAATATTTGCATTTATCTCAACTGTAATAAAACAATGAGTTCAATAATTCAATAAAACGAAAGCAGAGTCAAAGAAGGTGGAAAAGCACGCGAAAGCTAGTGAGGATAATCAGCATGCCTTTGTCCCCCTGGCATTCGACACGTTCGGCTCCTTGGCGCCGGAGGCAGTTCGGTTCTTGTCTAGAGTTCAGCGTGTGGTCCACAGCAACTTTTCGAACCCTCAGGGGCGAGGCTTTGTTTTTAGTAGATTAGGGTTTTCTATTCAGAAAGGGATGGCGGCGCAGTTTGTTGCTCGTCTACCCGCTATCCTTATGTAATTTGCCCTGATGATTGGAATGAAATAAAAATGATGTGTGATTCTAAAAAAAAAAAAAAAACGAAACAATTTAATCTATGGTTGTGAAACAATGATTCTGTTACAACACTCTCCGACGTTTCCGCCACAATTTGTTGTTTTACATGGTCGGGATGTGACATCAATTGTCCAAACGTCCTTGCCATGTAGAAAGAAAAGTTTTAGCTTGATCAATTCCATATCAAGATTGCAAAATAATTAAAAAATAACAAGTTAAAAGTAATTACCCTTATCACTGTGGCTTCTTAAAGAAGATATTTCCTTAACCGGAAATAAGTTGTTATGAACCAAAGAATCAATACTAAAGACCTAAACATATAAATGAAACAAATGCTATAAATACGTAATCATAAAAGAAAAATTGATGGTTCACGCATGTACATACCTATAGGTTCATATTACTAAGAACCAAAAACAGAACTAAGAACCAAAGATATGTTTGCATTTGGGATATGTTCTTGGATAATGATAGCCATAGCATTCACAACACTCTTCATGTGATCAATAGTTTGTGAATCTATTGAAGAAGCACCCTTTACTTTTTGGCTGGCATCTTTCCTGCAAAATGAAACGATAATTCTTTATTCAATATCAATTTAGACTAATCAGCCTCTTTGTAATCATTTCAAATCTAATCTTCAGTTCACATATAATAGATAAATATTCATTATAAGCCCAAGCCTAAAAACAGGTTTGTTTAGTTAACAAGCCCATGCTTCGCTTATTGAGCTCTAACCAACCCGCGAGCCTAAACGAGCCCACTATTTATATAATATATTAATTATATATATAAATAATGATAGTTACTACTTATAAATAATAACTAAATTATAGATAAAGTGATAATCATAACTAATATCAAATAACTAATAAATATAAAATGAGCCTAGCTCAACCTTTAGAAACAAAGATCGAATCGAGCCGAGCTCGAGTTCGAACTTTAATAGCTCAAGTTTGCGCCTAGTCTAGTTCAAGCTCAACTCGGCTTGTTTACACCCCTACTTATAAGTAGACCGCCTTGGGTTATGCTTTGACTGATCAGACGCGATATGACTATTTTAAAAGAAAACGGATCAAAAAAACGATTAACACGCACATAAAATCAGTTGATATCACATACAATAACATTGAAATGGATATTACCATAGCACGTCTGCTTCTAACTGAAACAAATTATAAAACAGTTTGGTTGTAGGAAATCATACCTTGGGCTACTTGCACAATCTCTTCGGCAAAACCAATTAAAACAAACTTATTTCCTTTGTCAATGACAAGGAATGACATTCATGCTTTGTAAATTTTTCCATCCGCTTCAGCCTTCAAGTATCTCATCCTTCATATATTACACAACAAAATTAATCAATATCATATGTTTATTTGGTACATGTTATTATTTATATAACAAAGGGTAAATAATGAAATAACCTTCAACTCTTGAGAAGAAAGCTTGTGTGCATCTGAAGCATTAAAAATGCCAAAAAAAAAAAAAAAAATACTTGCAATATAAAAAACCAAATCATCATTCTTGGCAAAATGCCAAACCGTCATTCCTTCTAAATTCCAGTTATTTTAAAAAAGAAGTAAACACTTTTCTTCCAAAAACTTTTTTTCTAAAAAATCTTTAAAAAAACCACTTGTTCCAGCAAAAATAAACTTACATCGGGCGTAACTACCGACTTGACAATTTTTTTGTTTTTTGTTTTTATAGATGTGTTTATAATATTTTCATCTACGTTTGTGCAAAGAATGGTGACCCAATTCGCGCGAGAAGTAGTTCGCATGTTTCTTACAACTCGTGGTGGTTCTTAATAGCACCGAAGCCTATATATATATAGGTAAATTAACCGTTCGAAGACACACTGTGGTAAAACTCTTTACTCGTACATGACATTTTGTCACCAGCAGAACTCTAACCGACAACCTTCCCTAAAGAAAGTCATACGAACACCGCTAAAGCACGACCCCTTTGGTGCCATCGCTCATCAGCTAGGTTGGTGTAATACCCAAGTTGGAAATAGTGGAAGCACATGAAACAAAAAGTTGCTCACTTTGTTTCTTTATGTTTCTTTTTATCTTCTTTTCTTCAATCTTATTGCGGACAAAACAAAGACCAAATAATCTTTGAGAGCTGCATCAAAACACAAATCTTAATTCTGATCATTTTTTGATGGCAACTTTTGTTTTCTTCCTCTTTTTGACTGGTCTTTTGTATTACCCTAGCCTTCTAAACAGCCCCACATCAGTCTCTAGCTCTTTCTTTGAGATGACGGACCCATTGTTATCATTATTTTCAGATCATGAGTACTCACATAAACTAAAGATAGATTCATGTTGTCTCTACTTATGTTCTTTTTGGGTAGAAAGGTAAGATTCCATGATAGGAATGATTATTTGGGTTAGAGATCCAAGAAAACCTTCCCTTACTTTCATGCAAGATCAACAATTATATACAGAAATTAAAATGCATCCTTTAAATGTATCATGTATGTACAGTCGGTGACTATTTTTGAAAGGGTGTCATTTCTTTGCTTTTTGGTTGTTCTTTTCTTGTTTAGAAAACTGCAAAAGTTCAAGGTATTGATGCTTTTTGTTTTTACATCCCATTCTTTAGCACAATGCCACCTTTAGCTTAATCCTCTCTCTGATCTTTGCTGAAGATATGAGGAGTGAGAGTGAAACTGATGAAGTCTTCCAAACACATGCTTAAAGTTCAAAGTTACACTTAATTTTTCTTTTTTTTTTTTTTTTTTTTAATTTTATATATCATCAAATCTTCAATTGCAAATAATATGAATATATGTGGTTCCATACTTCCATGATCCACAACTCTTGAACCTTCAAACTGTTGTGATAATCCATCGACCGCAACTATAGAACCTTCAAATCGGTGCAATAATCTTATTTCATCATATAACTCTCACAGTTCTTTTTGCAATATTATGAAAGTGTACTGTAGTAGACAGGCTAGCTACTTCCACATGTGACATGTATCTGTATAAATGATATACCTTCAGTGTCTATTATAACATAACTAGTTTTTAAGTCAAGCAGATTATTTTGTGAAAAAATCAGTACTTTATTTCCTTTGATTTGAAACTGGTTATATCTTTTTTTTACATACACTTTGGAAACAAAAGTAATGATCTATCGCATTCGGGTAGGCACTAGCAAATGTGTGTTATTTGATTTTATGTTAGTGTTCCTAACATATTATTTAGATCAAATCAAAGTTTTGGTGTCAACAAGTGTGGATATGGAGGGTGAAAAAACATCTACAGCAACAGATTTTATGTGATTTTAAATGCACCTCATACACCCCCTAAAAATTCAATGCATTATTATTTTTTATCTCAAAATAATTGGTTTGAATTTTAAAATCACCATTTGGTTATTAAGTTTTAATATTATTGTATTATTATTATTTTTATTGTTATGCAGTTTAAAAATTATTATTACGGCATTAATGTTATTAAGTGACGTAATTAAATTAATAAAGTCAGATATTATAATACTTAAACAAATTATTTTGTTTATTTAATTTTAAACAAAAGGATGTTACATTATTAGAAATTATTTTGACAAAATTTAAAAGTTTTTTTTTTCAACAAAAAAAATAAAAATAAAAATAAAACGTTTGATGCACATTTTAAATTTTTTTTTATTTTAGTCTTTTTACTTTTAATTATTTTTTTTCTTTATTTGCATTTTTGTCTTTTGATATCAAAATCAATTTTTTTTTTTCCAAAAGTTATATTCTCGGTTTCATATTTAATAAACAATATTTTCTTTCTAAAAGAAGATGATTTATATACTTTATTTTTTTAAACTTTTTTTAATCAAAATTGTTTTTTTAAATATTTTTATAATTATAATTATTGGTTAACTGTTTAATAATTTTTATCTTTTATTATATACTGTAATAAAATTTCTTATTATCTATATCTATATATCACGAGGGAGAATAGCGTCAGGCAGTCCCTCATTGATCGATTCTTTTTGTATTTAACTTTCAAACCTTCGTTTTTGCTAATATACGTGTTTAGCCCTTCTATTTTTAGAAAAAAAAAATTTATTGGTTAACTTTGTTTATATATGTGTTTAGTACATCTGCTTTAACTTTGGTAGTATGCATGTTTAGTTTCTCTAATTTTATTAATTTTAGTATTTCATCTTTAAGCTTTTTTTCCCATACTACCATAATGAATCAATTAACACACGGGAATAGTGACCGTTAGCTATTGGTGGATACCGCTACTACTCTTGGACTTTAATAAAGTTATTTTATAATTCCTAAACTTTATTAAAACAAAAATTATTTGACACACATATTTTTATCTATGTATCCATGTAATTTTTATTGAGATCGTGTTATGAGTATGTATAAGTAACAGAAACAAAGACCTGCATTTTATTAAATTGATAAATATTTCGTTTACCGCCCTGCATCGCGGGCGGGGCATCAACTAGTATCTTACATTTTCAAGGGACATGAACAGTGTTATATATATTAATTAGTGTCGAGGACAATAAGATAAAAGTTGGGAGTAGTGTGATATAAATCGAAAGTCAGAAGTACTATCGGTCAATTGGTGAAAGTTGATGTTATTTAAATTCAATATCTCATATATTAATAATAGATTAATTATTTAGGTTGACCTGTTTAATAAACAAGTTATATTAGTCAACTAAATTTCTCATTTTTATGTTAGTGTTCGTGTCATTTTCAAATCGTGTCATCAATTGTAACCCAATTTTCCAAATTTTGTTTATTATTTAAAATCTCTCACATCTGACTCTCTATCTTGTCTCCATCATATTACTTACAAACGCTTATTTTATTGTTTTTTCTAAGTTTTATACCCTTACAATAATATATAGATTGATGAACACTAAGCCTCTATATATAGAGGAGATTGCTTAGTTTTCTATAAAATTTTCTCTATTATAGATACTCGGACTCAAATGTGGTAAGTTTTAGTTGTTTTCTTTACAGAGAAAGTAGGCTTTTTATGAGAAGCGTGTCTAAGAACTGACAGACTCTTACATGGACTAGCTTGAGAAAAGGAAACATGGTAGAAGTGCCAAAACCTTAAACGGATGTAACTTGGGGTATGGTTATCTCGACAAGCCGGATCTTGTTGGTTTGATCCAGATGTCAGACCCTAATTCCTTGACTAAGAGCTCCGATTTCGTCACTCCAAGTTTTCCATCAAATTTTGCAATCTTTGTACTTTCTTTTTTTAAACCTAAAACGCGTGAAACATTCATTGATTGAATCAATATCCATGTTTATATCTATGTTTAATTTCCGTATATCCAATTTATTTTGTAATTTCAAAAATTTGGGAAGTTTGCTAAATCTAGAATTCTCTTTATAAGGACTCCTCTTACAATCGTTTAACTATTCAGAAATTGTAGTTTTCTTTGAAAATTCTCTTTTTATCATTTTATTTGCTTTCGTTCTATGCTAGATTTATAGGCTCCAATACCAATATTCCAAAGACTAGAATCCAAAACTTTATTTTAGGTCATGACAATACACTACAAGAAAATTCAGCTTTAGTGGCGACAAAAATCGTCGCTAAAGCTAGCAAAAAGCATGTCTCCGCTATTGTTGATTCGTCACTAAAGCATGTCTCCGCTATTGCTGATTTCGTCGCTAAAGCATGTTAATCAATAGCGACGACTAGTGTCGCCACTAAAACCCTTTTTTGGATTTTTCTGGTGGACGGAGCACAGCTTGGAACGGGACTCACAGACACCGGAAACGCCTTGGAACCATATGAGGGCTGGCGGAGATGGTGCAGGTTAGAATATAGGGAAAGGGAAGGGATAAGGGGTTTATCCCGCTTAAAATCCTTTAGCGGCGACTAAACTAACATATTTCCCTGATCGTTGGATTAGGTCTTCATCCAATGGCCAATAAGCGAGCAATGGACCCATCACACGGATATACCTTTAGCGGCGACATATTAGCCGTCGCCGCTAATGTTGTCGCCACTAAAGCTTAAAGCTCAGAATTCTTGTAGTGATACAAAATGATATTGAAATCGTACTTGTGACTAATATCATAGACTAAGGTTCGTTGAATGTTGAACAAAATTCGTAATTTTATTGGGCAGTTATACTCTCTAAAAAAATAATATAAATGATCAAAAGGCCACCGTAGGTTTTTATAATATAACAATATCTGCCGTTAAGACTAATGGGTATGGGGGTCGGCTAGCCCCGGCTTGGTCCGGCGCCGAGCCCCCACACCGCCCCCTTTAGCCCCGGCCCGGCCCAAACGTCTCACCCACGCCGATTCAGTCGAGGCCCCACATTCAAAAACTAGCCGTTGTGAACGGCGATTTTCTTAAAAAAAAAAAAAAAAAAAAAAACATTTTTTAATTTAAATAACCCTCTATCTTATCCATTTTTCTATAAAACTCTCCCATTTTCACCATTTTTCCCCACTTTCAACCCACAACCCTCTCATTTTTATACCATTTTCTCTCCACTTTTATAAAAAAAAATTTACGGTAATTTTTTTAGGAAATGTAATTTTTTATTTTTATTTTTCGGTAATTTTTTTTTAGGAAATGTAATTTTTTTTTTAGGAAGTGTACTTTTTTTATGTTATGAAATGAAATTATTTATGTTGTATTTTTTAATTTTTATAAAGTTTTTATTAAGTTAATAAATTAAAACTTATAAAATTATAAAATAATGAGGTGGGGCCCCATCCCCCACGAGCCTCCATCCCCCTCAAAACTCATGGAGGCTCATCCCCCACGAGCCGCCTACGTGGCGCCTACGTTGCGGCTCAACCCATCCAAGCCTATCCTAACCACACCCATTAGTCTAAGAAAAAATAATCAAATTTGATTGAAATTAGTGGTGTTGTGGTCGTCAGCAGTCACCATAAATATACACCACCTCGAGCTCTGCTCCCATTATGGGCTGAACGCCTCCATAAAGAAGGCAAAAAGGGTCAATTATTGAGTTAATTATTATCTTCAATGAAATGATTGAAGTAATTCTTAATTTAATGGAATGGAATGTTCACCTAATATCTTAAGTTTCATAAACAAAAAGTGAGTCTCTTGTCGGAAAGCACGCCACTTTTTTGTCCATGGATGATAACGTATAACAAAAATATAAATCATACTAGTTTTACAAAAGAATTCACCATGTAAGGAGAAAGGTCCAAAAGTATTACATCGAATTTATATGGTGAGATTTTAACCGTTTCAAAGATCAATTGCAAGTGAAATGATGATTTTAAACTCTTAAAATAAAAATCAAAAGATAACAAAGTTGACACCGGCAACAACAAACCAAATAGTATAAACGGTTTGGTTTGGTTTGGTTTGGTTTTGATTTGATTTGTGCTTACTGGATCCATTAATTAAAAATCTAGAAATTTACACTGCAAATCCATTGCTTATCTGCAGTGATGAAGCTTGAGATTTCCAACCGGGAGCAAAAGTCACCGGACCTAAAAATTTCTATAAAACCGGGGGATCGAAAACGTATATACCCAAAAATTTCTATACGAAAATTACGTACTCTCCACTACTGAGCGAAAAGTTCGGGGGGTTGGCTGCCCCCTCCCACCTCTTAAAAGCTTCGCACATGCTTATTCGCTAACTGATTATCGACATAATAGACACCGACCACAACTAGAAAACTATATATTTCCTACTGAGTTCTCCAACCAAAAAAGTTGGTCGAAAATTTTGACAACAATCCTACCAAATAAATACATTATAATGTAATCCAAAATACAATTCTTACAACCAGATATGACTAACTTTACAACCATATTGAGTGAATAAAACTTGCCTGCTCAAACATTTCTCAGAGTAGAAAAGGGAACAAGAGTATTTGCCTCTTATTTATCTAGAATCATATCAACAGATGAACATTTTCCGATCATATAAACACAATTCAGGTACACTTGTAACCTTTGGTTTCCTAATATGCATATTTTGATCAACATAAGGGGAGACCAGTTTGGGGCATTCATAGGCAAAATGATCCCATACCACAAATTCTAACAACGAATGCACATATAAAATTCTTATTTCACACTACATGATCATACATATAGAAGTTGTCACTAATACAAATGAAAGATCCAAGCCCATATGTGGTAATATTAGCTATGTGACTTCTGGTTCCAAAAAAAAAATTAGGTGGTATAAACAAACTACCATCATAGAGAACTCAGGAAAGGAGAATTTTAAGAATCAAAGATTTCCCTATATAAAATAAACATTTTAGGCAGATTTCCGTCGCAAAACAATATTTTCTGACAACTTCAAAGACCTTATCTAGAAAATCTTATCTTCAAATTTTGCGATGATAATTTATAGCGAAAGAGTCTTAACTGAAAACAAAACTGAAAGAACTTGAAGGAAGACGTCTCGTCCGAAATATTATGGGCACATTACGCTCGATTTAGCGACAAACAATCGGTCACGGTATTATTGATAATTTGTTTTTTAGACGGTGTTTGTTTTCATGGTTTAAATGAAATATTATGGGCACATTACGCTCGATTTAGCGACAACAATCTGTAACAGTATTATTGATAATTTGTTTTTTCAGATGGTGTTTGTTTTCATGGTTTAAATCACTAGCGGAGAGCATCTTAGTGGCTCAGGGTGCCCCTACCCCTCTTGAATTTTCGTTCATAGTGTTAATTTTGCAGAGAAATTTTCGAATTTTCTAGTATAAAATATTGGATTTTTAGGAGTTCGACCTCCGTTAATTCGGATTTTGAGATTCCAGCCCTCAATAAGTTCTCATTCAAGCTCCGCGCGGATTTAAATGTTTATTTATGATTTTGATTCTTTCTTGTCTTCTCATTACCGTCTTTTGAAGACTCTCTTTATTATTTTTTCATGTTGAAGAGATCTATTCAACATCTGGCCCGGCGGTTCATAAAGGTGAAGATAATTGCACTACACGTTATTCACAAAAATATTGTCATTCTTTCCATGCTTTCATGAGAATTTTGATTTATTTATTTATGATCTTCTTTTTACAAAAGCACCTTTTGTTTTGCATTACTCCTAAGTTATGGATCGCATCTTTGTGAAAATTTATAAAATTAGACACTTGTGCTCATCCTATGACCAATTTTCAATTTTGATAATTTTTAGTGGTCATTCCAGGCATATCAAATCACTTAGAAGGATTGTTTTGAAACATAACCATCAATAGCAGGTAAATTTCCAAGCATATTTGAAAATGTAAATGAACAATATACACCTTATAAATGGGGGAGGGGGTGGGTGAGGGTGGGGGTTTAGGTTTTTGTGTGATGGTGGATGTTTAATTTTTTATTTTATTTTATTATTATTATTTTTTTTTTTTTGTGTAGGGGTTTTTTTAGAAGCCTTTGTACCCTTCTTACAATTAGGATCCTTTGTATTTGATCATAATCCTATAAATTGGTTCCAGAATAATAAATGTGAATACAAACTCTCCACCTCTATATAATTCCTAATGGAAAATGTTTATTTGTTGTCTAGTATATAGTATATAGTATATGGTTGCACAAGTACAGAATCCCAAAATAATAAAACTGAATACGAACTCTCCACCTCTATATTATCCCTATTGGAAAATGTTGATATGTTGTCTAATACGAAGTATATTGTTGTACAAGTATATAATCCCACGACACTGATTGTTACCACCAAATCATACATGAATGAACTAAACGAGTGGATTGTAGGTTTTGGATATTCAAACTAGGGCCGTTCAAAAAGCCCGTGGCTCGAGTCTCGCTCGAAGTTCTTTCGAAAAAAGTTTGAAAAAAGCTTGGGTTCGAAGTCAGCTCGGTTTTAAATGAGCCGAGTCCGACGCAAGGCAGGTTCGGTTCGTGGCTCGCTAGTTAGTTGGCTCGTTGGTTCGCTCGTTTGGCTCGTTTAAATTAAACCCCAAATTATGTATGTGTATTCTAATATATTTAAGAAATGTTTTTCAGTTAGTAACATGGTTATTTTTTATCGAAAGAAATAGATTGTTAAGCTATAGTCTTAATTAGTAATATTGATTTAAAAATATATATTAAGGTAAGTATCATAGAATCTTTTCTTATTCGTTTTATTTATAGGTTGCCCAAAATTACTATTCTATTAGCCTAAATAATGTTTTATTTATTGTTTTTTGGTTTTATGTATATCACTATGTGTAAAAATACAAAAATATAAACCTTTTTTAACAAACGAGCCTACATGACGAGCCACGAGTTGACTCGAGCTTTTGACGAGGCAAGCCCGAGCTCAACTTTCTAGCTCGTTAAGAAAAATGAGCCGTCTCGATTCGATTTTTAAACGAGCAGAGCCAGAGCCGACCGTGGTTCGGTTCGGGTCGTTTATAGCCCTAGTTCAAACCATATGACCAGTGTAAAAGAGAAACTCCATAACCCGAAAAGGTACAAAGGTAACCATGTCGTTGTGATCGCCGACAATTCATGACATCTGATTGTACACATAGGAGAAGTAAAGTTTTCGGCATACAAGAACAAGAAGGAGTTAATGTTAAATGATGTTTGCCAAGTTATTGGCACAGAGAAGAGCCTCTTCTTTGTGCTGCAAGTAACATCATTGGGAAAGTATGTAGTTTTTGGGCCAGTCGATGTGAAGATCTATGACAGGCTCAAAACCTTGTCCACGTTGATCCTATAAGGGAACAAGAATGAGACCGCCTATGTTCTATAGGTAGAAACAACCAATGTTGAGAAGAAGAAGCAAAACAAAATGCAGATTTGTGGATTTACCATTTAAGACAAGTTGCATACGACAAGCTAGAATTAATGATGAAGAAAAGGCTGGACCTTGGTATACCTCTCTTAAGAGTGAACAAAGAGATGGTATGTGTTGGTGGTCAATACGGGAAAGCACCTCAACAACCATTGGAGAGTTCAAGTTATCAAGCTAAAATCCCTCAAGAGTTAGTACATTCAGACGTATTTGGTCCGGTGAAGCAGCCATCGGGAAAAGGCATGTGGTATATGATAAACTTTATAGATGATCACTCGAGATATGTATGGGTCGAGTTCATGAAAGAAAAATCTCAAGTATTCGAGAAATTCAAAGCTTTTAAAATTGAAGCAGAAAGAGCGACAGGTAAAGTAATTCAATGTCTTTGATCAGATGATGGTGGAGAATATCTCGCTACAAATTTCTCTATGTATCTTAAAGATAAAAAGATTCGGAGGCATCTCACTTGTCCTAATACACCGCAGTCTCCAACTGCAAAATCAGACAATTAGCAGAAGCTTGTAGAAGCATGGTTCATGAAATGCCGCTAGACGTTTTTAGGTAGAGGCAATGAAAACCGCTCGATATGTAATCAATGGTTTACCACAATAGGACAAGACAATAAATCGCCAAGTGAGAAATTGTTAAGTAAAATCAAACGTAAGTTATTTACGAGTATTCGGATGCGTGTGTTATGTTTTTATGCCAAATCATCTCTGAGGTATAATGGAAAAGAAAGTAGTAAGGTGCACATTTATCGGTTATGATGAGGAAAGGAAAGATTGGTGTTATGTAACAACCCTAGAAAATGCCAAAACGTATCATAACCCAGACTCTAAAGGCATACAACAGGAACCAGCACGAAAAACGAAGGCATCCAAGTTTAGGCCTCGTCGCACTATGCGGCAGTGTTAGAGAGACCCGGTCGCGTGACGCAACACCCCATTGTTCGCCAGAAGACACGTGTCATGCCTACGTGGTGAATCATGCCACCTATGCCCTAGCCTAACCCCTTCGCGTTACGCGACGGTAAACCAAGATCTCGGTCGCGCGACCCGACGAGGTCAAAACTCAGTTATAAAAGGGACGTGATTTTGGACATTCAGAATCGTTCAAAACTTTCTTTCTTTCTTTTCGATCTCCCGTTCTGTTACTATCCCGATACCAAATACCCGAAGCCCTAAAACTCTGCTCTGAAATCAGCATGTTAACCCGGATTACTGGTACGATACCCTGTCCGATTGATCTAAAAGCCATCAACGGATGTCAAAGTGCTGCCTAGATATGGCTATACATTGTTAACTACGTTGGGGTTTTGATGTCGTGATTATCATTAAAGTTTGAATTGGGTTAATATACTAATACATGTTGCATTGTGTGTATATTAGGAATCCAAGCTTAATACCAGGAGACTGTAAAAATATAAACCCTAAATCTACAAATGTCGCAACCCCCGACCCCTACCCCGGGAGCGGGCGGCCAGGAGGACAGTATCAGTGGTATCGGTGTTTATTAATTTGGCAGTGAAAATTTACATCAGGATCGTAGTTAGGAAATAGTTTATCAGAGTAAAACACCACACTTTTATAAATAATAAATACATGGGAAAAACACAAGTTTCCATTATAATATGTTTATAGGGATAAACCTTAATTTATTGAAATAAAACTTCTTTGTTGTTTAGGTAACTTTTATAGCCACATTTCCAAGCCTTCAGTGCACTCCAGCTGGCTTCTATTTGGCTTTCACATTTTGTTGCTTGAAACGCGTTTTAAAAAGTTTTATCAGCAAGAAATACTGCCGAGTGCATCCCTGTTTAATCAAAACAGAATTTTATATTTTTACAGTATTGAGAGCGATTACAATGTTTTTATCTACCCAATTACCACCCACGGTACTGTCAATCCTGACTTATGGTCATGCTACTACTCATAGTGTAGTAACAAGTAATGTATACAAAACCCCAACATACCGACAGTAATTGTAGAATACATAGACTCAATCACTGTTAAATATACTTTAAAATAATTGAGGTTTTGTAGAAACATTTTACAAAAAGTAAATGTACTCATATTGCTGTTTTAGATAATACTACTGCTTTCTGGTGACTTCCTGGTTATAATCTATTAAAATTAAACAATGCACACGTGTTAGTAAGATAACCCAACGTACATTAGCTGTACCCCCCCCCCCCCCCGAGACAGAACTCCAACGACTGAGTCAGGCAGAGCCTTGACATGCGTTACGGAGCTCTAGATGAATCGGGCAGAGTAACTAATACGTAACTGGGGGTTATAATACCTACAATGAGGCAGATCTTCGCTTTTTAGGGGTATAATACCCAAGAGTTTTAGCTATTATATTAGAGAGAGAAAGAAAAGATTTTGAGCGACTGAAGACTGAGCTCGATCACCCAATTTATAGGCTGGAATTATGGCAGCTCGCGGCCCGCGACGGCCGCTTCTATATCTCTCGCGGCCCGCGAGAGAATTAGGGTAGGCCTTAGCCTTGTCGGGTCAGACTACTAGCTTCAACACGTGTTGGACACATGGCGGCACCGGGTGTGGCATGGTGTCACTGGGTCGCGGCGCGCGACAGTCTTGGCCTTGACTGGGTCGCGCCCCACGAGAGCCTTAAAGTTTTGTTTTTATTTGATTTTTGTTAATATAAAGGTATTTTGGGTCCTTTTTTCGTATACGGGGTGTATTTTAGGACGTATTGGAGTATTCTAATGGATTTGGAAGAGTTGGTATATCCTCCCCACCTTGTTTTAGATCTCGTCCTCGAGGTCTACTGGAACAGGTGTGGATATTTCTTCTGCATCTCTGACTCGAGCTCCCAAGTGTACTCTGGTCCTCTCTTGGAATCCTCTTTCACTTTGACTAGAACTAATCTCTTGTGTTTGAGATTCTTGACATTTCTATCTTCGATCTGTAGGGGTTTCTCTACAAACTTAAGCATCTCATTTACCTCTATGTCCTTAAAAGGTACCATTAATGATTCATCTGCTAAGCACTTCTTGAGATTACATACATGAAATACATCATGTATTCCTGCCATTTTCTCTGGCAGTTGTAGCTGTTAAGCTACTGGTCCTATTCTTCTAATAATCTCAAAAGGTCCAACATACCTGGGGCTTAGCTTTCCCCTTTTTATGAATCTGACTACTCCTTTCCATGGAGAAACTTTTAATAACACTTTATCCCCTACTTGAAATTCCAATGGTTTTTGCATGTTATCAGCATAACTCTTTTGGCGATCGCGTGCTGCTTTTAGTCTTTCCTTGACTTGAATAATCTTGTCCGTTGTTTCATGTACTATCTCTGGTCCAGACAGTTGTTTTTCTCCAATTTCTGCCCAACAGACTGGAGTTCGGCACTTTCCTCCATAAATCGCTTCAAATGGTGCAGCATTGATACTGGTATGATAGCTGTTATTGTAGGAAAATTCTATTAATGGTAAATGATCGTCCCAATTTCCTCCGAAATCAATTACACAAGCTCTAAGCATATCTTCCATTGTCTGAATTGTCCTTTCGCTTTTTCCGTCTGTTTGAGGATGATAAGCTGTGCTTAGATTTAACTTGGTTCCCATTACTTTTTGGAAACTAGTCCAAAAATGAGAAGTAAAACGGCTATCTCTACCAGAAACAATAGATAAAGGAATTCCATGTAATGAAACTATTTCATTTACATATAACTTGGCTAACTGTTCCATACTGAAAGTTTCCTTCATTGGTAAGAAATGAGCAGATTTGGTTAATCTGTCTACAATCACCCAGATTGTATCATTACATTTTCGGTCTTGGGTAATTTAGTAACAAAGTCTATTGTTATCAGTTCCAATTTCCATATTGGCATTTCTAGTTGCTGCAATAAACCTGAGGGTTTCTGATGCTCGGCTTTAACCTGTGAACAGGTTAGACACTTGGCAACATAGGTTGCTATATCCTTTTTCATTCCTATCCACCAGAAATTCTTTCTTAAGTCTTGATACATTTTATCATTACCAGGATGTAACGTATACTTAGACTTATGGGCTTCTTCTAAAATTCGGTGGCGTAGGTTTCTTTGTTTGGGTATCCAGATTCTTTTCTTATGGAATCTCCAAATTCCATATGTTCCTTGATCTAATTCCTTAATCATTCCTTTTAATTTTTCAGTATCGTCCTTGATTACTGATTCATGTACTTCTCTAATTTGCTCGTTTAAATCTATCTGCAGATTTAATTTGAGAGAACGTACTCGTCTTGGCTTTTCATGATACTTTCGACTTAAAGCACCAGTTACCACATTAGCCTTTCCTGCATGATACTGAATATCACAATCAAAATCACTAAGAATTTCCATCCAGCGTCTCTGTCTCATATTTAACTCCGTTTGCCTGAAAACATATCTTAGACTCTTATGATCGGTGAAAACGGTAAACTTGCTACCATAAAGAAAGTGTCTCCAAATTTTAAGGACAAAAATTATAGCTCCTAACTCAAGATCATGGGCTGTATAATTCTCTTCAAGATTCTTAAGATGTCTAGAGGCATAGGCTATAACCTTTTGTCGTTGCATCAACACACATCTATACCTAACTTAGAAGCGTCACAATAGACTATAAAGTCTTCAGTTCCTTTTGGTAACGCGAGTATGGGTGCGTTGGTTTATCTTTGCTTAGGAATTCTAAAAGCTTCTTCTTGTTTTGGTCCCCATTCAAACTTAACTGATTTACAGGTCAGTTTTGTTAAAGGAATAGCTATCCTAGAAGAATCTTGGATAAACCGTCTATAATATCTTGCCAGTCCAAGAAAACTTCTCACCTCCGTCGGTGATTCAGGGACTTCCCATTTAGTAATCGCCTCGATCTTTGTGGGATCCACATGAATTCCATCATGATTAACCAGGTGTCTAAGGAATTGTACTTCTTGTAACCAAAATTCACATTTTGAGAATTTAGCATAAAGCTTTTCTTTTCTCAACAAATTTTTAAAGTATAAACAAATGCTCTGCGTGATCTTCTTTACTCTTAGAGTAAATTAGAATATCATCTATAAAGACAATTATGAATTTATCCAGATATGGTTTACATATTCTGTTCATCATGTCCATAAATGCGGCTGGGGCATTGGTTAAACCAAATGACATGACTGTAAATTCATAATGACCATACCTTGTTCTGAAAATAGTTTTAGGAATGTCCTCTTCCTGTACTTTCAACTGATGATATCCTGAGCACAAATTGATCTTAGAAAAGAAACGAGCTCCTTAAAGTTGATCGAACAAATCATCGATTCTTGGTAGTAGGTACATATTTTTAATCGTGACCTTGTTCAGTTCTCAGTAATCAATGCACATACGCATTGATCCATCCTTTTTCTTGACAAACAAGATTGGTGCTCCCCATGGCGATGAACTGTATGAAACCTTTCTCTAGAAGTTCGTCCAACTGTTTCTTTAGTTCCTGCATCTCTGCTGTTGCTAAACGGTAAGGTGCCTTGGCAGTCGGTGCGGTTCCTTGTATTAGGTGAATTCAGAATTCAACCTCTCTATCTGGTGGTAATCTAGGTAGCTCTTTTGGGAAAACATCTAAGAATTGAGATACTACGGGAATATCTTTCAATTCTTTTCCTTTAGTGTTAATGATTATGGAAATCATATACACTAATGATCCTTTCCTTGTATAACTTGCTGTTTTCATCACAGAGATGAATTTCGTGGACCTAGTTGGCTTGTCTCCCTAATTGTGATCTTTTCACCCTTTGGTGAGCTTACATGTATTGACTTTTGATCACAT
Source organism: Helianthus tuberosus (assembly GCA_030545235.1). NCBI lineage: Eukaryota > Viridiplantae > Streptophyta > Magnoliopsida > Asterales > Asteraceae > Helianthus > Helianthus tuberosus. The sequence goes on from CM060394.1 coordinate 46,064,865, forward strand.
AGAATACTGGCATGACTGGCTACTAACCAATCCATTCCTAATACGATATCAAATCCGGCGATATTCATTAGATAAAGGGTAGCAATAAAATTATGGTTTTAAATTTCTATTCTTGCTCCCTGCAAGATTTCAGTAATCTTAATGGATTCTCCATTTGTCGTTTCTACCAGACATTCTTGTTGAAGTTTAGTTAATGGTTGATTGAGCAGTTTGCAGAACGAATTATTAATAAAACTTTGGTTCGCACCAAAGTCAAATAATACTTTAGCAAAAATATCATTAACTAAAAACATACCGGCAATCACATTCGGAATCATCTTGGCTTCTTCAGATGTCAGAACAAATGCTCTGGCGTTCTTAGTAGCTTTGTTGTTTGTTGCTGGAGCTAGTTTCAAACAGTTCGGTTTTATATGCCCAGTCTCTCCATAGTTAAAGCATAGCTTATTGCTGGGTTTCTTCCTGCAGTCTTCTTCCTTGTGTCCAGACATTTTGCAGAAGTTGCAGTATATGGAACATTTTCCTTAATGCTTCTTTTTGCAATACTTACAGTAAGGTGTGGAAGTAGAACCTGTACCTTTCTCAAGGTTGGAATTACCGTAGCAAAATTCCTGGGTAAGTTTTTGGGCTAGGTTCTTTCTCTGGTTTTCTTCTTGCGTACTTACTAATTCATCAGTCAAGGTATTGGCTAGTTCTATGGCTTCTTCTATGGTTTGTGGTCTAGCTGTCTTGACTACATGTCTGATTTCACTAATTAATCCCCAGATGTAACGGGAGATTAATACTGGTTCTGATGAGGCTAGGGTTGGCACTATTCTAGCGTATTCGAAGAATACGGTAGTGTAACCCTTGCAGTCTATTCCAGTCATTCTAAGATTTAGGAATTTATTGGTAATTTGTTCCTTTTTCATTAGGAGGACAGAATTTCCTTTCAACCATATTCTTAAAGTCAGTCCATTCCATATTGTAAACTCTGTCACTTCCTCTAGAATGGAGAATAGTATTCCACCATTCTAGAGCTGCATTCTTAAAAATACTAGAAGCAAACATAATCTTATCTTCCTCTTCACGTTTGCTTATTTTTAAGACTGCTTCTGTCTTTTCTATCAAAGGTAGAGTTGCAATGGCTCCTTCATTGCCAGAGAATTCTATTGGTTTGCAAGACCATAATTCTTTATAAGAACAACTATATGACATGGTTCTTCTTCTTTTTGGAATAGGTAATTGAAGTAACGGTCCATTATTTACGCTGTGACTGGGTTCAGTAGGTGATCGTTTACTTCCACTATTAGTTTTATTATTTTCTGCTTCTTTAACAGTTTTGATGATATATGGCATAGCATCTATAATTCCTTGTGCTACTATATGTTCGATGGCACTGTTATCTATTTGGTTCCCATTATTATCATCATTCTGGTTTTCCTTATTTACTTTGTTGTCCATCTGAATTATAAACATTTATCAGGTATTCATATCACAGAACAAGATTTAATGCAAACATTCATGCAAACAAATTGATCAAAATCGTCGAGCATTGCGACATTTACTCTTTTCATATATAATTCCTCTTCTAATTCCTCACCAAATATGCGCAGTTCTTGCCAATTCTCCTCGCTCATGGATGGCAGTGGTGCGGGTATTGGGTCAGGGTACTGAGGTATCGGTTCTCCATATGGGTACGGGTCGCCTAACACACTCTGAAAATACGGGTTTTTATTCCAAAACAGATCTGAAGGATTAAGGTTGGTATACTGTGCTATGGGATCTGGCATCGGTCCTCCCTGTGGATAAAATTCATGATATTCCCTATGGTCATCTTCCCATGGATCATATGCAAGAGGATTAGGTGTTGTGATTCTAGGTATCTCGTTAGGGTCAAATGCTGGTACGAGTAGTTGGTTTCCTTGGGTAAGTTCTATCTCCATTGGTTGGGTTGGGAATAGTGGTAGTGGTTGTGGTTGTGGTGCAATTATCTGATCTAGGTTTGGATCTGCTGCAGTGGTGGCTAGTATATGAAAGTTCGCCAACCGTCTATTAACTGCTTCTTGGGTCTAGGCGTTTACTTCCCTATTAGCTGCTGCTAACGCTCTTTGTTGCTGTAACTTTCTCATTCGTTTTCTCCTCTCGTGTGCTCCCCTACTAAACCATCCTCGCTTTTTCGAAGGGAATGGTTCCTCGGATTACGCCTTAAAGATGAAGATTCCTTCTTCAGTGTCAACAGAATACCCCGAAGGAGTAGGCTGTGATGAAGTTCCTTCACTTTTGGGAGAACTAGCTAGGTGACGATAGGCGTCAGACGTACCTTGCTCACTCATACTATAAACTAACAGATTGTCAAATAACACAAAACAATAATATACATGTATACACTGATGTGCGTTAGGTGTGATATATTTTTGTTTATATTTTAAGCCCTTTTTAACACTTTAGTCAAGTTTTAAATTTATAAAACAAGATATTCTACTAACACTAAACACACATATGGGCAAGTGCACCCATCGTGAGAATAGTATAGCGTTGGTAAGATACCGAGGTCGTCCAAGGACACAAGAGCTTTTAGTACCGTTTTATCCTCAACGTCTAATCAAATCAAAAGTTTAGAAAAGGTTTTAAACATGAAAATAAAAACTAAAAATGCTGAAAAATAAAATAAAAAAATAAAAACAGATAGACAAGATGAATCACTTGGATCCGACTCGCCTTTAATGTAACCTTTGATGATTTCCGCACTTTTGCACTTTTTAAGAGATTATCTTAGTTATAGTAGTAGGACCCTCTTTTGGAGGTGACGTTACCCTCAACCTAGTGGTTTGAGTCAACAAGGATACAATCCCAAACAGTCGGAATATTGGAATATAATTAATTAAGTTATTAATGCGTAATGTGGTAGGCCCCTCTTTTGAAGGTGACGTTACCCTCGGCTAAGTGGTTTGAGTTAGTAGGGATACAATCCCAAGTAGCCTGGTTAATGTATTAATAGTAGTTTACATATGAGGGGATCAAGCCATTCACACCCCCGCCATCCAATACCAGTGGGTATTGAACACGGTCTTAGTAAGCTTGACCCAAGTCCTTGCAGGATCTATACACTGAACAAGGCAAGAACCTTACCAAACCATTCCCTTAACCCCCGACCAGGTAGCCAACATATCTCTCTATATAGACCGTAGAGATATGAATGGTGTAAATCTTTTATTTTATATAGACAGTAAAATAACACCAAGACACCACAGACAAATGATAAGGAAGTTTCACCTTCAACATATGAAACTAGTTATTAAAGTCATTAATACAAATCAAATAAAAAGTGCGAAAAGATTAAAAATCAAAAGTATTACATTAAATGCTTGTCTTCACCAAGTGATGTAAGAGATTTAGGCAAACATGGCCTTTGATTGTCAAGAACTCTTACTATCAATCTAGGATCCCGAGACTACTACACACACTCTAAAGTGGATGATGGATGATGGTCGTGGATGTGAGTGTTGTAGTGGTGGTGGAGTGTGGGTGAAGTGGGAGAGAGGTGGTTTGCCAAGGGATGCCTTTGAAGTGAGCCAAGCATCCCTATTTATAGCCTGCACAGAAGTCCGGACACGGCCCCGTGTCCATCCTCTTTCTCTTTCTTCATTAATTGCAATTGTCTGTATATGGCTCCACACACCCAGTGTTGACTGGGCACGGCCCCGTGTGCAGAAGCGTTTCTGTACTATCAAGATTTGCTGGATTCTGCGAATCTTAGCGTTGACCACGGACCGTGTGGAGCTGGGCACGCCCCCGTGCTGGGAATAGAAGCTTCTATGACTTTGTCTTTTCTGCAGGTGTCTGGCCACGCCCCCGTGTCCGCTGGGCACAGGGCCGTGGTCAGCCTTCTGTTTCTTTGTTTTTGCTTGGGAAGATACTGTCGAGGGGTCGGGCATGCCAAGTTTATTCCTTTTCTTGTATTTATGTTAGATTTTGCTGCATATTTGTTCCTTTTGTTCAATTAAGCTCATTTGGTCCTTTAAATACAAAAGGAAGACAAAAGCACACTTTTTCCAACATTAGTACTAAAAAAGGGTTAGTTTTATGCCTCATTTGATGTAACTTATATGTTGCATTTTACACACATCAACACATAATCACATAAATTATTTCCTAACACAACTGATAAAATCTTGGTGTCAGTAGAACACTTCCGTGGCTTAAATCAGTGGTTGTAGCTCTGATACCACTCTCGGTCGCAACCCCCGACCCCTACCCCGGGAGAGGGCGGCCACGATGACAGTATCAGTGGTATCGGTGTTTATTAATTTAGCAGTGAAAATTTATATCAGGAACGTAGTTAGGGAAATAGTTTATCAGAGTAAAAACACCACACTTTTATAAATAATAAATACATGGGAAAAACCCAAGTTTCCATTATAATATGTTTATAGGGATAAACCTTAATTTATTGAAATAAAACTTCTTTGTTGTTTAGGTAACTTTTCTAGCCACTTTTCCAAGCCTTTAGTGCTCTCCAGCTGGCTTCTATTTGGCTTTCACATTTTGTTACTTGAAAGCGTTTTAAAAGGTTTTATCAGCAAGAAATACTGTCGAGTGCATCCCTGTTTAATCAAAACAGAATTTTATATTTTTACAGTATTGAGAGCGATTACAATGTTTTTATCTACCCAATTACCACCCACAGTACTGTCAATCCTGACTTATGGTCATGCTACTACTTATAATGTAGTAACAAGTAATGTATACAAAACCCCAACATACCGACAGTAATTGTAGAATACATAGACTCAATCACTGTTAAATATACTTTAAAATAATTGAGGTTTTGTAGAAACAGTTTACAAAAAGTGAATGTACTCACATTGTTGTTTTAGATAATACTACTGCTTTCTGGTAACTTCCTGGTTATAATCTGTTAAAATTAAACAATGCACACGTGTTAGTAAGATAACCCAATTTACATTAGCTGTACCCCCCCCCCCCCCCCCGAGACAGAACTGTAACAACTGAGTCAGGCAGAGCCTTGACATGCTTTAATGGAGCTCTACATCAATCGGGCAAAGTAACTAATACATAACCGGGGGTTATAATACTTACAACGAGGCAGAGCTTCGCTTTTTAGGGGTATACCCGAGAGTTTTAGCTATTGTATTAGATAGAGAAAGAAAAGATTTTGAGCGACTGAAGACTAAGCTCGATCGCCCAATTTATAGGCTGGAATTATGGTGGCTCGCAACCCGCGACGGCCACTTCTATATCTCTCGCGGCCCCCGAGAGAACTAAGGTAGGCCCTAGCCTTGTCGGGTCAGACTACTAGCTTCAACACGCGTTGGACACGTGGCGGCACCGTGTGCGGCCTGGTGTCACTAGGTCGGGCCCCGCGACAGTCTTGGCATGACTGAGTCGCGCCCCGCGAGAGCCTTAAAAAATTTTTGATTTGATTTTTGTTAATATAAAGGTATTTTGTGTCCGTTTTTCGTATACAGGGTGTATTTTAGGACGTATAGGAGTGTATTCTAATGGTTTTGGGAGAGTTGTTATAACAAAGTGAGTCATTCTCTTTTACTCAAATGATTTGCAAAACCCTAAATTTTTTCCAAGTTGTATTTACAGTGATTAATTTTTGTATTCTGAAATTATTGTCAGTATGTGGATTTTGTATACATTATTTGACACTCATTACTATTGGACAAAAAGTTAGCCAATAGTGATATGACCATGGTCACCGAAAAAGGATGTGTGACAAATACTGATTTGAGTAATTGAAAGATATAAACAAATATAAAAACCCTTAATGTTGTAATTATAACACTGTATCTTTTTATACAACTGAACGAACTCACTAGTATTTTTCGCTGATAAAATGTTTTTAAACGCGTTTCAGGTGACTTACTGTGAAAGTAAATGAACATGCTATGAAGCACTGAAGGCTTAAATAAAGTGGCTAGGTTATCATAATAAAGAAAAGAAAATGTGTTTTGTCAAAATAGGGTTTATCCCGATGAAAACCTTTGTTTGTAATATGAGTTTTGTCCCAGTTATTTAATATTATAACTTTGGTGTTTACAAACTCAAGTTTTCCTCACTACGATCTTGATGAAATTTTTTTGCTGCAAATTTAATAAACACCGGTACCACTGTTGTATCTACTCACGGTTCCTACCCAGGGTAGGGTCAGAGGTTGTGACAGAAGGTGGTATCAGAGCCATTGGTTTAAGTCACTTAGGTGTTATTTTAATACCTAAACATAAACAATAAAGTTAGGAAGTTAATATAAAATAACCTATGTGTTATTTCTGTGAAAATAAACTTATATATATAGGCTTAGGTTAACGTACAATATCCCTTATCGTACAATATGTACGCGCTCATCTCAGCCGTTAGATCTTCATCCCACATTGAAATCGCATGTTGTTTTTTTGTAACAATTTCGCATGTTGGTTTTTTAACATGCGATTTCATCAAAATTACCACATGTGAAATTGTTACAAAAAATCAACATGCGATTTGATCAAAATTATCACATGCGAAATTGTTACAAAAAACCAACATGCGATTTCATCAAAATTATCACATGCGATTTCGTCCATGCTATTTTATAACATGTGATTTCACTATATCGTACGTATTGTACGTTAAGGGATATTGTATTTTACACTTTCACTACATATATATATATATATATATATATATATGATTATTTAAAATATTGTTTTTAACGATTTTTGAGTCAATAGTATCGGTGATGAAAAAGTATCCGAGGCATTCCAAAATATTTCCGATCTAGAAATGAACGAAAGACCATCTGGAACTCAATCTGGATATGAGGCCGATAATGACGAGCCTATAGAGTTTTGAAGCCCAACCGATTGAACTACAGCCCCCTAAGAAAAGAGGATGGTTCAATAAAGGAAAATGAGAAAAGAAGAAAAAGAAAAAGAAAAACCAAGTAGCTACCATAACCCTAACTGAAGGATCAACCCAAATCCCCATAAACAAACCCTTGTAGGAGGAACTCGACCAGAGGTCAGCTAATTGCGACATATTTCAACCTATAAACAACAAAAGAAACTTCAACCTAACTGCAAATCCCGAACCAATGTTACCCTTTAACCCAGACCAACTAATAGAACCAATACCTTTTTATCATAAACCTATACTAATCAATCCCCAACCAATACTAGTGTTTAATCCAGAAGAAATCCCGAGGATCCCTGCACCTATAACAGATCCCATGGAGCAATGGCGGACGAACGACTTGCAATTCCAAAACCTAATGCAGGAACCCTATCCCCAAGTCCCACAATTTCCACCTTATATACCAAATGCCTATCCAGCCATGAGCCCAGAAAAATGTAGCCAAACTAAGGCATTATGGAGAGGAACTGATGACGGCAGGAAACCAAATCCGGTTAATAGGGGAAAACCTCATCTGGAAATATGACGAGCGTGAATTCTACTTCTCAAGATGACCTAGCCTTATAATATATATATATATACACACACACACGCATAACTAAAACTAAAATATATTGATATGTATTGTGATGGGTGTATGTATTAGAAACGCAATATATATCAAAAGAGTAAACATCGCAATGTTTGATGATTTTGATAAAACGTGCTTTGAGTATTTGTTTGGTTTTAATTATTCTGTTATATTAATACCTAAAAATGTTTGCAATTCAGATGTCACATGAAGTATCACATAATCAAGAAATTCAAGCTAATAACGGAAATCCTTTGGATAAAGTGCTATAGAAAATATAGTAGCTCAAGTAATAGCTGATGCCATACCCTTAATCATTGAAGCTATTAAAAATCCTATGCCTATAAACAATACTATTACTATAGGCAGTAAGCATGCTGTAACACCTCGAAAATGTGTGTCCAATGAAATAACGACACGTGTCATGTATTACAAAAGTGTTATAAACCCGGATCTAGTTACAGATGTATGGCAGGATTTAAAAGTGTCGACATGTTAATTATACCTCTGAACGACCTCATTATGAATCCCAAGACCCTAATATATATTATAAACATCTGATATACATTCAATCCGGTAATTACTGGTAATAATTGATTCAAATTACACAAGAATGGGATCCTATGAGAATGTGTTTGACAAACCTTCGGTTATGGCCCTTTCAAAAGAATCCAAGACAATCATACAACATGGTAAAGCGGTCATAACTGTTCAAGGCATGATAAAGAGGCCCCCTACTGAAAATAGAGGCCCAAATTCGTAATACTAATTTGCCTGTTCGAAGCTTGAAAGGTCACCAATTTTTTTTGCCTTCTGGTAAAGGCTTATGGACCGTAAAAGTCATGCCTTACGGTCCGTAAGGCATCCCCAGTAACAGAAATTCGACAGTTGTCTGTTATGAACGAGTAACCGACTTATATTGATATTTTTCACTTCCATGAGCGACCCTTACTGGTTTTTAGGCACTAGGGACACATGTTTAACATCATGGAACATGTATAGCTTTGCTTGGCATGATCTAGTGAGATCAAGATCACTATATAAAGCCCCATTGTTTGCAAACTTGATCATTCACTCATACCTTCACTTCTGATCATTTCTGGAGCTCAAGGCCTTTCCCCAAGCATCTCTAATCGTGCATTAGACCTTGGTAAGTATCCTTGACCTTCCTTAATCGTGTTTTACTTAGTTATTTAGCTTAAAGTCAAACTGTCGTAATTAAGGTTTGACTTATCGATTAATCATTAAAGGTCTGATGTTTAGTCAAATTGAAAGTAGTTATAAGTTCATAATTATGTGAGCATTAAACCCTTAAAAGGGCACCCTCTGATTCCCGCTCTAACTAGATCATTTGTCGGGTCAAAGTTCGTTATAAAAAGTCAACAGAAACTTAATTTACAAATTAACACGTAATTAGCAATGTAGAAGACGTGTAACCTATTTTATCACTCATATAACTTGGTAATTAGTATAAGAACTGGTCTAAGCTTGTTTGATCCGACAATTTTCTGTCTAGGCTCGGTTCGGAACCGAAAGTCGCAAAACCTTGACTTTTGCTTTGACTTCAGTTCTGACCCGATTTAGATGGGTTTAGAAATACCTTAGAGCTCTGCTAGGACCAGCTAGTATGATAGTATAACCCTCTGCGTTTATACTACTTGACTCGTTGATTGTCCGATTCATTTACAAGTTTCCTTTAATTGCCTAATGTTGACCATAATGCCCTTTTGACCATCAAATGAGAATTTTTGAAATGTGAGAGGACAATAATCTTTGTCACTGATTTATAAACATGTCCCTAAATTTTCACATCAGTTGGAGGTCTAGATTAGGAGTTATGCTTAATAGCCTAATTAGAACGCTTTTTATAAACTAAACGACGTAATTAGCATAAAGCCTATCTAAACCCAATTTTTGACACCAAACCTTTTGCCCACTGATATAATATAATATTTTGGGATTTTTGAAGATTTTTAATTATTTTTAACCTGATCATAACCTTAGGTTATAGTCTTGATTCGGTAAATACCGATTATACCCTTTTTGTGTATAAAATGAGTTTTACATAATATTTTGACACCAATTCAATTGCTACTGATTTTATATAATAAATGAAGTATTTTGAACTTTATAACCAGTTCAGGAAACTTAGATTTCCTGTATAACCCGAAAATCGCTTAAAATGGCTTTTTACGCGTGTTAAACGCCTAGTATGGGTTTAAAACCATTTTGTCACATAAGACTTATCACCAACTGATATAACCTATTAAATTAAGTTGTTTTACTGATTATTTCAGAACCGAATCTCAGAATTTTAAATAATCTCTTTTATAATCTTTTAAATGACCAAAATACCCCTACGGGGCTTAAATTGAGATTAAACTCGTTTTGGGCATAATGGAAGGTATCCTACTAATATCACAACATATTTAAGGCATATTGACTTAGGAAACTTGTATATAACTCTTATGGTTACCCGTTACGCCTCTTGGGCGTTCGGTTCAGTTTATGTAACTAGTTTGCATAAATTAGCCGAAACGGGACAAACCTTATCGTTTTTATCTCAAAATCCAGAATGTGTTTAGTTTACCCATATTATACAAGTCTTCAAACTTTTCGGGACTAAATCACATTCTAATCCGGTCTTTGTTTAATCATGCGTTCGAACCGTATCTTCCTTAAAACTAACCAGTCTAAGTTTAGGCTTAATTAAAGACCCGTTAGGATTCCAATAGGTTATTATAAACCTTCGTTCCAGAAGAGGAGACCCGGTAAAAGCTACGTGCACTTTCTTGTTGTGAACATTACTTGCAAAGGTAAATACTTTTAACTTATTTTCCCTATACGGGCTTGGGGTATGTAATATAAAATACCGCTTGGTCGGGCATTGAATCTTTAATCGAATAGAGGTTAATTCATTGAGATGTCCCGTTTGGAAATGTGTTGTTTGCTTAAAGCCTTTGGGGGTTAATGACCATGTCCCGGATATCCTTAGCATCATCTTACGAGATGGCCACGACCTGAGCACGGGGTGTAGGCGTACACACGTCAGTGCATAAATGGTGTGTCTATTAATCTTTAACCCGGTCTACGGATCGGGCTACTGAACGCATAAGGAACATGTAATTCTTTTACAAGATTATATTCAAATAATTATTCCAAGTTATAAAAAGTTTGTGCTACGTGCATTCAAATCAATTTTATTAAATCTTTTCAAAATGAGTCAGTTAATTGTATTTACCAGTGTAAACTGACGTATTTTCTCAAAAAGGTTAAGTGCAGGTACTACTCGAAATAGGCTGGCTTTCTCCTAGCATCCACAATAAGTCTCGCAAGCTTGGATGACATAAAACTTTTGAACAATGTTTCCTTTTTATTTTGATCCACCTGTGGATTATTTTCAACTATTTGTGATACTTAATATTACAACATCATTTGGTTGAAATGAATCTATCTTTTGCTTCCGCTGTGCATTTAAATATTGTGTTGTTTGACTATAATGATATCAACTACGTCACGATACTCCTCTACCGGGCCCACCAGTAAAACGTGGAAATATCAGGGTGTGACAGGTTGGTATCAGACCCCACATTGAGTGAATTAAACACTAGCCTTTTGTGTTTAATCTCAATGACACAATTGCACATTCCTAAATTTTCGAGTCTAGACAAAGAACTTAGGGCAAATCCAAATTTGTTTTTAATCTTAACTTTGTCCTTTATATTTCTTGTTGTATCTTTTATTTGTGTTGACAGGATTAACAATGCCGCCAAGATTCCGAAGAGGAGGAAGAGGTAAGGGGCCAATCAGCGCCCCCAACGATCACGAAGCCGGGCCTTCACACCAGCGAACTCCTTCTACTACTCTGAGTGCCAATCCGCAAGGAGCCTGGAGGACCTATACGGAGCCCGCTAGGCGATCTACCTCGTATAGCTCAACACCTCCCTATCACCATTCCTTTGGACCGTTATCAGTGAACGAGCCTGAAAACTCACGCCACTCCTTCTTACCATTGCAGCGATCCGTTTCGCACCGTTCCTTTGGCGACCCCACTCCTGTCTTTCAGGGCCGGTTCAATCCGGCAAACTATATCGAAGAACCAGTGGGTTTTAACCCACTAGGACCTGAAGACCATTTCTCGGGAGACCAAGCAATGGACATGGACGAGGACACGGATCCGGTCGAGCCTGCAACAGGGACACCCAACCATCCCATCGATATCTCTGATGGATCATCCTTCCACGGATCACCCTACCATGGTCCAGACGGTTACCAAGCGAGGTTTAACCAGCATGAATGGTACTTTACACATTCTCACCATTCATCGCCTCACCAGCAGCAGCAGCAACAGCAGGATCCCTCCGAGGATTCGCGTTTTGTGGCAGTCACGCCACCGCCTCCACCGCCACCAGTTCATCAAGCACCTCCAGAACCACCAAGGCGTAGGAGAACAGGCGCATGAATATCCGTGTGAGGAGGGGATTTTCACTTTAGCACCCCCCATCACTCAAGTGGCAGTCACTATCCGCCACTGCATGAAGACCCATAAATGGGTGGGCCCTCAAACCCAATTCCAGAGGTGAATTTTGCACCAGTTGCACCACAGCCACCACCATTGGGTTTTGATAACCCGATTCCTACATATGCCGGTTCAACGGCGTACAATCCGTTTGAGCAGCCGGCTCACACTCATTATAACTATGTTGAAGCCGACCCGTACCTAGTAGCGGCCAACTACAATGCCCTTCATCCCGAAGGACCATATGGAGCCCCTTGGGGAGTGGGATATCTAGCTCAGGGGTATCAAATACCTGTTCGACCTCCGATTCGGCAACAGTTGCAGCCACCACGATTTTCCCCACCGGAACAGGAGGAAATCCTCCAAAGACTAAGCAAGGTGGAACGAGAATTTCAGGAAGAACGTAGGAATAACCGGGGATTCCTCAAGGGCCTAGCAAGCTTGTTAAAGGGGAAGAAGAAGAGGGATCATTAAATCCCTATATGTATTGTTGTATTTCCTTATTTCAATCAAGTCCCTGCGTGGACATTCATCTTTGTACTTAGTCCCTGCGTGGACTTGTCTTTGTAGTCCCTGCGAGGACGTCTATTTTAGTAACTGGTCCTTGCGTGGACTTGTTTAATCGGTTTGGCCCCTGCGTGGGCAAGTTGTTCTGTTAAAAGTCCCGTTTAGGGCAATGTGTAATCCTTTTAATATTTAATGGAATGTTAAGTTTATAAATTTCATTTTATCATTTTATGCATAAATATATTATACATGAAATAAATAAATCAAAAATCATTCCTTTTAAAAATAATCTGCCTATTAAATATTAAATAAGAAGCTTAACGGTATAACCTAGCCTGCATGTCATTATAAGACTTGGCCAAGATGGTAAGACCTGTTTAAAAGATTCAAATCCTTGTTAACATCTGAAAACATGTTAACACTCCTGGCAGAAGTGATTCGTTAAAAATCACACACGTCATCCTTATTATTGGATTCTTCAAAAGATTCCTAACCTAAATTAATGATCTATAAATCATTGGGTTTAAACCATCCATTAATGTCACACCCCTATTTTCCACGTGTCACCGGTGGGCCCGGTGGGGAGTATAGTGACGAAGTTGGTATCATCATAGACAAACAACACAATATAATAATGCACAGCGGAAGCAAAGATAGATTCATTTCAACTTTAAATAAAAATGTAATATTAAATATCACGAGTAGTTGAAACGGATCCACAGGCGGATCAAAATAAAATAAGATATTGTTCAACAGTTTATTGTCATCCAAGCTTGCGAGACTTATTGTGGACGCTCTAGAAGACAGCCGGCCTAGTACGGGTAGTACCTGCACTTAACCTTTTGGGAAAAATACGTCAGTTTACACTGGTAAATACAATTTAATTGACTCATTTTGAAAAGAGTTGAAAATTGATTTGAATGCACGTGGCACAAAACCTTTTTATAACTTGGGATAATTATTCAATATAATCTTGTAAGGGAATTACATGTTACTTATGCGTTCAGTAGCCCGATCCGTAGACCGGGTTAAAGATTAATAGACACACCACAAAAATTGAGTTATACACTGACAGGTGTACGCCTACACCTCGTGCTCAGGTCGTGGCCATCTCGTAAGATGATGCCAAGGATATCCGGGACATGGTCATTAACCCCCCAAAGGCTTTAAGCGAACAAAACACATTCAAAACATAGCGTATCAATAAATTAACCTCTATTGGATTAAGAATTCAATGCCGGACCAAGCGGTATATTATATACCGTACCCCAAGCCCGTATAGGGAAAATAAGTTAAAAGTATTTACCTTGGTAAGTATAAATCTCAACTAGCAAGTGAAGGTAGCTTTTACCGGCTCTTCTACTCTGGAACAAAGGTTTATAATAACCTATTTGATTTCTAACGGGTCTTTATTTAAGCTTAAGCTTAGACCGGCTAGTTTTAAGGACGATACGGTTTAAACGCACGATTAGGCGAAGACCGGATAGAATGTGATTTAGACCCGACAAGTTTGAAGACTTGTATAATATGGGTATACTAAATACATTCTGGATTTTGAGACAAAAATGATAGTGTTTGACCCGTTTCGGTCAATTTATGCAAACTAGTTACATAAACCGAACCGGACGCGAAAAAGGCGTTACGGGTAACCATAAGAGTCATATGCAAGTTCCCTGAGATAATATGGCTTAAATATGGTATAACATCAGTAAGTTATCTTCTATTATGCCCAAAATGGATTTAAACACAAATTATGCCTCATAAGGACATTTTGGTCATTTAAAAGATTATAAAAGAGTTTATTTGTAAATCTGAGTTACGGGTCTGATTCATATAGTAAATATACTTAATTTAACATGTTATAACAGTAGGGTATGACCCATATGTGACACTTATCATTTAAAACCAAACTATGCACCTTAGGGGTATTTTGGTATTTTCACAAGGGCTAAAAATGTCAAAATTGGAAACCTGAGTTTATAAACTTGTACTTACTGTTATTATATAAAAATATGCTAAAAACATCAGTAGGTATCAACCTTATATGTTTAATATGCTTATAATACATACTATGCGTTAAAAACGCTTTAAAAGGCGATTTAGAGCCATTTCCGGGTTTTTAAAAGAAAGCTGATATTTTTATATTTCCAGAATGCACAAAATATTTTATTTATCAAATAAAATCAGTAGAAAAAGGTTTGGGGTCAAAAGGATTTGTAAAACTCATTTTATGGCTTAAAAGGGCAAAATCGGTATTAACCGAATTAAACTTAAAGACCTATGTTATGCTCAGCCAAAAATTAAATAAAAATATTTAAAATCCCAAAATATTATATAACATCAGTGGGTAAAAAGTTTGATATCAAAAAGTGGGTTTAAATAGGCTATTTGCTAATTACGCCATTTAATTAACATAAGGCTTTCAAATTACGATAATGAGCATAACTCTTATTCTGGACCTCAAACTGATATCAAATTTTTGGTGCAAGTTTATAAATCAGTAACAAATGTTTCTACTCTTTCACTTTTTCAAAAATCGCGTTTTATAGTAAAAAGGGCATAATAGTCAACTTTAAGCATAAATCGGAAACATGCATATGAATCGGATAAGTATTGAACCAAGTTGTAAAATCTCCGAGAGTTAAAATTATATGAAACTTGGTCCAAAATAAGCTCTAAGGCAGATCTCAAACATGCATGTACGGATCAGAACTGATAGTCAAAGAAAAAGTCAATTTAAGCGACTTTCGGTTCCGATTCGGGTTTAAACTGAAAATTGTCGAGATGGACATGTTGAGACATGTTCTTACATTAATTACCAAGTTATTTTAATGATCAAACAGGTTGCATGTACCCTACATTGCTAATCATGCTTAAATTTGCAAATACACATTCTGTTGACTTTTTGAAACAAGCTTTGACTCGACAATTATCATACTTAGAGTGGGAATCTGAAAATACCCTTTTGAGGGTTTGTTACCCACTTAAATACCAACTTGTAGGTACTTTCAATTTGAGAAATGACTGAGCAAGTTTCGTTTAATCACAAAGTTAAACTAAATTTACGATGGTTTGACTTTTGGATCATTAACTAGGCTAGAACGAATTTGAGAAGGTTATGAACACTTACAATAGTCCTAATAAAGCTTAGAGATCACTAGGAAGTTGGCTTGATGTCCAGAGAGCTCCAGAAGTTGTCTTGTGAAATATTGAAAATGCAAGTGCTTGAATGTTTGCAACTACAAGTCCCTTTTATCACAATTTTGATCACATTTGATGTTGCCATGTGAGTCTACTGAGGTTGTGGGATGAGGACAAGTGCCCCTAATTGCATGTAAACCCATTGGTGAGCCCCCTGAATCGACAACAGCTGGAAACAACTCGAAATCAGAACTGAACTGGCAGCTGCGCATGTATTCTGCGCTGGCAGGTCGCTCGCGTGGCGCGAGACCCCCCTCGCGTGGCGCGAACATGTGCAGATCAGGTTACAAGTTTCCTTTGCTTTGCATTTCAGTCCTTGGTCCATAGATACGTGGTTTTGGCTATTTATCTTGCTCATTAGACCCCCAAATCTGATTTTTAAGGACCTTGGGACATTTACAAACATGGTAAAGTCCTTGGTTAACTTTGTGCTTACCCGAAAAGTCACGAAATTCAACGTTAACGTAATTAACCCTTCGTGCACGGTTTTGATCATAACTTTCTCATACGATAACGAAACTTGATGAAATTTTTATCACATGTTCTAGTGAGTATATTTTATCATTACAAAGCTTCGGGTTTGCCAAAAAGTCACTCAGAGGTATACTTTCAACATGTTGACACATTTAGCCCCTGTAGTTTGTAATTCCTCACTTTCTTTCATTTTCCACTTCGTATGATCCATGATTTATCCGTTTAAGATTATAAACATCATGTAGGGTTATTTTAGAGCCTAATTATCCATTGTTGACACTTTGGACCCTTACATTCACATAGTTTCACTGTTTGTCAACTTTAGTCCCTCTAAAGTATGTTTTCACATATTCAAAGCCCATGACACGTGTCAATACATTATTGGACGTAAATTTTCGAGGCGTTACAATTAAGATGATTATATGCTGACCATCCATTGGTAATATAGTGCCTACGGGCTATACTCATTGTCATATAAGACAAAAGACAGTAGTAGTCTATGACTCCCTGCCAGAAAAAGGTAAAGAACTATGTTCAAACCTTCATGGCTTGATTCTCTGAAATCATGGCTTATGATTTAAAAATGTCCCTGTGACTAGGCCTTTTGTGCTGCTAATAATACTATTATTGTTTTACAATTAGGATAAATTATAATAGAAATCCTAAATAGATATGACTAACAAATTAACCAAATATGGTATGTGTTTACCATGGTTAATGAACTGCCATAAAAGGCAATTCCATAATAAACTCCCAAATAAATTATTGTCGATATCTTATGTAACAGTTCAAACTACATGGCTGACTCGGATGAGATCAACAGTCACCCAAGGGAGGATCATGATAATACCCGAATTAACATCGCGGGTGCAGAACTGCAAGCATTGATAGACAATGTTGTTACCAAGGCAATAGAGCGGCAGTATAACGAATATTGCGGGACTCGAAGTAGGACCCTATCCGCACCGCATTCCAAGCCTAAGACTCATTTTGAGGCTCACAGCAAGCCACCCTCCAAGAAGGAAGAGCCAAAGAAAGGTGATGACGATCGTCACTCTTCAAATCAGCAAAGTGTTCCATCTCAAAGGATCGTACTGAATCAAGGACCCCGTGATAAGGGTTGCTCCTACAAGTATTTTGTTTCATGCAAACCCAGGGATTTCACTGGGGAAAAAGGAGCTATAGACTGCATGACATGGTTGGATGAGATGGACACAGTGGTTGATATCAGCGGGTGCACTGATAAGGATGTGGTAAAGTTCGTGTCTCAGTCATTCAAGGGGGAGGCATTAGCTTGGTGGAGATCTTTGATATAGGCTACGGGGAAAATCCCATTGTATAATCTGACATGGGATCAGTTTATGACATTGATTAGAGAAAACTACTGCCCTCAGCATGAGGTTGAGAAGATTGAAGCTGATTTCTTGTCACTGGTTATGAAAAACCTGGATTGTCAAGCCTACCTTACCAGCTTTAATACAATGTCAAGGTTGGTTCCTTATCTGGTGACACCTGAACCCAAGAGGATAGCTCATTTCATCGGGGGTTTAGCCCCAGAGATTAAGGCAAGTGTAAAAGCCTCTCGGCCAGCTACATTCTGGTCTGCAGCTGATATATCCTTGTCCCTCACATTGGACGTGGTCAGGCAGAGATCGCTGAGGAACACGGATGCTGATAATTCACGAAGGTCAGACAAGAAGCACCGGGGAAACAATGACCACAAGAAGGGGTCTGAATCTAAGAAGGATGGGCATCAATCGGGAGATAAGCCCAAGTGTAAGGTCTGTAAGAAGTACCATTTTGGGAAGTGTAGGCATGACTTAAAATCCCAATCTCAGCCGAGGCCATGTGGGATTTGCAAATCTTCGGAACATAAGACCCTAGAGTGCAAGAAGCTGAAGGACGCAACGTGCTACAGTTGCAACGAAAAAGGGCACATTAAGACAAACTGCCCAAAATATGCAAAGAAAGATGATGAAGGAAAGAAGACCAATGCTAGGGTCTTCAGGATGGATGCAAAGGAAGCTGTCCAGGACGACAATGTGATCACAGGTACCTTCCTCATAAATGATGTTTATGCGAGAGTGCTATTTGATTCAGGAGCTCATAAATCATTTGTAGATAATAAGTTTTGCAAATTGCTGAATTTACCTGTTAAAACCCTAAGTGTGAAATATGAGGTGGAATTAGCCGATGGCACCTTAGAGACCGCCTCAACCATATTAGATGGATGTTTCATATCCATTAGGAACCACTCTTTTCCTTTGTCCCTACTTCCTTTGAAGTTAGCCGGATTTGACATCGTTTTAGGCATGGACTGGTTATCTCATAACCAGGCCCAGATTGTCTGCAATAAGAAGCAAGTGGTGATCAAGACTCCGTCTGGTGAATCACTTACCATTCAGGGAGATACCCAGTATGGACTGCCTGAGCAAGTGTCTATGCTCAAGGCCTCTAAGTGTTTGAAGAAGGGTTGTGTCATCTACATGGCACAAGTGACTATTGATGACCCGAAGCCTAAGATTGAGGATATCCCCGTCATTTCTGAATATCCCAATGTTTTCCCTGAAGAACTACCTGGTTTACCACCAGATAGGCAAGTAGAATTCAGAATTGACATCATCCCTGGAGCAGCACCAGTAGCAAGGGCGCCTTATAGGTTGGCACCAACAGAGATGAAGGAATTGAGAACACAACTAGATGAATTCCTAGCTAAGGGTTTCATTAGACCTAGTTCGTCTCCTTGGGGAGCACCAATCTTATTTGTCAAGAAGAAGGATGGATCGATACGTTTATGCATCGATTACCGTGAGCTTAATAAGGTCACTATCTAGAATAGGTATCCATTGCCCAGGATCGACGATCTGTTCGATCAACTTCAAGGGGCGAGTTACTTCTCTAAGATTGACTTAAGGTCAGGCTATCATCAACTGAAGGTTAGGGATGAAGATGTACACAAAACTGCATTTAGGACTCGTTATGGTCATTACGAGTTCCTAGTGATGCCTTTTGGGCTCACTAATGCACCTGCCGCATTCATGGATCTCATGAATCGCGTCTGCAAACCCTACTTGGATAAATTTGTCATCGTCTTCATTGACGACATCCTCATCTACTCGAAGAACCAAGCCGACCATGAGAAGCACCTCCATTGCATTCTGAAACTGCTTCATCGAGAAAAGCTCTATGCCAAATTCTCTAAATGTGAATTTTGGCTTCGTGAAGTCCAATTTCTTGGACATGTGGTTAGTGAACGCGGAATCCAAGTAGATCCCGCTAAGGTTGAAGATGTCCTGAATTGGCAAGAGCCGAAGACGCCCACAGAAATTCGCAGTTTCTTGGGATTGGCAGGGTACTACAGGCGCTTTATCGAAAAATTTTCAAGGATTGCTGCACCCCTAACTTCTTTGACTAGGAAAGATATTAAGTTCAACTGGGGACCCAAGCAACAAGAATCCTTTGATATCCTTAAGCAGAAGCTAAGCAGTGCGCCTGTACTGACATTGCCTAAAGGAATCGAAGAATTTGTAGTTTATTGTGATGCATCGCACACAGGTATGGGATGTGTGCTTAAGCAGAAAGGCAAGGTTATTGCCTATGCTTCTCGACAGTTAAAGGTGCATGAAAAGAATTACACCACCCATGACTTGGAGTTGGGTGCCGTTGTATTTGCACTGAGACTATGGAGGCACTATTTATATGGTATCAAGTGTGTGATCTATTCTGACCATAAGAGCCTCCAGCACCTGTTTAACCAAAAGGATTTGAACATGAGGCAACAACGTTGGATGGAAACTTTGAATGATTATGATTGTGAGATAAGATACCATCCTGGCAAGGCGAATGTAGTCGCTGATGCCTTGAGTCGAAAGGAAAGGGTAAAGCCTATAAGAATCAATGCCAAGAGCATTGAGATAAAGAATAGTTTGAATGAAAGGTTGTTAGCTGCACAGAAGGAAGCTGTGCTGGAAGCTAACTATCCTGATGAAAAGTTAGGAGTAACTGAAGAACAGTTATCCTATGGCAAGGACGGAATTCTGAGGTTAAATGGACGAATATGGGTTCTAGATTATGGAGGACTTCGAGATGTCATCCTCCAGGAAGCCCACAGTTCTAAATACTCCGTTCATCCTGGGGTTGACAAGATGTACCAGGATCTGAAAGCAAATTTTTGGTGGATATGCTTGAAGAAGTCTATAGCTACCTATGTAGCTAAATGTTTGACGTGTGCGCAAGTCAAAGCTGAACATCAGAAGCCGTCAG
The DNA here is from genome assembly GCA_030545235.1 of Helianthus tuberosus. NCBI lineage: Eukaryota > Viridiplantae > Streptophyta > Magnoliopsida > Asterales > Asteraceae > Helianthus > Helianthus tuberosus. The sequence goes on from CM060394.1 coordinate 46,085,300, forward strand.
GTTTGCTAAAACAGCCTGAACTTCCCACGTGGAAGTGGGAAATGGTGACAATGGATTTCATCACCAAGTTGCCAAAGACAAAGAAAGGGAATGATATTGTATGGATGATAGTAGACAGACTAACTAAGTCAGCACATTTCCTACCCATTAAGGAGACCTATAGCTTCGACATGTTGGCCCAATTGTACGTAGATAAGATTGTATCTCTCCATGGCGTACCAGTGTCTATTATCTCTGACAGAGATACTAGATACATATCACATTTTTTGGAAAAGTTTCCAACAGTCTTTGGGCACGCGCTTAAATTTTAGTACGGCTTACCATCCTCAGACGGACGGACAGAGTGAGCGTACCATCCAAACTTTGGAAGACATGCTTCGTGCATGTGTGATTGACTTGGGTGGTAGTTGGGATAACCACCTACCATTAATCGAGTTCTCGTATAACAATAGCTATCATACGAGCATCAAGGTCGCGCCCTTCGAGGCCTTGTACGGTAGAAAGTGCAGAACTCCCGTCTGTTGGGGGGAAGTTGGAGACGTCCAACTGACAGGACCTGAAATAGTCTTTGAAACGACGGACAAGATTGTCCAGATTCGTGACCGCCAGAAAGCTGCCCGAGATAGGCAGAAAAGCTACGCAGATTTAAAGCGTAAACCTCTTAAATTAGAGGTAGGTGACAAAGTGTTGCTTAAAGTATCACCCTGGAAGGGAGTGATGCGATTTGGTAAGAAAGGTAAGTTAAGCCCAAGGTACATAGGACCATCCGAGATCATCGAATGTGTCGGATCAATTGCTTACAAGTTAAATTTGCCTGAAGAGCTCAGTGGTATTCACAATGTATTCCACATCTGCAATCTGAAGAAATGTCTAGCTGATGAATCACTAGTCATGCCACACACAGATGTGCACATAGAAGAGAGCTTGAAGTTTGTTGAAAAACCTGTGTTGATCGAGGATTGACAGGTTAAGAAGTTTCGAAGGAAGCATGTACCAATCGTAAAGGTTAAATGGGATGCCCGTAGAGGTCTCGAGTACACGTGGGAGGTAGAGTCTACCATAAAAGAAAAGTACCCTCATTTATTCCAGTAAATCTCGAGGTCGAGATTTCTTTTAAGGGGGTGAGGATGTAACACCTCGAAAATTTGTGTCCAATGAAATAACGACACGTGTCATGTATTACAAAAGTGTTATAAACCCGGATCTAGTTACAGATGTATGGCAGGATTTAAAAGTGTCGACATGTTAATTATACCTCTGAACGACCTCGTTATCAATCCCAAGACCCTAATATATATTATAAACATCTTATATACATTCAATCCGGTAATTACTGGTAATAATTGATTCAAATTACACAAGAATGGGATCCTATGAGAATGTGTTTGACAAACCTTCGGTTATGGCCCTTTCAAAAGAATCCAAGACAATCATACAACATGGTAAAGCGGTCATAACTGTTCAAGGCATGATAAAGAGGCCCCCTACTGAAAATAGAGGCCCAAATTCGTAATACTAAGTTGCCTGTTCGAAGCTAGAAAGGTCACCAATTTTTTTTTTTTGCCTTCTGGTAAAGGCTTACGGACCGTAAAGGTCATGCCTTACGGTCCGTAAGGCATCCCCAGTAACAGAAATTCGACAGTTGTCTGTTATGAACGAGTAACCGACTTATATTGATATTTTTCACTTCCATGAGTGACCCCTACTGGTTTTTAGGCACTAGGGACACATGTTTAACATCAGGGAACACGTATAGCTTTGCTTGGCATGATCTAGTGAGATCAAGATCACTATATAAAGCCCCATTGTTTGCAAACTTGATCATTCACTTATACCTTCACTTCTGATCATTTCTGGAGCTCAAGGCCTTTCCCCAAGCATCTCTAATCATGCGTTAGACCTTGGTAAGTATCCTTGACCTTCCTTAATCGTGTTTTACTTAGTTATTTAGCTTAAAGTCAAACCGTCGTAATTAAGGTTTGACTTATCGATTAATCATTAAAGGTCTGATGTTTAGTAAAATTGAAAGTAGTTATAAGTTGGTAATTATGTGGACATTAAACCCTTAAAAGGGCACCCTCTGATTCCCGCTCTAACTAGATCATTTGTCGGGTCAAAGTTCGTTATAAAAAGTCAACAGAAACTTAATTTACAAATTAACACGTAATTAGAAATGTAGAAGACGTGTAACCTATTTTATCACTCATATAACTTGGTAATTAGTATAAGAACTGGTCTAAGCTTGTTTGATCCGATAATTTTCTGTTTAGGCTCGGTTAGGAATCGAAAGTCGCAAAACCTTAACTTTTGCTTTGACTTCAGTTCTGACCCGATTTAGATGGGTTTAGAAATACTTTAGAGCTCCGTTAGGACCAGCTAGTATGATAGTATAACCCTCTGCGTTTATACTACTTGACTCGTTGATTGTCCGATTCATTTACACGTTTCCTTTAATTGCCTAATGTTGACCATAATGCCCTTTTGACCATAAAACGAGAATTTTGGAAATGTGAGAGGACAATAATCTTTGTCACTGATTTATAAACATGTCCCTAAATTTTCACATCAGTTGGAGGTCTAGATTAGGAGTTATGCTTAATAGCGTAATTAGAACGCTTTTTATAAATTAAACAGCGTAATTAGCATAAAGCCTATCCAAACCCAATTTTTGACACAAAACCTTTTACCCACTGCTATAATATAATATTTTGGGATTTTTGAAGATTTTTAATTATTTTTAACCTGATCATAACCTAAGGTTATGGTCTTGATTCGGTAAATATCGATTATACCCTTTTTGTGTATAAAATGAGTTTTACGTAATATTTTGACACCAATTCAATTACTTCTGATTTTATATAATAAATGAAGTATTTTGAACTTTATAACCTGTTCAGGAAACTTAGATTTCGTGTATAACCCGGAAATCGCTTAAAATGGCTTTTTTCGCGTGTTAAACGCCTAGTATGGGTTTAAAACCATTTGTCACATAAGACTTATCACCAACTGATATAACCTATTAAATTAAGTTGTTTTACTGATTATTTCAGAACCGAATCTCACAATTTTAAATAATCTCTTTTATAATCTTTTAAATGACCAAAATACCCCTATGGGGCTTAAATTGAGATTAAACTCGTTTTGGGCATAATGGAAGGTATCCTACTGATATCACAACATATTTAAGGCATATTGACTTAGGAAACCGGTATATAACTCTTATGGTTACCCGTTACGCCTCTTGCGCGTTCGGTTCGGTTTATGTAACTAGTTTTATCTCAAAATCCAGAATGTTTTTAGTTTACCCATATTATACAAGTCTTCAAACTTGTCAGGACTAAATCACATTCTAATCCGGTCTTCGCTTAATCATGCATTCGAACCGTATCTTCCTTAAAACTAACCGGTCTAAGTTTAGGCTTAATTAAAGACCCGTTAGGATCTAATAGGTTATTATAAACCTTCGTTCCAGAAGAGGAGACCCGGTAAAAGCTACGTGCACTTGCTTGTTGTGAACATTACTTGCAAAGGTAAATACTTTTAACTTATTTTCCCTATACGGGCTTGGGGTATGGTATATAAAATACCGCTTGGTCGGGCATTGAATCTTTAATCGAATAGAGGTTAATTCATTGAGATGTCCCATTTGGAAATGTGTTGTTTGCTTAAAGCCCTTGGGGGGTTAATGACCATGTCCCGGATATCCTTGGCATCATCTTACGAGATGGCCACGACCTGAGCACGGGGTGTAGGCGTACACCCGTCAGTGCATAAATAAATTATGTGGTGTGTCTATTAATCTTTAACCCGGTCTACGGATCGGGCTACTGAACGCATAAGGAACATGTAATTCTTTTACAAGATTATATTCAAATAATTATTCCAAGTTATAAAAAGTTTGTGCTACGTGCATTCAAATCAATTTTGTTAAACCTTTTCAAAATGAGTCAGTTAATTGTATTTACCAGTGTAAACTGACGTATTTTCTCAAAAAGGTTAAGTGCATGTACTACTCGAAATAGGCTGGCTTTCTCCTAGCATCCACAATAAGTCTCGCAAGCTTGGATGACATAAAACTGTTGAACAATGTTTCCTTTTTATTTTGATCCACCTGTGGATTATTTTCAACTATTTGTGATACTTAATATTACAACATCATTTGGTTGAAATGAATCTATCTTTTGCTTCCGTTGTGCATTTAAATATTGTGTTGTTTGACTATAATGATATCAACTACGTCACGACACTCCCCTACCGGGCCCACCGGTAAAACGTGGAAATATCGGGGTGTGACACATGCTCGTCACATTGAACCTAGCCACAGTGTCAATGGAGACAATGATATTTTTGTCAAAGCTCCATTTCTCAAACGAACGAAAGCTATAGCTTGCGGTTGTTCTTATAAAGATTTCTTGTCCTGTAATCCAATTGAATTCTATGGTAACGATGGCGCCATTGCAGCATTACGCTGGTTAGAAGAGACTGACGCTGTTCTAAAAATTAGTAAATGTGCTGAAGAGGATAAGGTAATGTACGCATCTAATCTTTTCAAAGATGAAGCATTAGAATGGTGGAATACAATTCTTCAGTTAAAAGGAAGTAATATGGCTTATGTTGTCACACCCCGACCACGTAAAACAACAAATCATGGTGGAAACTTCGGGGAGTGTCGTAAAAGAATCATTGTTTCACAACCATGGATTAAATAATCTTGTTTTATTGAATTATTGAACTCATTGTTCTATTACAAATCAGATAAATACAAATATTGTCTTTCAAGTTTTAAAGTCGCTAAGGCACAAGTCCATCCTATATGTAGCATGCATCAACATTCATCACATAGCAGCACCTGAAACATATGTAAAAATAGGTACGCCAGCATAAAAATGCCTGTGAGATACAAAGGTTTTATTTGAATAGGATTCATGACTTATAAGTTTAAAGAAAAATGTTCAACAAAATAGTCATGAACCTTAAAATATTTTCTTTTATAAATCATACTAAAATTGATAAGAATTCAGATGACATGACAGAATGATGCATAGATAAATAAATAACCAAGTAAAATGAGTTTGTATAAAATGTGTTGTATGTAAAACAATGTTTTTATAAAAAGGTTTGTAGTACATATAAAAATATACCTTGGTTTTAAGAAAATCGGTTAAGTAATATATTAAAATATATTTTAGTTCCAAAATAGATAAACAGATAGTATATCAAACATACTTTGGTTTTATAAATAACATGTTAAACTATGCTTTGGTTTTGTAAATAACATATCAAACTATGCTTTAGTAATTAACAAAATATATGTTGGTTTTGTACATAACAATATCACATATGAGAGCATATTAAACTATACTTTGGGAGTATAACAAAATATACAAAAAAATGTGATTTAGAATTCATTCGAACCTTGGAGTATCAAACTACACCTTAGAGACTATAGAAATACCACAAAGGCAATCTCTATTTGGATAAAAATTGGTTTTTGACATTCCATACAACAGAAATGGGTGTCTAATCCTATAGCGCAATATCATACTACCAATCGGTCTGGTGAATGTATAAAATAAGTACAATCCAACAATTAATTTTATAATCTTTGAAAAATTAGTGTTTAAACCATAAATAATCATTCAGTTTGTCAAAAGATAAGTACAAACATGTATAATTAATTTATACTTTGAAATTATGAACATAACAAATAGGTACACATGTTTCACCCCAAAACATTGAAAACAGTAAAAGAGGGGACTATGTACTCACTTGGGGATGCTTAGAAATCTTGAATAACAACCAAGCAAAGCTAGAGGGGTCAGGGAAATCAAACGACACCTAATATAGGTAACTACATTAATAAACCGGGCCTAAATTGGAAGATCGGATAGAATGAGGTTTCGTAAACCAAATGAGTATGGGAACTCATGTAATATGGTTTAACAAAGCCTACATACTAAATCGAAACCTAACCTAAGTGCTTACGACCCATTACGACTCGTTTAGCTAGCTTATGCTACTTTAATGCGTCGTTCGCGTAAAACGCGTTCGGAACGCCTAACTAGTCCTATGACAAGTATTATATGCCTAAACATGTTTAAATATGTTGCATAATCAGTTAAGTGACAAAAGTTTGGGTTGCATATGCTTAATTACCAATTATGCATGAAAAGGGCATTTTGGTCATTTTACCTAAGGCATATAAACAACCTATCATACAACTAATTAAACTAAGTGACCATAAGGTATAACCTCGGAAGGTTATTCCCTATGTAACTATGGTCACTAAATATGCTTGGTTGGATCCTAGTGATCGACCAAACGGGTCGGGTTCGAAATTCTAAGCGGTTGTTTAGACCGCTTATCTTACGACCCTATATAAGCACTAATCTAAAAGTGACGAGTTAAACATGTTAAAACATGTTTAACAAGGTTTAAAAACAAGTTTGGTATCAAAACAAAGGGTCTTGATACCTAAGAATAGTTTGGTTGTAAAATACGCATAAACACGCATTTTGACCGAAACTATGACTCGTCACTATGCCTAAATAACGTGGTAATCAGTAGGTATAGTCACAAGGGACTATGACCATCGTGATTACGCTCACGTTGCGAAGTTCAAACGAACTTCGTGTTGACCATTGACCGGTCAAAGCAGGAAGTCAAACATAGTTTGACTTTCGTGCTTAAAAACGGATAAAAGCACGAAAGAATACTTACAAAGGGTCCAAGCTAGGAAGATATGATCTAAAATTTCTCAGGTATGAAGGTTTTTAAGCTCCAACTTAGAGAAATCAGATCATGTGTGAAGAAAGAATGAATTCTTGGTGGGTATTTACAGATTTCGGTCCACTGTTAAGATTGTTCTTTGATTCCCGAGCTTCAATCTCAACCATCCATGTGTGCCCACTGAATTAGAATACCATGGGCACCCAAAACAAGCCCCTAGACTTATAAAAACCATGTCCAAATGCAAGAAAACCAGCTACTGATTCAGAAATTCAGTTTGCTGATCTGGGTAGTTTACATAGGCCGTGTAAGAAAAGGCTTCATCTTACGCGCTCCGTGAGGGACAACTTTCACAGATTGTCATTTCAGGTCCCTGAACTTGTAAAACTTGCATTTCGATGCATTTTTGACACGTTTAAGCCCTGTTAACCCCATTTCAAGGCTCTAAAACAAAGTTATAGTATAGGGGACATGAAATATGCTCAAAAATATGTCGGATGTCGGTTCGTTTGGTCGTACGATCACGTTATTCGGTTAATTACGACGAAACATGAACGGACGTGAAAAATGATCCAAATTAAGCGACGAATGAAATTTTATCATGCCAATCACTAAAATAATATATTTTAATGATTACATAAATTTTTAGATGTCCGGATATATTCAGAACGTAAGATATGCACGAAAATGCAAACTTATGCACTTTTTGACAATTTTAGTCCCTATTGATCAAGAAAGTTTATTTTTGTGCACCAAACACCTCAAAGCCTATTTCTAAGCTATGGAAAGGATATTTAGGGCATGTTTAACTTATGATCAAGTTCTGGAATGTTCGTCACTGTACAAATCGGCATACTTTCACAGTTTGTCGAAATTAGTCGTTGTGATCGAATAAACTTGATTTCAACACACCAAACCATCCAAAACTTATTTCTAAGTTATGTAAAGGTTATTTTAGGTATCTTAAGCCTATGTCACTATTCCAGAGTGTCTGTCGCGTTAAACTGATTACGTTCACGCATCAGTTCGCGTATAACTTTCCAGAAAGCGATTTAGAGCTCGAAATCGAACAAGAATTGATATGTGCAAATGATACACATATTTATACAAATCCCAAGTATGAAACACAATATTTCATTGGTTTGGTATTTCTACGATGGTTGAAGTGACACAGGTGTCACATATGTCATGGAATGGAATGGAAGGAATTTAAGGAAATGACTAAAAGAAAATTATGTCCTCCTCATGAAAAGGAACAGATAGTTAACAAGATCCTAAACCATAAGATGACTGGTGTAAATTGTCACGAATTTACTACCATATTCTTCCAATATGCAAGAATAGTACCAGCCCTGGCTTTGCCAGAACCGGTATTAATTTCTCGTTATATCTGGGGATTACTCAGTGAAATCTGAGACATGGTCAAAGCAGTTAGACCGCTGACTATTGAAGAGATAGTTGAACTAGCTAACACTCTGACAGATGGACTGATACGCACACAAGAAGAGAATCAGAAAATGGATTTAGCCCAAAAGATTACCCAAGAGCTGCATTCTAGAAATTCCTACCGAAAAAGAGGAGCAAGTCCGTCATCTTTACCCTCTTTCTGTAAAAGGAAGCATTCACGGAAAATATGCTAGGTACTCCAACTTCTGCAAAACACTTGGACACAAAGAAGAAGAATGTAGAAGAAAACTAAAGCTAACATATGCTTCAAATGTAGAGAGATAGGCCATATCCGTCCATACTACCCAAAACTAGCAACAACACCTGACAACAAGGCAAAAGCAACCGAAGGACCCAAGAAGATGCACGAGCTTTTGTACTGACAGCACAAGAAGTAGAAATGATTCCCGATGTGATCACCAGTATGTTTCTCGTTCATGACATTTATGCTAAAGTACTATTTGACTCTGGTGCAAACCAAAGTTTTATAAATACTACTTTTTGTCAATTACTCGATCGACCGCTATCTAGGCTTTGCCAAGCATGTATGGTAGAGACGGCAAATGGAATCTCTATCAACATACGCGAAATAATTCAGAAAGGAAAGATAGAATTATTAGGACATAAGTTCACAGCCAACCTGCTGCTAATGAATCTAGCTGGATTCGATATTGTATTAAGAATAGTTTAGTTAGTGACCAATCATGCGCGAATCTTGTGTGATCAAAAATCTGTTGAGATTCGTACACCAACAGGAGGAAAGATCACAATCCAGGGAGACAAGCCGAAAAATCAACAAAATTCATCTCTGTAATGAAAGCTGCAAGCTATGCATGAAAAGGAGGAATAATGTATATGATCTCTACGATCATTAGCACTAAAGGAAAAGAATTGAAGGATATTCCTGTAGTATCAGATTTTTCAGACGTTTTCCTAGAAGATTTACCTGGACTGCCGCCTGATCACGAGATTGAATTTAGAATTCACCTAATACCAGGAACTGCACCGATTGCCAAAGCACCCTATCGTTTAGCACCAACAGATATGTTGGAACTGAAGAAGCAACTGGATGAATTATTGGAGAAAGGTTTTATACGACCTAGCTCATCGCCTTGGGGAGCATGTGTGTTATTCGTCAAGAAGAAAAATGGATCGATGCGCATGTGTATTGACTACAGAGAATTGAATAAGGTCACAGTTAAAAATCGGTACCCATTACCAAGGATTGATGATCTATTCGATCAAGTTCTAGGAGCTCGATATTTTTCAAAAATAGATTTACAATCTGGTTATCATCAATTGAGAGTACAAGAAGAATACATTCCTAATACGACTTTCGGAATAAGATATGGACATTATGAGTTTACAGTTATGCCATTTGGTTTAACAAATGCTCCAGCTGCATTTATGGACAAGATGAATAGGATATGAAAACTATACCTGGATAAATTTGTTATTGTCTTCATAGACGATATACTTATTTATTCCAAGTGCAAGGAAGATCATGCTAAGCATCTACATGTACTTCTAATATTATTGAGAAAAGAAAAGCTTTACGCTAAATTTTCAAAATGTGAATTTTGGTTGCAAGAAGTACAATTTCTTGAACATTTGATTAATCATGAAGGAATTCATGTGGATCCCACAAAGATCGAGTCAATTACTAAATGGAAAGTCCCCATTCATCAACAGAAGTCATAAGTTTTCTTGGATTGGCAGGATACTATAGACGCTTTATACAAGATTTTTCCAGAATAGTCATTCCATTAACCAAGTTAACATGTAAATCAGTTAAGTTTGAATGGGGACCAAAGCAAGAGGAAGCTTTCAAGATCCTGAAGCAAAGATTAACTAATGCACCGATACTTGCTTTACCAGAGGGAACTGAAAATTTTATAGTATATTGTGATGCATCCAAATCAGGTTTTGGATGTGTGCTGATGCAATGCCAGAAAGGAATTGCTTACGCCTTTAGACAATTATAGAAGCATGAGGAAAACTAAAGAACGCATGATCTGGAGTTAGGAGCGATAATTTGTGCCCTCAAAATTTGGAGACATTATCTATATGGTAGTAAGTTCACTATCTTTACAGATCATATAAGTTTAAGATATATTTTTGAGCAAAAAGTATGGAACATGAGGCAAAGACGTTGGATGGAGATTCTTAGTGACTACGATTGTGATATCCAATATCACGAAGGTAAAGCTAACGTAGTAGCTGTTGTGTTAAGTCATAAGTATCATGTAAAGCCAAGAGGAGTACGCGATCTCAAATTGAATCTACAGATAGACTTAATGGGACAATTGAAAGATACTCAAGAAGCAACAATCAAGGACAATGCTGAAGGATTAAAAGGAATGATGAAAGAATTAGAAAAAGGAACATACGGAATTTGGAAATTCCAAAAGAAAAGAGTTTTGGTACCTATCCAAAAAAATTTACGAAACCGAATTCTGGAAGAAGCTCATAAATCCAAGTATACGATGCATCCTAAAAGTGACAAGATGTATCAAGATCTAAAGAAGAATTTCTGGTGGATAGGAATGAAAAAGGACATAGCAAGTTACGTTTCTAAGTGTTTAACTTGTTCACAAGTTAAAGTTGAGCATCAGAATCCCTCAGGATTACATCAGCAATTAGAGATGCCAGTTTGGAAATTGGAATTTATAGCAATGGATTTTGTCACCAAACTACCTAAAACACGAAAAGGTAACAACACAATCTGGGTGATTGTGGATCGATTGATTAAATCTGCACATTTCTTATCAATGAAGGAAACATTCAGTATGGAACATTTAGATAAACTGTATGTGGATGAAATAGTCTCGTTACACGGAGTTCCTTTATCTACTGTGTCCGACAAAGATAGTCGTTTTACTTCTCATTTTTGGAAAAGTTTCCAAAAAGCCATAGGAACCCGACTAAATTTAGGTACAACTTATCATTCTCAAACTGATGGACAAAGTAAAAGCACAATTCAGACTTTGGAAGACATTCTCAGGGCATGTGTGATAGACTTTGGATGAAGTTGGGATGAACATTTGCTATTAATAGAATTCTCTTATAACAATAGTTATCATACAAGCATTAATGTTGCCCTATTCGAAGCACTCTACGGACGAAAATGCCGAACGCATGTATGTTGGGAAGAAATAGGAGAAAAACAATTATTAGGACCTGAAATTGTGCAAGAGACCACTGACAAAATAATTCAAGTCAATGAAAGACTGAAAACAACATGGAAAAGAGTTATGCAGATAATCGACGAAAGCCATTAGAATTTCAAGTTGGAGACAACGTATTATTAAAAGTGTCTCCTTTGAAAGGACTCGTCAGATTCGGTAAAAAAAGGAAAATTGAGCCCAAGATATGTTGGACCATTTAAAGTTATTAAAAGAATTGGTCCAGTAGCTTATCAGCTACAGTTGCCCGAAGAAATGGCAGGTGTACATGACGTATTTCATGTATGCAAACTAAAGAAATGTTTAGCAGATGAATCTTTGATAATACCTCTCTAAGATATAGAGGTAAGGGAAAAACTAAAACTTGTTGACAAGCCTAGACAAATAGAAGATAGGAAGATTAAGAATCTCAAACACAAGAGATTAGTTCTGATCAAAGTGAAATGGAATTCGAAAAAAGGACCTGAATATACTTGGGAACTAGAATCGGAAATGAGGCAAAAGTATCCTTACTTATTCGAGTAAATCTCGAGGACAAGATTTAAAACAAGGTGGGGAGGATGTAACAACCCTCGAAAAGGCCATAATGAATCATAACCGAGACTCCAAACACATACAACGGGAACCAGCATGAAAAACGAAGGAATCCAAGTTTAGGCCTCGTCGCGCTACGCGACGATGTTAGAGAGATCCGGTTACGTGACGCGACACCTCATTGTTCGCCAAAAGACACATGGCATGCCTACATGGTAACTCATGCCACCTATGCCCTAGCCTAACCCCTTCGCGTTACGCGAAAGTAAACCAGGATCTCGGTCGTGCGACGCGACGAGATCAAAACTCAGCTATAAAAGGGACGTGATTTTGGACATTCAGAATCGTTCAAAACTTTCTTTCTTTCTTTCCGCTCTTTGTTCTGTTACTATCCCAATACCAAATACTCGAAGCCCTAAAACTCTGCTCCGTAATCAGCGTATTAACCAGGATCACTGGTACGATACCCTGTCCGATTGATCTAAAACCCATCAACGGATGTCAAAGTGCTGCCTGGATAAGGCTATACTTTGTTAACAATGTTGGGGTTTAGATCTCGTGATTATCATTAAAGTTTAAATTGGGTTAATACACTAATATGTGTTGCATTGTGTGTTTATTAGGAATCCAAGCTTAATACCAGGAGACTGTAAAAATCTAAACCCTAAATCTGCAAAGTGAGTCATTCTCTTTTACTCAAATGATTTGCAAAACCCTAAATATTTTCCAAGTTGTATTTACAGTGATTAATTTTTGTATTATGAAATTATTGTCGGTATGTGGGTTTTGTATACATTACTTGACACTCATTACTATTGGACAAAAAGTTAGCCAATAGTGATATGACCACGGTCACCGAAAAAGGATGTGTGACAAATATTGATTTGAGTAATTGAAAGATATAAACAAATGTAAAAACCCTTAATGTTGTAATTATAAAACTGTGTCTTTTTATACAACTAAATGAACTCACAAGTATGTTTCGCTGATAAAATGTTTTTAAACGCGTTTCAGGTGACTTACTGTGAAAGTAAAGGAAAATGCTATGAAGCACTGAAGGCTTAAATAAAGTGGCTATGTTATCAGAATAAAGAAAAGAAAATGTATTTTGTCAAAATAGGGTTTATCCCTGTAGCACCCCGAAAACGGGTTTGGTAATCAAACCTCGTTAATAGTAAAAACGGGTAAAATACCGTTAGTAGTAAAATTAACCCGGTGATTAGGATTTAAATAAATAAATCTAATATTTATTAAACGGATGGGAAATACTTTGAGAAAGCAAAGTATATAAAAAGGCCCGAGATTTAACGGGACTTAAAATAAAACGGGGTTTTGAACAAGATGAATAACTAGGAAAATTATAACCTAGTTAACTACAAGTCTAGAAATAACTTGAAATAGGGTTAAAACAACTAAAACTATATGTCAAACAAAAGATGAGGGGCCTATGTTGCTAAACTTGAAACTTAATTTCGTAAAAACAAAAATTAACACACACCAAACACACTTTGAGTGTGTCTGGTCGTACAAGAAGCAGGAGGGCGACAAGGGTTCTTCACCAAACCCTAACTCTCACAAAAATTGATCAATTGAAGGCTCAATTCAGCCCAAAATCGAAATCTGAACATAGAATTTTGATCCTCATCACAAGAGGATTACAAGGTATGTAAAGTTTGATGAAAACTCTCAACTTGAAATTCTCATGAAATTGGGAGAACCTGAATTTTTGGTTGCATGTGTGTTTTATGATGATTTAGGAACACTATAGTGTCTAGGGACAAACCCTAGACAAATACAAGTTGAAATCATGTAAAGTTTTAGTAAAATCCATGAACACCATTGTAGGTGATTAGTGGGTTATGTAGAATTTAATAAACACTAGGAGATTGGGTGTTGTTCTAGTGTAAACTGAAATTATGAGGAAATCTCTGAATTGTTGATGTTAAAATATGTGTATATAGTGTAATTGAAGTTAATTGGGGTGATGAACTCAAGTCATGAACTTGGTTTAGATTATGTAGAAATCTGACCCGCTAGGTGTTTGATAAAACGCCTAAATGAAGGTTGAAATGTAAAGGTTGGGTAAAACGCAGATTTGAATATGTTAAGAAATTGTGCGTAAAGACTTATAAAAAGGGTTCTAAACGGATTGTGAATTGAACTCTTTAGGCAAGGAATCCGGATCGTCAAACGGACAAGCCGGTGGAAATACGCGTTTAAAAAGAGTGCTTAAAAGGTACGTAACTACGATTCCGTTACGTTATGCTTGATTTCCGTATTCTAGCTAGTAGACTTTAAATTAGCATAATACATGAAATTGGCATTTACTTGAAGTGATGAACATCACTAGGTAAATAAACGGGTCAAAAGGTGAAATTATCACCCTTTGACAATATTGTCTAATGGTTTGCCGAGTTACATGTTATAGGAATAAATAGCAAATGGATAAGTACATCGCTATTGCTTAGCGGTTATGAAGGCAAGGCATTGAAACGGGTCAATATATTGATCTGAGCCAGGTATGTATAATAACACAACTCATCATGTTGAATTTGGAGTTCTATAACAGTTAGACAATGTTAAAGTGTAGATATTCGGTTATCTTTAAGGTAAACCGAATAAATTGAATTATGTTCATGGTGTTTTAGAAGCACATGGGTTTATAAATAAGATTATAGTTAAAAGGGTCGGATTTTGGGTCAATCAAGTATTTAAAGGACCCTTGTAGTTAAAGAAGGATGAAAATTGACCAAATTGCCCTTGTAAGCTAATTCGGACCAACGACCCTTAAAGGTGGTTCGGAAATAAGTTTATTGATTATATAAATGCTTAGGATAAGTTAGATAGTGAAAAACATAAATTCTTGGGTCGAAGGGCTTTATATGAGTCTTTGCCGTAAAATGTTAATCCGAGGGGTAAAACTCGGAACATATAGATATTCACATTAAACCCAATACATATATAGTTGTAGTGGGAGATTACTAGATAAGAAATGTAGAACTACAATGCTAGAAAGGAATGAAAGCGATTTCAAGCTTTAAAGTGCTTAAAATACCCTTAACGGGTCAAAATAAGCATACGAGCGAAAACGGGTTTAAATTGTGTAATAAACCTATTATTAGAACCTAATATAGTAGGTAACATTAATTTGAAGAAGTGTATGAAATATAGGAATCAAATAAATACGTTTGTTTGATAAAATGCATAAATGGGTTAAAATACGGTAAAAAGGTAACAAGTCGAAGGCTTAGAAGTCTCAAAATTTCGTATGTTGGACGTAGGATTTTAACTACATATGATGGGGGATCAAATTACAAAAATGTATGAAGAAACGGTAGGTCAAACGGATGAGCAGATTGAAAGATACGAAAGTTTTCGTGTCAATAAACGGCAAAATGGAAAGGCAGAATGCAGGGGCCACCGTAACTTACGGTGCCACCGTAAGTTACGGTGGAGCTAAAATCTTTACGGTAGAATACCCCTGATTTACAGTGGGGAAATTTGACATTCAGAGGCCACCGTAACTTACGGTGACCACCGTAAGTTACGGTGGAGGCCAGAATTCAATTAATCGATTGTGGATCAAGATATCAATGTTGGATTTCCTAATTTCCTTGTTATATTGGTTATTTAATTATCAAAACTGACCTTTAAGTTGGTTTTGATCACAGGTGAATGTCAAGAGTCCCGGATGAAGATCAAGTATCGTGCAAGAACCGAACACACGTTAAACAAAGCTTCCGCAACGTTGTTTTGTCGATATTCTATAACGACGAAATAAACTACATTATGTTGTATTACTTTTAAATTGTAAAAGTTTTTAGCAAACCCGTATTTTCAGTATAATTGTGACTATAATTACATGATTATGAGTTTAAATTATACGTTAAACGTTAAATTATAACCAGGGTGTTACAAGTTGGTATCAGAGCCTTGGTTTAAGAGATTCAAGTATGGCGGGAAAGCTATGCTTGGACTTAAACCTTATGCTCTTAATAAAGAATTGGTGTTCGGTTCGAGGCTTGATCACAAATCCGGTAAGTACGTGTATGTAATAGTTTAGCATGCTAAAGTGTTGTAAACAACACATAGGGCTATCGTGTGATACACGTTACCCCAAATAAAATGACTGAGATAGATGACAAAAATACGCGCGTTGACGCGTATAGTAGAAAAAGCCTTGTATTATAATACGGGCGATTATTTAAAGTTGACGTTACTAACTTTTGTGAATATTTTAATTGAAGGACACTCGCGTTTGAAGACGACGAGAGTCAAATGAATTGTGAGTATGATGATGGAACGGTCCGAGATATGACAAGAAGAGTATACTCATCAAGGACCTAAATCGCGTAACGATCGCAAATAAGTAATGGCAAGAAAGCCCGTTAAGGCAAACATTACCAGGTGCATATTTTAAATATAATTGCACAAATAATGATATGCAACAAATATGTAGAAATTGAAAGTTGCATATGTAGATTAAAAACTTGGAAAAACCCGAATAGAAAATGTATTCGGGATATTGTTTCCAAGAGAAACAAATAGAGGCATTACTTACATAGGGCGTGATGTGAAAACTATAAAAAGGTCATGTGTGTCATGTGTTAATCGCTTACTCTGGCCAAGTAAGTAGTTGCATATGATACCATGAACTTCTTATAGCGGACACATTTATGTCCGATGTAGTAAGGGTGGGGTGAATGGGACTAACTTAAATGGTACCCAAATGAATCAAATAAGTAAGATGTTTGATAGTAAACGTAAACGTAAGTCGGATGACGGAAGTGTATTACGTAAGAATAACGAGCCCAAGAGAAGGAACAAGGATCAAGTAAAAAGAAAATACAGACCGACCAATAGGAATGCTAAGGCATAGGGATAAAAGTTTGACTGTCACAAGTAATGAAATTCACATGGACAAGTCAAACGAATCGAATAAAGAATAAAGGACTTGATTGAATAAAAGTGATGGATCTCGCTAAGACGACCAAATAAATTAAAATAACATCTAAAACCATATAAGAATGGTTACTTGAAAATGATTATGGTAAAGATACCCGATGAATGGGTAGGATTTGGAAAGAATGCGTAAACCAAGAGACGGGAAGGCGAGATAGAAAGTCAAAAGACTCGGAATATGAGTCATGAATAAAAGACAATGAGAATTTGCAAACAGAAATGTTAATAACTACGCTCAGCTATTTCAAAGCTGAATGGGTCAAACAAAGACTGAAGTTTGGCATTCATAAGTAATGAATGTTCACACGAACAAGTCAAACAAATTTAATAAAGGATAACACTTGCTAAGGTAAGTAAGCGCAAATCGGATAAATAAAAGTGAGAAGTATTAATAAACCTACGTAAAGGAGTTATAGGCGTTAAAAACATTGAAATAAAAGAACCCGGGTAATGGGACGTAAAGAAGTACAGGTAAGAACCGGGTAACGGTAAGTGTATAGAAAACCGACGTGTAATTTGACGTTAGAAGTCGAGAAGTCGGAAAAATGATTCGAAAGAAAACAATGTGGCCTTAGACTACGGTCAAGGTCAAACGAAATCCAAGAAGTAAAGGTGAATAATTATAAACATAAAAAGGGGTGCCTTAACGCCATATGCGTATATAAACGTATACACATTTGAATAAAGACTAGAATAAAAGATGATCTACGGGATCATCATAACCTACGGGATATTAATTAGTGTAAAGGTCTACGGGGCCAAAATGACCCACAAGACATGAATTGAAGCAAAGGGATCATAAAGGCCTTGCCTTAAAAAGGTGAAAATCTAAAGAAATAAGCCTACGAGGCTAAGTGAAAGAACCTACGGGTCAATAACGTGAAGCGAGGAAAATGGTTAAACTCCCCGCGTAAAATAATAACGGAAGGTAAAGGTAGTATAAAAGCAAGGGGTTTCGCTAACTTAACTGAGTGAGTTAAAAGCGAAGAGATCGTGAAAGGCCTGGTTGACAAGAGTGAGGGATTTCACTAAAACATATAAGCGGGCAGAAATGACAAAAAAAAGATTCACAATTATTTAAATTCTGATAATTCACAAAAAGGACAAAAATATTACCGAAAAGACAACGGAAAGGAATAATTTTCAGACGTAAAAGTCCCGGAAATGAGTAAAAGATGTAAGACAAGGAGAAAAAGGAAACATTAAACTAAAATTTAGTTTTAATAAGAAACAATGTTTTAATAAGAAACAATGACCCATGGCATTATAGCCTAGTGGTATCTTGGGGGTGGGATAAGACTTATGACCATTAGGTCATGGGTTCGATTCCCACAAAGGGGGTTTTCCCATATTTATTGGGTTTCCTCCTGAATTGGTGTATAGACATTATTGTCTAATGGAGATGGATATGATCGGGTGGTTCTGCTGGTGGCACGATGATACTCCAGTGGTCCGTCAGTGATCCAAAATTTGCCGTTCAAAAAAAAAATAAATAAATAAGAAACAATGTTTTAACAAATATGGATATTACAAGGGAGATTAGAAAATGGTTAATATCAAAGAGTATGGGTCTTAACATCGATAGGTGCGAGACAATACATTCGAAAAGAAGAAGTATGACAAAGAAACGTTGATATAAATTAAACATGACGTGACACGATCACGGTCAAGGAAATACAATGTGAAGTGGAATCACATTATAACCAAGCGAGCGGTAAAGAGTAACTGGACTAATAAGTCTAGTTAGTGGGACCGGTTAAGGTCATTTACATAAATTTCGTTGCTTATGATCGGTGGATTCGGTATAACTGAACCAAATAAATGAACTTGGAAAACAAAAGAAATTGTTGTTAAAAGTTAAAGATTTCACTAACGACCTTTAAATGGGTCAAGGTAACAGATTCACAAAGGGGTTCGATAATATGGATACGCTAAGTTAACTAAACTAGTAGAAATAACGAAATTACGTTATTTCAAGTTGCATTATGTCGAATGAGACACGTAGATGTTTTGTAACCAAAAAGGTATTACCATAAATTTTCTGGTAATACTAGCAATCGATTAAAATATGAGCAATGCTCAATTGATTATCGAGAGTATATGCATGGAGTTAAACTCGATAAATTATGAAAGAAAAGGTTTCGAGGACGAAACCACTTTAAGGGGGGTAGACTTGTAACACCCCGAAAACGGGTTTGGTAATCAAACCTTGTTAATAGTAAAAACGGGTAAAATACCGTTAGTAGTAAAATTAACCCGGTGAATATTAGGATTTAAATAAATAAATCTAATATTTATTAAACGGATGGGAAATACTTTGAGAAAGCAAAGTATATAAAAAGGCCCGAGATTTAACGGGACTTAAAATAAAACGGGGTTTTGAACAAGATGAATAACTAGGAAAATTATAACCTAGTTAACTACAAGTCTAGAAATAACTTGAAATAGGGTTAAAACAATCAAAACTATATGTCAAACAAAAGATGAGGGGCCTATGTTGCTAAACTTGAAACTTAATTTCATAAAAACAAAAATTAACACACACCAAACACACTTTGAGTGTGTCTGGTCGTACAAGAAGCAGGAGGGCGACAAGGGTTCTTCACCAAACCCTAACTCTCACAAAAATTGATCAATTGAAGGTTCAATTCAGCCCAAAATCGAAATCTGAACATAGAATTTTGATCCTCATCACAAGAGGATTACAAGGTATGTAAAGTTTGATGAAAACTCTCAACTTGAAATTCTCATGAAATTGGGAGAACCTGAATTTTTGGTTGCATGTGTGTTTTATGATGATTTAGGAACACTATAGTGTCTAGGGACAAACCCTAGACAAATACAAGTTGAAATCATGTAAAGTTTTAGTAAAATCCATGAACACCATTGTAGGTGATTAGTGGGTTATGTAGAATTTAATAAACACTAGGAGATTGGGTGTTGTTCTAGTGTAAACTGAAATTATGAGGAAATCTCTGAATTGTTGATGTTAAAATATGTGTATATAGTCTAATTGAAGTTAATTGGGGTGATAAACTCAAGTCATGAACTTGGTTTAGATTATGTAGAAATCTGACCCGCTAGGTGTTTGATAAAACGCCTAAATGAAGGTTGAAATGTAAAGGTTGGGTAAAACGCAGATTTGAATATGTTAAGAAATTGTGCGTAAAGACTTATAAAAAGGGTTCTAAACGGATTGTGAATTGAACTCTTTAGGCAAGGAATCCGGATCGTCAAACGGACAAGCCGGTGGAAATACGCGTTTAAAAAGAGTGCTTAAAAGGTACGTAACTACGATTCCGTTACGTTATGCTTGATTTCCGTATTCTAGCTAGTAGACTTTAAATTAGCATAATACATGAAATTGGCATTTACTTGAAGTGATGAACATCACTAGGTAAATAAACGGGTCAAAAGGTGAAATTATCACCCTTTGACAATATTGTCTAATGGTTTGCCGAGTTACATGTTATAGGAATAAATAGCAAATGGATAAGTACATCGCTATTGCTTAGCGGTTATGAAGGCAAGGCATTGAAACGGGTCAATATATTGATCTGAGCCAGGTATGTATAATAACACAGCTCATCATGTAGAATTTGGAGTTCTATAAGAGTTAGACAATGTTAAAGTGTAGATATTCGGTTATCTTTAAGGTAAACCGAATAAATTGAATTATGTTCATGGTGTTTTAGAAGCACATGGGTTTATAAATAAGATTATAGTTAAAAGGGTCGGATTTTGGGTCAATCAAGCATTTAAAGGACCCTTGTAGTTAAAGAATGATGAAAATTGACCAAATTGACCTCGTAAGCTAATTCGGACGAACGACCCTTAAAGGTGGTTCGGAAATAAGTTTATTGATTATATAAATGCTTAGGATTAGTTAGATAGTGAAAAACATAAATTCTTGGGTCGAAGGGCTTTATATGAGTCTTTGCCGTAAAATGTTAATCCGAGGGGTAAAACTCGGAACATATAGATATTCACATTAAACCCAATACATATATAGTTGTAGTGGGAGATTACTAGATAAGAAATGTAGAACTACAATGCTAGAAAGGAATGAAAGCGATTTCAAGCTTTAAAGTGCTTAAAATACCCTTAACGGGTCAAAATAAGCATACGAGCGAAAACGGGTTTAAATTGTGTAATAAACCTATTATTAGAACCTAATATAGTAGGTAACATTAATTTGAAGAAGTGTATGAAATATAGGAATCAAATAAATACGTTTGTTTGATAAAATGCATAAACGGGTTAAAATTCGGTAAAAAGGTAATAAGTCGAAGGCTTAGAAGTCTCAAAATTTCTTATGTTGGATGTAGGATTTTAACTCCATATGATGGGGGATCAAATTACAAACATGTATGAAGAAACGGTAGGTCAAACGGATGAGCAGATTGAAAGATACGAAAGTTTTCGTGTCAATAAACGGAAAAATGGAAAGGCAGAATGTAGGGGCCACCGTAACTTACGGTGCCACCGTAAGTTACGGTGGAGCTAAAATCTTTACGGTAGAATACCCCTGATTTACGGTGGGGAAATTTGACATTCAGAGGCCACCGTAACTTACGGTGGTCACCGTAACCGTAACTTACGGTGACCACCGTAAGTTACGGTTGAGGCCAGAATTCAATTAATCGATTGTGGATCAAGATATCAATGTTGGATTTCCTAATTTCCTTGTTATATTGGTTATTTAATTATCAAAACTGACCTTTAAGTTGGTTTTGATCACAGGTGAATGTCAAGAGTCCCGGATGAAGATCAAGTATCGTGCAAGAACCGAACACACGTTAAACAAAGCTTCCGCAACGTTGTTTTGTCGATATTCTATAACGACGAAATAAACTACATTATGTTTTATTACTTTTAAATTGTAAAAGTTTTTAACAAACCCGTATTTTCAGTATAATTGTGACTATAATTACATGATTATGAGTTTAAATTATACGTTAAACGTTAAATTATAACCAGGGTGTTACAATCCCTATAAAAACCTTTGTTTGTAATATGAGTTTTATCCCAGTTATTTAATATTAAAACTTTGGTGTTTACGAACTCTGAAATTTTCTTAACTACGATCTTTATGAATTTTTCCGCTGTAAATTTAATAAACACCGGTACCACTGCTGTATCTGCTCACGGCTCCCGCCCAGGGTAGGGTCAGGGGTTGTGACACGTTAGTACGATCCAACCATGTGGAAAAGGTACAAATCAAGACATGTTGTATTTGATGAGAACTCCTCATGGTGGTCAACTAGTCATGAGGTTCTTCTTGCTTCTGAAATTAAAAGGAAAGTTTGGAGTCTTCATAGGTTATTATAAATCTGGATGAAGTTTAAACATTGGTGAAAGATGAAGACATTATCGAAAGACAATAATCGTGGTAAACAAGGGTGTTTTAACGAACCTCAAAATCCATGAACACGTATGGGGGATCAAATCTAAGGAGATCAACGAGAACAATGAGAAAACTGAATGCTAAGTATGCCTATCTAGCTATCTATGATTGAAGAAGAATTTGAATGTGAGCCCAAGGACTATGAACAAGCATGTCTAAAATTTGAATGGATTACAACCATGAACGAATAAGTTAAAGCTTTGGCAAAATGAATTGGGTGGCGAAATGGTGGTGGTGGTTTAAAGTGGAAGATAAGGGACTTTGGCGAAAGATTATTTGGGTAATCCATCATAATTCGAGATCTTGGTCGGCTATTCCGGCTAGGGTTTCAATGTCGGGGCAATGGAAACAAATCCACAATATACACTTTTCTCTACAAAAAATGGGGATTGATTTAAAAATATGGAATATTCGGAATTCATTGGGTAATGGGAGAAACACTTTGTTTTGGCTCGACTTGTGGGTCTGAAATACCCCTCTACATAGTCGATTTCCTGCTATTTTCAGGCTCGAAAGGCATAAAATATGCATTGTTGCAGACCGTATTAGCTGGGTTGGTGGTTCGATCCATTTCGGGTGGGATTGAGCCAAACCACTATCGCATGGTGTGGAGGCCCAGAACTAGGATCCATGGCAGCCATTTTAGCTTCAGCTGCGTTATTTGATGCCGCAGATGAAGTAAAGTGGGGCTTTGACCTGTTTGAAGTATTTTCGGTTGGAAGTCTCAAGTCTATCCTTAGAGTTTTTAATAGAAAGGTACCGAATTACGTTTTTGTGTGGAGTAAATGGATTCCAAAAAAAAGTTGGGTTTGTCGCTTGGCGTGCTGTAAAGAAACATCTCCCAACTAGAAGAGCTCTAATGGCAAGGAATATTGGAGTAAATTTGGACAGGTGTGTTTTTGTGGAGATTATGTGGAAACGAGCGAGCAGTTAGTTGTTTCATGTCATTTTACCCAAACAATTTGGTCCCTTATTGTCCAGTGGTGTAAAATTCCCAAGTTTTATGCTTTTTGCATAAGGGACATCCTTGACATCCATAAGTACTTGCCAATTTCTGCGAAAAAAACAAAAGATATTCCAAGCTATTGTGCAAGTTACAACCTGGAGCATTTGGGCTACAAGAAATAAGTTGGTCTTCAACGGATCATTTCTGGAGGTGTCGAGGATCATGGAGGAGATAAAGGCTATGAGCTTCCTATAGGTTAAAAATCGCTCTAAGGATCCCACTATAATCTGGGAGAATTGGAGAAGATTTGAGGGTTTTGGCTAAGGAATTTTGCTTCAGTATTGTTCCAGTTTGTTTGTTTTTTGTTTGGTGAGCCATAGTTTTTGGTTGTTTTGTTTATGTTTTTTCTTTTATATGCCTTGTTGGGTATTTTGTATCTTTGGTGTAGCGACTTCCTAAATAATAAGGCGTTTTGTTGATCGTTAAAAAAATCGTTTTCTAATCTTGATTTTATCACTTGAAAGTTTATCAGCTTGACATAAATTTTTATTTTCCTGAAATAATAAATTAAAAATAATAGTGTAAAGATGGGAGAGTTGTTCGATGAGAGTACACTGGATTCCACCAATCATATACTGTCATCTTACTTTTGCACTCAATTACCCTATAACACCTTAATTATTGGTAGTACATTTTAAAAGTACCTTGTAACCTTTACTTACTAATTAGGGTGGATGGGTGTTGGGAGCTTTCAACATTTCAATTACGCCATGCTCATTAAATGGTGAAATGGTGGTGGAGGTTTAATGATAACCCAAACCAACTTTGGGCGAAGGTAGTGGCAGCGATTCATCGTGGGATCGGGTCCTCTAGCTCGGTCTCTTTAATTCCGGTTAAAAAGACTATTCCTGGGATCTGGAAAGACGTGGGGTCAGTGGAGGTGGATTTCATTAAAGCGGGCATCAATATTTCAGAAAACTTAGTAGAAGTGGGTGGTGCGTGGAAGTGGCGGAGCGATCCGGCCGGTTCGTTTTCGGTGAAACAAGTCCGGATGGATCTTGAATCTGCGCTGTCTGGGGCCGGTTCTGGCAGTTCTGCTTTTGTTTGGAATAATTGGGCTATTCCGAAGGCTAATTATTTTTCGTGGAGAGCTATGCTTGGTAAAATCGCTTCTAAAGTGGGTTTGGTGCACCGAGGTGTTCCCCTCTCGGATACTCGCTGTCCTCGGTGTGGTATTGTGGAGGAGGATCCGGATCACATTCTTTTCAATTGTCTTTGGTCGAGAAGCATCTGGTGGAACATATTGGCTTGGATCAGAATCAGATTTCCTTTGGAGGTAAACAATATCATTGATCTTTTCTCTTACATCATAAACAATCTGGGTGGAAGAGTTTGGAAGAAATGTGTTTTCACGATTGCTATTGCAACGGTTTGGAGAATATGGATTGCCAGAAATAAAAAAGTTTTTTATGACACCTTCATCCCTGTGTCTTAGGTTGTCGATCAGATCAAGGAGGAGAGTTTCGTCTGGGTGTGTTGTCGGTCGCCCATCAAGAAGCCGAATTGGGGAAATTGGTTATCTTTTGATTTAATAGATTCGATGTAATTGTATTCGGGTTTGTCTGTTTGTTTTTGTTTGCTTTCTGTTTTGTTGTTCTCAGCTTGTTGCTGACCCTTTATATATATATATATATATATATATATATATATATATATATATATAGGATCATGAGAAAACTAGATATAAATGAGAAAACCAAAAAACTAACCAAAAAAACACTAAAAAGGAGGGGGGGGGACTTTTAATGAAGGAGGGGTAAAATTGGAAAAAAAAATATATAACTTTTCAAACATTTCCCATTTCTCCATACGTTATCATTTTAAAACAAAAATGGCACCATAAGATCACAAATTTTTGTATCTTTCATTCAAGTATATTCGAGCATATTTTTTATGACATAAAAAAAGATTTATGGTGCCGTCTTGTTTTCAATACTATTATTATAGTAGTGCACATGTGCAATATAACATGTACTACAATTGCATTACATGCTTAAAATTAGCTTTTTGAGTCTAGTTTAGCTTTTAGGGTTAGTTTTTTGGAGGTTTAGGATTAGGATTAGGTTTTTGGGTGTGGGGGGGAGGGGGGTTTAGGTTTTTGGGGGGTGGGGGTGGGGGGGTTAGGTTTTTGGGGGTGGGGGGGGGGGGGTTAGGTTTTTGGGGGTGGGGGGGGGGGGGGGGTTAGGCTTTTGGTGGGAGGGTGAATTTAGGTTTTTGGGGGGTGTCGGTGGGGGGTGGGTTAAGTGGTTTAAGCTTTATGTATTAGTGCACATGTGCAGTACAACAAAAAAAGAATTTTTTTGAAAAAAAATTTCCATACATAAAAAGTAGCGATTTTTTTTTTTTAAATTGTAAAAAAAAAAAAAAATTGGTATGTTTTTAGGCTTTTTTTGTTAGTTTTTTTGTTTTCGCATTTAAACTAGTTTTCTCATGATCCATCCCCTATATATATATAAAGTGTGTTTGCCGTTCAAAAAAAAACCTTTACTTACTAATTGAAAATAAATTGTAAATTTAAACACACATATAAAACAAAACTTCAACTAAAAGTAAAAATTACATGATTAAAAAAATATCCAAATAGGAAAACATAAATACCCATTGGCTTCGTCATGAGGATTACTGCTTGCAAGTTGTTTAACGGCCGATGTAATATTTTGTATCGTCGTCAAACTCTTTTTCATCCTCCCATCTAAACCCTTTTGAAACCATTTACGTTTTCCTTCTATATCACCTACAACGATGTATATGTATTTTTAAGGGGTTTATTTTTTTTTTTCAAAAAAATCATCCCCAACGGTCATTTTTGACCAAAAGTGACGTTCGTATTCAATAACTCAAATCGATAACTCCTCAAGGAATTGGCCAACCCGAAATAGGTGGCAGAGGTGTTCCCAACTCGGAAACCGTACTCAATTTGGGGTACCTGAAATGCCCCACTACCCTAACTACTAAAGAGGGAATACGAAGAAGAAAAAATAGAATAGAAATAGGGAAATTTTACCAAAACTAGTGTTTTTCAATGACGCGCGTTGCGCGAAAGGCATAGGAGTTTTCGACCGACATCATTCTTCAAACGATTCGAGATAAACGATGTGTAACCAGCCATATCCGACATCGTGGAGTGTATTAAAAAGGGAGCAATTGGACGATTGGATGTTGGGCTAGGTGTTTCTTGGAATGCCCACGGATTGTTCGGGTCAAAACCACGATTATGAGGATTCATTTTTCGTATTGTGGTTGGATGAGATTTTTTTTTAAAAATAAGATAAAAATGATTATAGAAGAGGTGGAGTAGTTGTGGTAAAAAAATGAATAGAAGTATGAGTATTTATAGTGAATAATTTTTTTTTTTTAAACACATAGCCGTTGGCCAACGGCTAGCCCAAACGGCTACTTGTTTTGGCCAATGAGATCCCGTCATGTCATCTTGATAGCCCCGTCCAACGCCCGGGCTGAAACCCCCGCCAAAGGGGCCACGCCAAAACCCAAGCCCACCCGGGGTGGTGACTTGGGCGTTTGTACCCAACCAACGCCACAACCCCTGCCCCCGGGCTGAAACCCCCGCCCAAGGGGCCACGCCGAAACCCAAGCCCACCCGGAGTGATGACTTGGGCGTTTGTACCCAACCCACGCCACAACCCCCGCCCCATACCCGTTTGGCTAGCCCAAACGGCTACTTGTCTTGGCCAATGAGATCCCGTCATGTCATCTTGATAGCCCCGTCCAACGCCCGGGTTGAAACCCCCGCCCAAGGGGCCACGCCGAAACCAAAGCCCACCCGGGGTGGTGACTTGGGCGTTTGTACCCAACCCACGCCACAACCCCCGCCCCCGGGCTGAAACTCCCGCCCAAGGGGCCACGCCGAAAGCCAAGCCCACCCAAAGTGATGACTTGGGCGTTTGTACCCAACCCACGCCACAACCCCCGCCCCATACCCCATATTCTAATATACCCTAAATATAATATAATAATATATAACAACTGTTCATTCAATTGTTCTTTTATCATATATGAATGAATATGAATTGACATTTTTTACTTTGACTTTTTCAAATACATATTTTTGTCTTTTCCAAAAGAGTCAAGTTAGCCACCGGCTAAGTCTTCTAGCCATCGGCTAACTTTAAGAAAACCCCTAGACACCGGCTAAACGCCGACCGATCTACGACCGAGACTTACCTGTCGCTTTCTAATTGGTTGAAATAAATCTGAAATTCTTAAAACGAATACCTGTTTTGGTAAACCCTTGCTTAACAATATTTGGTAATTTTCCCATAGAAATACTTTCCTTGTCTAATTTTCTAGATTAAATCATCATGCATGTAAAATATAGCTCAAAATCGATCGGTTGCTAGAACTCATATCTAGAAAAATATATTCATGCAAGATATCTGAAACTAAGATTATCTCAAAGTATACCTTATGTTACATTTTTACCCATACCCATGACACACACAAAAAAGAGAAAATTACAAAATTAGTCAAGAAAAAAGTCAAATTACCAATCTAGCCACCTCATGCGTCTTTGGAAGGCCACTCACAGATCCCAAGTCTTCTAATGCGTCTGCCAGGCCAAGTATTGCGTCCGCCAATCCCCAACTGACACGTGGAAAGACTCATCACATCACACAAATGAAAAGACTCATCCCATGCGTCCGCAGACTCATCCCATGCGTCCGCGGACCCACAAATCACATCACACACATGAAAGACTCATCCCATGCGTCCGCGGACTCATCCCATGCGTCCGCGGACCCACAAGCCATGCGTCCGCAGACTCATCCCCGCCACGTGTCTTTTTTTTATTGGGTTTCTCCCCAATGACTCATCCCATGTTTGAAAGACTCATCCCATACATGAGTGGCCTTCCAAAGACGCATGAGGTGGCTAGATTAGTAATTTGACTTTTTTCTTGGCTAGATTGGTAATTTTCTCCAAAAAAAAGACCAAAAACTGAGAAAAAAAGACTAATGAACTATCCCCCTTGCATGATCCAACTTTGCTGTTCTCTTCAGATGCATTAGATATTGAACTTAACTTGCTTATCCACCGAATTCAAAATACCAGTATCTTGAGCATGCCTGTTTAAATCGAACATGCCAAATTGTCTTTCGCTGTGTGATCGCCTTATAGGAGACATTGCTATTGAAAATGATGTGAAGCTTTCACAATTAAGAATGACAATGGCGTCCTTTAGATGAATTGATTTGCCACAATCCTTTGTGATTCTCCCACTTTCAATTGCTTTTTTGATACCCATTTGAGATTGATAATCAACTTGGTCCACTTCTTCCAAGAAGAAAACACGACTAGCGTTTTCTTCTACCGCTGCAGCAAAATTTTCTATATAACTCTGACCATGTTCATCTCTTTCCCTTTTACAACTAATTAACTCTTGACCATCAACCATGGAGTGGTATTTTGTTGGCGAGAAGCAGCTAAGACCAATAGGGATGAAGTTGTTTGTTGAACCAAACACAACTGTTGCTAGCTCTCTTGATATCATCTCTTTTCCTTGGATGTCAGAACCTAAGAAAAATAACCATGTATCTTCTTTGCCTTTCCTTTTGGTTAAGCCAGACCTGCATTGAAGAACGGTACTCACAATTTCTGGAATAATCGTTTGTTGCCTAGGAACCTTTTTCTCCAATGCATTGGTTAGAATCCTTATGTTCTTAGAGTTGACCTCTTTGAACTTGTGCATGAAGCATTCATCAGCATCTTTAACCTCACTACAAGAAGCCGAATTTGGACTAGAATTTAGGTGGGACAAGAGATTGGGTTTTACAGCGCTGGTTTGTCTTAAATTATGGTCGTCAAAACCATCGTCGCTATCTATTTGAAATGTGAAAAATTGGTGCTCTTTTGGGATATTTTTGGGGTCAGCTAATATTGGAGACTTGTGATGGTGTTTATGCAAGCTTGCTGACAATTTGGTGGAAGGAGAACAAAGATGGAATGTATTATCAAGAAAATGGGGCTGCTTGTGAAGTGAACAGCAAATTGAGCTCCATTTCTTGTGAAGTCTTCCAACTCTATCACATTCCTGTAAAAGGAGACATTATCTTAGAATTTTCAGTTAAAAAAAGTTCCAAAAGGAATTTTGTGTTCAGTTTTTATTCATCCTTCTACGGATTTTCAGGACACGCCGACATTGAAAAGGTTCAAAAATATGTTTAATGTTAAAAGGAACAAACCTGATCATTGATAGTGATTTGCCTGGAGCTCTTTTCCTTGCATTGTTGGAGCCATAATGGTAAAGTGGAGGTTTTATTATTAGTGATAGACTCGTTTTGGGAATACTTGGATATGCTTTGTGCTTCTCTTGTGAAGTTGATTGAACATTCACCACAGCAAGTGAGTTGTTTCGTCTCATTTGGGGAATCTTTGCTAAAATAACAAAACAAACTTCAGAAGTTAGTTTCTATCTTGCATAAGCTAACTTTTGAGTCCTTGCACCAAAAAAATTCAGTGTAAAACTAATGCAAATATTGTAAACTAATTAAGGACAAACTTTATTAAAGTTCTATTACCTATCAAGATTGAGGGTGAGATCCAAGCCACCAACAGGAGTTGTATGAGGAAAAAGATCCCATAATGTCTCAAGCGAAGGTCGACCAGATTTGCAACTCAAGTATGTTTCGGAATTGGCTATCCCCATTAGCCAGAACTTCCCACTATCCCCATAACCAAACTTCAGCCTGCTAAGTTCCATGATCATGTGCTCCATTGGAGAGTAGTAGCAGGTTCTCAACCTTTGCTCACTGTACTTTGACCAATAATCAGAGACCCACTTTAGATCACCAAGATATAGGATCACTCCTCTCTCCACATGGCTTTTTAGTAGACAACAAAGCTCCTTAACCTTGTCTTCAATCTCTTCCCTTGAATGACCGCTTAACGCATGTAATGGAAGACTTACAAACTGCACAAACTTCAAATTTCCAGAAAAAACCATGATGTTTCCTCTTTCAAAAATGTCTACAACTCCTCTAACTATGTCATCAGCACTAACCAGACACTCCCTAATAACAACAATACTTTTCTTTCTCCTTTCCATCATTGTATCGATAACACTCATCACATCTTCATCTCGTACTATTGGTGAGAATTTTTGTTTATTACCAAAACTAATTTGGAAATCTTGTAATATGGGCTTGATATTTTCTTTTGTCTGGGAAGATATCTCCAATGAGACCATTTGTTCAATCCTATTTTTGATCTGGGTACTAGAGAATCCAGCTCCTCTCATTACCCGACACACACTAGGGTCATCTAGTATGGACATAATCAACTGTTCTATCTCCACTCTAAGAGCTAAAACAGGTTGCTGCTGGTTTTCAACAGAACCACGACGTTGATGAGCTAGAGCGCGCTTGAACGCAGCAACCAAAGCATTCGAGAGAGACGGGTTGTTAGATTGATTTGGAGTCAACATCAAAGGAATGGATTGGGAAATAGGGAGGCGATTAAGGGCTACGTTGAAGCAAAGCTCGAGAGCCTGGCATTGGAGAGGGTGAGTGTTGATTTGGAGGCAAGCTTTCCGAAAAAGGCTAGTGGAGGATGTGCTCAAGGCACTCGCTACATGGAGAGGTGTGACTTGAGCATGACGTCTCCGTTTAGCGAGGCCAAAAGCTTGTTTTACAATTGCAGCTGCTTCTGAACTTAGTGAGTGTTGTATGTATCCTTCTGCCCTCATGTTTAATCAGTTTCTGAAATAATATGCAGATGGAGATCAAGAGAATGTGTTGTATTGTATTTTACATGTATGCTTTTGCTGGTGAAAGTGTGTGTAGTACTAGTTGTGGTGACTGGTATCCTGGATTGAGGGGCTAAATAAGTAGAGAGTTGGTGGATGGTGGGATTATGCTTTTCTTGTTGTTTAGTATGTCTCGGAAGTCGGAAAGTGGAATCCATGTCAAGAAACTAGTCTCTTTCTCTCTCTTTACCCTTCCTCTCTTTACTGTAATTTATATACTATTTTTATATAAAAAAATAACTTATAATCTTTTATTTTGCTGAAAAACAATACAGTTCCAAATCAACTGAACCTTTTTAAAAGACTAAAGGCACTCTAAAATTCTGGGCTTCTTCATCAACCACTATCCGGATTTTCATATTGATGATTAATTTGATTTCAAGTTTGATTATAGGAAAACTGGTTTTTTAGATTTGATTTTACATGTATTTTTTTTTAGAATGGCTAGCTCATACAATCTTTAAACCTACTCTCAAATCTACATTAGTGTCCGCTATATATTTTATTAGAAGTCTCAACTGTTTAGCGAGAAACATCTTTACATCTTTACCGTACACATTGATATTGCTAGGCTACAAACTCTGTGGTATATGTAGATACTTTACGGATTTAGGTGCTTGATATATGTGATTATTGATTAATTATGTGTGATTTTATATTTAGATACTTAAACGAATGTCCCCAAGTGGAGGGCAGGTTTTGATGATTTTAGGTGTAGAGTATGTGTTTGCCGGTAAAAAAAAAAAAAAAAAAAAAGGATACTTAATCAAATTTGTCCAACTCAAACCCAGGTTATTTGAATTTCATCACACCAGCAACCACATTTGTGAACTGTTTTCTAAACTAACAAAGAAAATACATCAAGAACTTACCCCATATTAATTGTTGTTTCCATTTTATGACTGATGAGGGCCCAAGCTTGATTAATTCCTGCTTAAGCAAATTTGTGAATCCGTTGAAACCCAGGGTCGGTCCTAGGCAGGCAGGGGCGAGTGGGCGACCATCCGGGGCCCATTCTGCCTGGCCCCGATTTTTTTTTAGAAGTTTAGTTACATGAGTAGTTGAGATGAAGAAAGAATAGTAACGCGTTTTTATGAAGTGAAGCTGTACACATGGGTATTGGGCTTGAAGCTGGTTCGGGGTGTTCATGGGCTGCTGTGTTCTTGGGCCACTAAGTGCTGGGCTGGACTTTCATAGAAGACATCAGAAGTTGTGATGCGAATGGATCAGTTTTTTAGGCTACGTTGACAATATACATAAACTGGACAAGATTTTTCTCTAGTAGTTTCTTTCTCTCTGTCTTCAACGTTACACAATCGCATCGTAGAATTCGGATTTTCTTCATCTGAGTTTGTCGGTTAATTCTGGTGTAATCAGATCGTTAAGTTGATGATCTGATCTTGTTCGTGTAGTTGTATTGAGAGTTCTTCGAGTGATATACAAAGATTTGTTGTAATAATTCTTAATAAAGTTCTGTTAATACCGTTTTTGGACAGGTCGCAATAGGGCAACTGCAACGGTTTTTTTCCAACCAGAAATACGGTCGGAAAGAATCCAATTTTCCAGTAGTACGATCTAGTATCAACATCATAATTTTCCGTATTATAATATATAGAGAAAAAAACAAGAATATTGTATCAGAAGAAACATGATTTAAATTTGTGTTCAACCAATAGCTAACAAAAGGCAGAAAGTTCTTCTTCCCATTTATTCAAGAATTATACAAAAAAACCATCATCATCTTTCAACAAAGAAATCCCATCTGCAACTCAACTCTTGCCAGCAAGCCCAGCTTTTAATTTCTGAACAGTGTAAACATCTGTTTTAAATGACAAAGCCAATACCCCATCATCGATAGTAGTATTAAAAACCGAATTTGGAACGGAAACCGTTCCTGCATTAGCACTGCCAAACGCAGACACAGCCAGTGCTTCATTCTTTTTATCACAATTGTACTGAAAATGAATAAGTCCCTTTGGGAACACAAACATATCACCCATTTTAAGGGTCTGTGTGAAAAGTTTATTAGTTGTATCAACGAACCCAACTTCTAAAGTGCCAGCAACAAGGAACAAAAGTTCAGACGCTCGTGGGTGTGTATGGGGCGGGTTCACCGAACCAGGTGGGAAATCAAGAACCGCATAGGACACACTTTGACCATTTAGAGCCGGGAATTCAGCCATGCTTGCCTTTAAAACACTGAAAGTTTTAGCCTCTGGGGCATCTAGTAACACCCGCATGCCTGTATATGTGAAAAAGTTCCCATCTACCGTTGTATTGTCTTGGGGGACAATAAAGTCAGAGAGAATATCAGGATCACCAGCCATTGATTCACTGAGAGCTGATAGTATTAGGACTACTATAAAAAACATGGTCTTCATGATGACTCTAAAAGATGGAAATAAACAAAGAAACTCTTTTATTGATTGTACAATTAGTTACATTGTATTAATTTATAGGGGTGTATGTATTTACCTTAGGGACTGACTGATAACTACAATGACCTTGTTTTGCAGAAACATTGGTTGTCTGTTGTTTATTGGGTGTTTGCAGGCCATTGTTGTTGATTGCTATAAGCTGATAGTGCTTTGTCTCATTAACCATATGTGTTTCATACTACTATCGATATGTGATAGTGCTTTGTCTCATTAACCATATGTGTTTGATACTACTATCGATAGGTAGCATTCGGTGCTAGCGTTGGTTTATGAACCTTAATACTTGTAATAATACTTTATAAGATTAAAAATATGGATTATGTTTAATACTTGTAATAATACTTTATAGGATTAAAAAGATGGACTATGTTAGGAGTAATTGATTGATCAAAGTTTGAATGGAATTACGGGTCAAATATGTAAACATGTAATAGTTATGTGTTAGAGTTTAAAGTGTAATTGTACATAGTTAAAGTGTTGTAAGTGTGAAAAATGAAATGTGAAACTGTATATATACGTACATGTGTGTCGTTTGGTAAACGAGGCGTCTGTTCATGGTAATCGGTATATAGCCGATCATACCACAACATCAAGGGTTACGAACCCAAATCAAATTCAAAATATTATTACATTATTTATTTCGTTAATCATCAAACTAGGTAATATAAATCCTAAAAAGAAATAAACTGAGACATTATTCCAACCAATATCCACTACAAACAAGTACAAAATTAGAAACAATCCTATAAACAAATGCACTGCACACTCAAGTGGATTTTTACATAGACATATATAGTAAAATTGATGTTAAAATGGTGGTTACGGCAATCAAGTGCCTATCTTTTTGGCACTTGCTACAAATGGCGGCAGCGCTGTGATGGTTGTTGCGCTTAGCCGCAGCTCCTGAACCAGCAGCATATACAGGTATCATCGAGCCACCCCCTCGTGGCGAGGAGTTAGATTGACCACCATTTCCGCTGCTCCCTCTAGTCGAGCTCCCACCACCACCACCACCACCACCACCTCCACCTCTTGAGCTATATTTGCTTTGGTTTATGGCTCCATTGCTGCCAATACTTACAGAATCATCTGATTCATATATTGGTGGTTTTTCTGCAAAATCCAAAGTCTTCTTCAGTTAATGTAATCTTTATTCGCTAAGTTTTTCACAAGAAAAGAGTTCACATACTTAAAAAAAAATGAATCAAATCCCTAATCTACACTTGTTATTTGATTAGTGGGTAATGGGCTTAAGATTAAAAATGAAGTGGGTTTAATGGGCCTATAGTGGGTAATATGGTCGGTCTAATTTTTTTATTTGATTGTTGAGATAATGTGATTATATTTTTTATAGTTTATTGATTTATATTTGTTAATATTTTCCTTATTTGTTTTGTAATAAGTAAATTACTATAAACTAAAAAAATTAAATTACTATTTTTCGGTTAGTCATAAAAAGATAGCATGGGTGTTGGAGTTTAAAAATAAGCTCAAACTATCTACACACTTGGGGGCTGTTTGGTAGCCTCTGAATGGTCATAAGAGGCTACCTCTTAATGGAATCATTAAGAATTTTACCAATGAGAAGGTAGAAGAATGTGACATGTGATGATTTATCATTCAGAGGTTACCTCTTAACCATTCAGACTTAAGGTTACCTCTTATTCATTCAGAGGTTTTAAACCATTAAGAGGTAACATCTGAATGGTCATTAAGAGGCTACCAAACAGCCCCTTGGTGTGTAGATAGCCAACCCAAAAAGTGTTTTTTTGTCTTATATGCACATCCTGCAGTGTCGAGCTGTGACCAAAGTGCGGCGTTTTGGTCCGGTCAACCAGACAAAGACTGACGAGTGTCTGACGGGTCTGTTGACCGGACCAAAACGCCGAGCTTTGGCCGCGTTTTGGTCCTGTCAACCAGACCCGTTCAGTCTTTTGTATGGTTGACAGGACCAAAACGCGGCCAAAGCTGGGCGTTTTGGTCCGGTCAACAGACCTGTTAGACACTCGTCAGTCTTTGTCTAGTTGACCAGACCAAAACGCCGCGCTTTGGCCACAGCTCGACACTGCAGGGTGTGCATATAGGACAAAAAATCGCTTTTTGGTTTGCATATAGACACATTAGTGTGGCAATAGGTACACCCTAAAAATATTGGGTGTCACTCGAGTTTCGGTTACATATATAACAAAAAAAAAAAAAATTCATGGGTCCTGCGTGGACCCGACGAACTTACTTGGGTCCCCCTTCCCCCACCCCATTTGTCAGCTTACGAAATGGTCCTATTAATGAATAACGAAATGGTCCTATTAATGAATAATAATACAAAATGGACCATGATATATATTATAATATTAAAATCAATTAGCTATTTTGTGTAGAAAGAGAGTTTGCAAAGAACTTTTCAGTTAACCGTCCTCTCTTCTCTTACATTATCTTCTCCCTAGTCACGTATGTGGTTTAATCGTGAATGAATCTGTGTTTGTGTTTGAATTTTGAAACAAATTTGGATTTTTGTTTTTGAATCTTTGAGTGGTAAGTTTGTGTTCCAATGGGTTCCCAGTCAGTCACATCCTCGTGGTGTTGAATGTTAGAGAACTTAGGGTGTCCGGGGCACATGCGGTGACCCCATGCGGTGAGTGAAGTCTCCGAGCGGGAACACCGCCGTCATCCAAACTTTACCGCACGGGGATGGCTTGGCTCGGTGAGTGGTCACCGATTGAGAGAGAGGAGAGAGAGGATGGGTGATTGGTTGTCAACGTGGGTCCACCATTTTTTCACCAATTATATTTTTTTCTTCTTTTTTTATAAAAAAATAATTGTGTGAGTGGAGTGATGCCGACGTTTGAGTGCAAAATGGGGACTTAAGAGGGGAGTTGACGTGGCGCGTGCTGATTGGGTGTGTATAAGAGAGGTCACTCCCCTCTTAGAGGAGTGCCCCTCTCACCCTT
Organism: Helianthus tuberosus; assembly: GCA_030545235.1. Classification (NCBI taxonomy): domain Eukaryota; kingdom Viridiplantae; phylum Streptophyta; class Magnoliopsida; order Asterales; family Asteraceae; genus Helianthus; species Helianthus tuberosus. The sequence continues at coordinate 46,121,717 of CM060394.1, forward strand.
ATATATTAAAGAGAAAAATGCCCGGATAGTCCCTGTGGTTTCACCTTTTTTCACCTATAGTCCCTATCTTTCTAAAACTACTTGAATAGTCCCTGTGGTTTCCATTTTTGTTCTCGGATAGTCCCTGGGTCTAACTTCAGTTACTTTTCTCTGTTAAAATGATGTGAAATGACAAAAATACCCTTTCCTTAAAAGGCCAAACCACAGGGACTATCCGGGCATCTTCTTCGTTTTTATTTATAAAACCCCACCACCACACTTCATCTTCAACCTCCACCCACCATCACCCTCCTCCACCCTCCACCATCACCGCCACAGTCACTCGTTACCCCATTTCTCTCTCACAAAACCTGAAAACCCAAATCCCCTTCTTTCTTCTTCTCCACTTACCCACCACCACCACCTGTCACCACACCACTACCCACCCTCACACCACCCTGTCGCAACCACTACACACCACCACCATTACCGCCCCCACCCCCCAATCTGAACAAAAACCAACCACCACCTGTCGCCATCACCGTTTGACTTTTGGTATCACTTAAAAACCGACACTTTTAGGTTAGTGGGTGTTGGTGAAGCTTCTTTCATAAGGGTACAAGGGGCACTCACCTAATAGGTGAGTCCCCTCTCTTACACACCACCAATCAGATAGTGCCACGTCAACTCACATCTTAAACTCCCCTAACACCACATTTTGATGGCGGCACTCCCCTAATAGGTGACTTGGGTTTTTTTTATTTTTTTATTTTTATTTTTATTTATGCATGTTTATAAATTAAAAAAATATTAATAAAAATAAAAATTAAATAAAAGACATTTCATTAAATTAAAAAAAAAAAACAACCTAGAAAAATAAAAATTACATTCAAACTAGAAAAATAAAAATTACATTCAAACTAGAAAAATATAAAAACAAACTACTCGTCGTCGGAACTCACTTCAAGGTGAGGTAGATCTAAACGTTCGAGATGCTCAACGAGATCATGTTTTAGTCTCCAATGCGTGTCTTCGTCAATGAGCTCGCTATAAGCTGTTTCAGCGAAGACGGGTTCGACTGGAGGATCTTGAATGTGTACCGGTGCTATCGCCCTTCCGTCGTCTTTTATAATCATGTTATGTAAAATAATGCACGTATACACGAGTAACCTTATCTTTTTCACCGTTTTGGAACGCATTGGACGCTTTAGTATTCCCCACTTCGCCTTTAACACACCAAACGCCCGTTCCACATCTTTTCTTGCGGCCTCGTGTTGCCTCTTGAACTTTTTTTCATTCGGGATGTGAGGATATGGAAAAGACTTCACAAACACGGACCAGCTAGGGTAGATCCCATCAGTAAGATAATACCCGCGTTTGTATAAGTGGTCGTTCACCTGAAATGGACAATATGGCGCCGTTCCGTTTCGTTGAGTAAGAAATAACGGAGATTGTTGGAGCACGTTGATGTCGTTTTGTGCACCCGCCGGGCCACAAAAAGCATGCCAAATCCACAAATCTTGAGACGCCACCGCCTCTAACATAACCGTCGGGTATTGATGATCGCCTCTCATATATTGTCCACGCAATTCTGTGGGGCACATTCTCCAGACGAAGTGTGTACAATCCAGACTACCCAACATACCAGGTAGGTGATGTCTCTCCTCATGAGCCTGATACAATAGCGCAACGTCGTGGCTCGTTGGTCTACGTAAGAATTCACCGGCATACATTGCACAGACCGTCTGGCAGAAATATTCAAGGCACTCACGAGAGGTCCTTTCAGACATCTTTAAATACTCGTCGTTTTCGTCTGGTGGGTTACCGGTGCAAGTTGTTTAATCGCAGAAGTAACCTTTTGCAACGGCGTGAAACTTTTCTTCATTCTCCCGTCCAAGCCCTCTTGAAACCACTCGTCGTACGCTTCGACGTCACTAACAATTTTTAGGAACAAAGACTTGGACATACGAAACCTCTGACGAAAAATATCGGCATTAAATTTTGGATTTTCTACAAAATAATCGGCCATTAGTGTTTCGTGGCCACCCTGACGATCTCGAGGGACAACTTTTTTTTTACTAGACGATGTCGTGTCTAGTAGCTCCGCTTGTTGGATGAGATTTTGGAAGAAAATTAAGCTACTATCGTTTGACGGTTCACCTTCATCGTCGGGAAAGTCGGGTAGGGGAGGAAAAATCGGGAACCTGGGATCCATTTAGTGAAGTGGGTGTTGTTTGAGAGTATAAAAAATAAGAAGTGGGTGTGGTTTGAGAGTATAAAAAATAAGAAGTGGGTGTGGTTTGAGAGTATAAAAAATAGTGAAGTGGGTGTGGTTATTTATATTTGTTTAAAAAGTGAATTTTTTTTTTTTTAAATCGACCGTTCAAATGAGACCGTTCATCAATATGCGTGCAAAATTCAAACGGTGGACATGTGCCGAAACCACCCCCCGAATCGGGTCCCCGCACCGATGGCGGCGGTGTTCCCGATCGGGGAAAGTGGTCACCGATGGAGTCCCCGATGGGTGCCCCGGATACCCTAAGTCTTCCTGCTCCATTTATCGATGACAATGCTCCAGTTGCTCAGGTTCACTTCCTCATTGACTAATTTCCATACAAGCATGTTTTGAAACAAAAATTATCGTGCCTGTTTGTACCGACATATATCTATTTCATATGCAAAAATGGAAAGAAAACATAACATTTATGATAGAAATCGAAATTGAAAGCAAATAATCAGTGAATTAAATAATTACTGAAATTAGCTGATTGGTAATATTCTACATGTGCATACCGACCAGAATTGCTGTTGGTTATGTTTATGGTGGAGCGGTATGCACCTGATTGAAAACCCCATTAATTCCTCCAATATTTGGTAATGTCGAGAGCCAAGACTTAGTAGGAAAGTGACGTGAATAGGTCAAACCACATTGAAAACTTCACTAATTCCTCCATCGATCCATCTGATTGATAATGAGATGGTGAAGAGGAACCTGGTGTGGTGGTGGTGGGAGTAGGTGGAGAAGAATGAAAAGGGGATTTGGGTTTTTAGGCTTATGTTTGTGGGAGAGAAAGGGGTTTTTATTTTCTAAAACTATAGTCCGGTGATGGTGGAGGGTGGAGGAGAGTGATGGTGGGTGGCGGTGATGGTGGAGGGTGGAGGAGGGTGATGGTGGGTGGAGGTTGAAGATGAAGTGTGGTGGTGGGGTTTGATAAATAAAAACGAAGAAGATGCCCGGATAGTCCATGTGGTTTGGCCTTTTAAGGAAATGGTATTTTTGTCATTTCACATCATTTTAACAGAGAAAAGTAACTGAAGTTAGACCCAGGGACTATCCGAGAACAAAAATGGAAACCACAGGGACTATTCAAGTAGTTTTAGAAAGATAGGGACTATAGGTGAAAAAAGGTGAAACCACAGGGACTATCCGGGCATTTTTCTCTATATTAAAATAATGAGTTTTGTATAAAAATGAAAAACTTTATATACTAATGTCAAACAAACAGAAAATATACATAAAAATAAAGACTTAAAATATAATACAAAAATTCATTAAAGTGTCTTTCTTAAAAATCAAAAAACAATTATTTTCAGTTAATCACCTCGTGACATGTTGGTAGTTAATATTGCAGGTCACATCACACCATCTTTCTTGGTAGGCAAGTCGATGTAACATGGCACAATAGCATTATTGAAACTTTTTCTTTGTGACCCATGACTAGCAGCCTAGTCGATATAAGGTAGAGATCGTTCTGAGAGTGTCTCGGCAATAGATGCCACATGGAGCCATGTAATATGTGGATGCGGTTGCCAGGGACGGGAAACAATTTACCTAAGGGATAAATTGTGTTCGAATTATGGTGGTGAACCAAGGGATCAATTGTGTTCAACTTTGGTTGTGACATGAGTTCGCCGGTGGACAAAAGTTTCCACAAAACCAATATGGGGGATGATAGATGGTTGTTATATACTAGAGCCAACTGAAAAAGTAATGTGGTAATCCAAGAGAGTGATTGTGTTTTCAACTATAGTAGTCAACAAGTGTTCAAACATTTATGTTGTATTTTGAGTGATGATCTGTGTCAATATTATGGAGAATTTTTATATGTTATATCTACCTTCACTAGACAAAAGAAGTCGGTGTTCCCTGAAAGAGTATTTAGGGAGAAATTATTTGTGAGACGAGAAGACATTATAATTACCTTATTAGTAAGAAGTTGTATGGTGATTTCTACCGGATTACAAAGATACTCTTTTAGTGAAGACGAATTCTTTGTGAAGACCAAAAAGTAGATAAAAGATGGATTATATAATATCCATTTGAACCAATATAAATATATGTGTTCGCGTATTGTATTGAAATATATGCTACAGTAAACATTTTCAATTATTATCTTACAGCCAACAAAATCTCACCAAGTAATATTTTCTAAACAAGCAATGACTTTTTTTTAAAAGTGAGCATTAAAGTAAAGTTAACATATCCTGGAGGTTCTCAAACTCTTGTCGGGAGACATGTATAATATCTCCATCTATAGAATCGATGAGCAAAACTAAAATCCAAGTTATAAGTCAGAAAAGTTAATTAGACATAGTGTAAAGTTAAGTGACATGGTGAGGGATATGGTTGAAGTATCAGCTATAGACAATGAACTAATTATAGGTAGTAAAGGGTAGAAAACTTCATCAAACTTGTAGTTGATATGGACGTTGCCAACAAAATTTGGCTGTTGACTTTGAGATAACTAAACTTGTTGGCCTCTACAAAACATTGACAAACATAGTTGATACAGACCAAATGTTGTAGGCTAAGTTTAGTTGTGTTGAAGTCAGGAGTTACACTTGAAGGATTTAATTAGTTACTACAGAGAAAGGTTATGATGTAAATATGTAATTACCATAAATGGGAATTTGCCATTGCTCAGACAAGTTACCACTACACAATTGGAGCTTATGAGTTGCCAGTGCTACTGATGAGTTGCTAATGATGAGTTGCAACTGGTCAAGCTTCCGTTGGTACTGATCAAGTTGTCACGAGTTGCAACTGTTGATCAATTGTGTTTTAAACATAATGGAAAACATGTAAATAATACCTGATACAGCAAACAGGCAAATGGAGAATCCAGTCAGAGACGCAGCCTTTCTGTTCGACATGATGGTCAGCTTGATCTGGTTCCCCATTAGGATGTATGTTTTTGATGGTAGTACCGAGTTCTTTAGGGTTGAAGAACTCGTAGTAATGGAGAGAGAGGGGGGACGATTTTTGGTGTTGATGTTATGAGAGTCTAACCCTAATCCCTCTCTAGTAATCTTCTTATATACACCCAAGGGAAAACCCAATTAGTTAATAAGGGTAATATGGTCTATCAACAATTACCAACTAATTATATTATAGGTTTTAATATATATTGATCCATATTATATAAATGATAATGATGGCTACTAGATTAAATACATATAAATAAATACTTAATCTTACATTCTCCCACTTAGCCAAATAATCATTTATCATGAGCATTAGATAAGTCTGATCAGAAGTTGATAATCATTTTAGCTTTAAACCAACAATCGTAGTAGAGAAATACAGCCGTTGAATCATCATTCGACTCAAGACCCCCATTAATCATACAACAGCCTTAATTTAAAACATAATATTTATGATCAAAATATTCAAGTAAGCCCTTTAACATTTGATTTGTATTTATATTTGTTTATATGTCATTATACCGGCAGAACATATGTTAGAGACATACAAAATCAAACTGATGAGGAAAATTAATAGTTAATCATTCATAGTATGATATGCAGTTGTACATAGTCATCAATAAACCCGTCATTATTATAAGCGCTTACATAATAGTTATGGGTGATAGACTTTTAGTTATAGGATCCTTAAGCATATCATGAATACATTCGATACAAAGATTTAGTTTCCTCAATTCGTTCATAAACGAATAATTAATTTCGTATCGAAATTTAATGCAGCACGTCTCGAACTGTTACTGTTCAAGAAGACATGGTAGCTGACTTTATCACAACAAGACTTCAATATATAATTTATATGGAGTTAATAAACTTATCAGTCCATTGATAAATTTTCAACAACATTTAGTAACTATTGCTTTGTGATCAACAACGTATTATGTCATTATAACTTAGGTTGTTATTATCATTTTATTGTGACTCCTCCACGAGATAGGTTTTGTCTGCTGACATAAGGATATACCCAAAATTACATTTTGTCATCTTTGAATATGACAACGTTAGAGTAATCAACCAGTTTGATTTCTCACATCTTCTTTAAATTATAGTATCTTGTTTATTTTGAAGATATTGTAATACTCTATTAGATGCTTCACATTAATCTAGACATATCTAGTGTGTTGCAATGTGAGTACTATCTAAACGAGTATAGACTTGAACTTACATAAGGCTTCTAATTAATGAAGCGTAAGGAAATAATCTCATTTATCCTATTATCCTTTAAAGGAGAGCAGTATTGTTTGTTACATATGTAAGGACCCATTTAAGGTTAAACTTATGGAACGAAACTAATGTCCCATTGAGTCTATCTCGGTATGTTATGATATCTATCACGTAAGAGATATCTCTGAGATCTATTATAACAAAGTTTATGTTAACAATGCTTTGACTTATGCAACATATACTTGTCAAAAGAATGTCATCTATACAAAAACAAGTTTGTTTTAGTTGCCCCCACTCATTTTGAGGTAGGTACATTAATCCACTTGGTTATTGATGAAAATAACCAGATTAAGATTTCATCACATTTTTATGTTTGCATTAACCCGTACATGGATTTTATTGGCTTGCAAACAAAGTATTCTTAACCTTTAGTTTAGAACTGTCAAGTTGTTTTCTAATGAACATGTAAATATGTAAGTCAGTTGTTAGGGAAAGTTGTTTTAATGTTCTTTTAATGTAGCTCAAAACTATTATAAGCTACTAGAACAAGGATGATCCTAAAAGAAATCTTTTGTAAGATAGGTAAAAAAGATTCTTTGATAATTTATCCCTTTCTGAGTATAACCTTTAACAATCAATCATGCTTCTTCGTGTCTTAATATTTATATCAGGATTTAGTTTAGTTATGAACACTCTTAGGTATTCAATCTAATCCCAAACGTTATTCGAACATACAAAATCAGTTTTACTAGAAAACATTTTTATTCCATTTAGAAAATTGATTGACACTAATGGCTTAATTAGAAGAGATAAGATCAGTAAACTTTACCAAAACCATTTCAACTTTAGTTAGGGAGGTTATGTAATCATCAAAGTTAGTAGGTTTTTAAACCTTGATGACCTCCTGAGTTGATTATTGGGTTTGTTAGAAGTTTCAGTTTTATGGATTAGCTCTTGGTTAGGTTGCTATCATTTTCAGGATTCTAAGTTTGTAAGAGTTGGTGCAGTAAGGTGTACAAGAGGTGTAATCGGAGTAAAATTTAATGACTTTCTTCCCCCCGCCTGTTGTATTCCTTGCAAGTCATGAGAAAGACTTTTACTGCTCCCAGTGACCTTAGAAGTCTTAAGGAACTCGGCATGCTTAGGGTCAACATTTAACGGCCAACAGATTCTAATAGAGAAAACATATTAATGACGTTAGTCGTTGTACTTTCTCTTGTTGAGGATTATATTAGTTTAGGTAAGAAATCTAAGCGTGCCCACAATTATGCAACAATGAAACTTTTGTAAGAGTCGTATTATATTTTAAGGAGACAAGTTTTGATGGAACAGTGTCGAGATGGAGCAGTGTCTTGTACAAGAGGTGTAAATTGAAGTAATATGAAGTTTTCAATCCCCCACCTCTTGCAACTATTGCAAGTTATTATTAAGACACTTAATGCTCCCACTGATCTTTGACGTCTCTAGAAATGCTATAAGATAACTTTCAATGAGGTATCTGATGTGGGAACCTATCATACATATGTTAGACTTTATTCGATTTCCTTAATGTCCAGATGTCATAAGAAGCTTAGGGACATATTTAATAGAAATCATATGAAGTATATATATAAATAGATTTCTATAAAATTGCAAGTCATATGAGGCAAATTTAGATACAAGTGGATAGTCTTTAAATAATAAATGATTTGTGTCTGAATATTCCATTTTGAATAAGTTCCACGAATGTTAATGAATAACTTCTGGTGGACCCATACTTAAGCCAAGTAATAGTTTAGGGCTTTTTAACATCATGATTTAAAATCACTTAGAATGAGACTAGATGAAAAAAAAATCATCCTCGTTAACCATGTCATGATTTCTCATGAATTTCGGTTACAATGGATGAAATTTATAGGTCTCATTTTTTCTTTTTCAAATTCTCATTTACATGATAACAAAAGTTGTGAAAGTGTAATGTATCATGTAGCTTCATCTTAGTAATGTTTCTATCTAGATTTTGAGAACAAATAATATGAGAGTTTAAGGTAAGTGTGACTTTATGTTGGCTATGTAAACCTCTCAACTGTCATAATATAGCTTTAGTATTGATAGTAAATTCTGACTAATTTCCAGAATATGTAAGGTGTCATAAAGCGTAATTAGAAGACAACTTTTCATGGTTCTTATAGCGTTAACATTTAGTTTTGTCACTAACTCTCATGTTAGTTATTTGTTGAATTCAGTAGGGAAACGTATAGAACTAGAGTCAACTTATCATGTGTTAATTGGAATATTAAGATTAGCAGACTTAAATATCATTAGTAGACGACTACCTAATTTATTCATCCAACGGTTCTATTGAATCATGGATAGTCTCGTTGCTTATGCCTAGTCTAATGGCATAATTATGCAGTGAGATTATCCCTTAAAGAACCTTAGAGTTGGAATTTTGTACTTGTATTTTGACAATGGACCTTAGAAGTATTCTCTTTTAAGGTTTTAGTGGTTGTAAGGTGAATAATGTCTTATTTTCTAGTTTCTAACATTTCTTTCTTTGTACATATGTTGCTTATCAACACGCTCCAATTCCTTGGTACTTTTGAGGGTTATAGTTGATTTTTTAGGCATCAAATTGTACAATGAAAATTTTAGTATGTAATGTACTGGAAAAATGTACTTATTTCCATGTGAAAGCCCTTAATTTTATGGGTATGGTATTGTACATTATAATGTAATCACATATACCACTTAACTTTATAGTTTAGAATTTTAAATGAAGGCATGCATCTTAGGAGTTCTTGTGATTATTCCACAGATAATAGATTAGTCTTAGGGAATCTGAAATAACTTTAGTGATAGAATTTACGTTAGATGAGTTCTTGATTATCATAAGAGACATCATGTTCGATTTATCCTATTCATCATGCTCTACTTTTCTTCTGTAGCACTTTTATCAGAAGAGAGCAGTAGGATTATCGTGTCTTAAGGGATAATCAAGGATTTAATTTAAGAGCTAATCTTATAGAAACTTTAAGTAAAGCAAAATATTAGGTTTAGGAATTAGAGTGGGTGAGATACTGATTTATAGAAGAAAGTTACAGTGAGTAATGTTATGGGTACTAAAATAAGACAGACAAAATATGATCATAAGATTAATGAAGGATCATTAATGTAAGGATCATTATTTGAAGAAGTTGTAATATGTCTATTACTAACATCAAAATAATAGACGAATTTGAAAATTCTACTTAAACGAAGACAAATCACATTTGGGCAGAAGTGTAATCATGTAAGCATGTGTGCAAAGTAATTGTAACAAATCAGCTTTGGCCATAAATGAGACAATTCCTTAGTTATGCACTTGTTAAGTATGCTAGACATGAATGAATTAAATCAACTTTGGTCAGAAATAAGACATTCACATTTGTATTTCATAAATAACATAGCTTTTATAATACTTGAATAATAATAGATGTATCAAATCACCTTTGGGCAGAAATGACACATCAGAAGCTCATTCAAGTTAAGCTATTTGACTTTGTGAAACGTTATCTGATTCTAATTAATTAAGTTTTTTACAAAACCAATTATTAGTTCACAATAACAGCCCAATAAAGTAATGAGATTTCAAAAAATCTTGACATTTCGAGAACATATTAAATTTCGGATGAAATTTAGTTTTCGAAAAATTTATGATTTCGAATGAGATTTCGGATTTATCCGAAATTGTGATCTCAAATAAGATTTCAGATTTATCCGAAATTGTTCTCCAAGATTTGAAATCTGCTGATTTTGGTACTTAATTGTGATAAGATTTGGATGATTTCGAAAAGTTATAGATTATTTAGTTTCCTAAATTTATGCTTAAATAATCATTATCCTTTGATTTTGAAATATTTTAGTGATATACTATATCATTTATTTCGAAATCTTATGAACAAACTAATCAAACTTAGGAAAAACAAAAAACTTTTGATTCGACTCATCCATAATCTTAGAAATTCTTAGAATATTTATGATGAACACGAAGAACATCAACGAAGAATTTTATGAGTTTTATCTGGAACCAAAACCTTAGACTAAATTTTATGTGTAGATTTCGAGTATAAACAATAATACGGATTTCTCAAAAATTAAACCCGATTAAAGCATCAATTCTTTTCCAGATTTACGCAAAAAAAAAATGAACAATAAGTTTATAATTCGGTTTTCATCAATATTTTAGTTTTCCAGTTTTAATTCCAGATTTAGGGAAAAACTAATAGAACTGATATGAGCAACATACGCTCTGATACCACATGTTGATCAGTTCTGTTTTAAACATAATGGAAAACATGTAAATAATACCTGATACAGCAAACAGGCCAACGGAGAATCCAGTCAAAGACGCAACCATTGTGTTCGACATGATAGTCAGCTTGATTTGGTTCCCCTTTAGGATGTATGTTCTTGATGGTAGTACCGAGTTCTTCAGGGTTGAAGAACTCGTAGTAATGGAGAGAGAGGAGGGGACGCTTTTTGGTGTTGATGTTATCAGAGTCTAACCCTAATCCCTCTCTAGTAATCTCCTTATATACACCCAAGGGGAAACCTAATTAGTTAATAAGGGTAATATCGTCCATCAACAATTACCAACTAATTATATTATAGGTTTTAATATATTTTGATCCATATTATATAAATGATAATGATAGCTACTAGATTAAATACATATAAATAAATATATAATCTTACAGCATCTAGTCGAGTTGCCACTGCTACACATCAAGTTTTCATTGATGAAGTTTCTACCAAGGAATCACTAAGGTTAATAATTAGCATATCAATGGCAACCATAGTAGCAAGTTTTCATTAATGAAGTTTCTACCAAGCAATCAGTGAGGTTAATAATTAGCATATCAATGGCAACCATATTAATAAGATTTTACAGTTATCTCATAACATGATGAAGATTTGGAGAAGAATGTAAATATTTAAATTTGAATATTTAATTAAAGATAGAGATTTCTAAATTAGGATTTAGGTTTGGGAATCTATAAATAGCATAACTCTTGTGAAACCCTAAAAGTTATCATTAGTTTTTAAACATCACCCTCATTTTTTCTAGGGGTGATGATTATAGGTCTATTATTGTTCTTAGGTCAACTATCATTGATTGTAATTTTGAAATAATGAATGAGAAATAGTGAAGTTAACAACGGCAAGCAAACCCAGTAAATCGCACAAATAACAAAGTTATTACTTAGGTTTAGGGAGGGTGTGATGTAGACTCTCTCAATAGAAAAAGGAGAAGCTTTTATAGAACCGGCTTATGCTTCCCATGGTGAAAGCAAGCATGGGCAAAGCTTTTCAAGGGCGGGAGGGGGAGGCGACCCTCCGAACTTTTCGCTAAGTAGTGGAAAGTATGTAGTTTTCGTATAAAAAAATTTAGTATATACGTTTTCGACCCCCCAGTTTTATAGAAATTTTTAGGTCCGGTGACTTCCGCCCACCCCCCCCCCCCCCCCCTCCCCCCGCGGTCGGAAATCTCAAACTTCGCCACTGAAAGCAAGTGTCTCTTTTGCACTTAAAAGTGGGTACAGTTTGAATTGTTCTTCGAAGATGGAGGAGAGAATGACTACCACCTACTGGAATGGTGTACTATTTTCTATGGATCTAAATTCATGGATGATAGGAAGCCTTAGATCTTACAAAAAAAAAAAATAGGATGAAACCCGAGTCACCTGCGTGACAATTAAGAATATTTACCACTATACTACAATTAAGAGCATCAAACTCACTTGATATCATAAATTAAGGAGTGAATTAACATCCGGGAAAATAGGATCCTCAGGAAATTCAAACACCAAAAAAGTAACATTTACCAACTTCTTACAATATCAAGCTAAATCGATTAATACTCAGGAGAATAAGCTACATCTTGAACAACAAAAGAGTATTAAATGAACTTGAACTTTGTTTCCACTACGATTAGTAAGGGTGATGTGGTGGTAAACTTATTAGGAGTAGGAATCACTCGAGATCTTGTTAGTTTCGAAGGTTGTTAAAGTTGATGTGTCAACCTTATATATTAGGATTTGAACTTAGCTTTGTCACTGGTTTGGCAAAATCCACATAGTTGTGTTTTGTTATATCCATTTGAGAGCTATTATGTTAAAAAGAATGTTTTGCCTCATACACCAACGTGTTTTGAGAGCATTGGTTGTGGATGAAAGGAAACCTCGACACAGCGTGCTTGTTATATCTCACTCATGTCTTTTGTATCTAAAGTGGTCAAACTATTTTTAACAAAAAAAGTAAAAAACTTTCCATTAAGGCTGTCCAAATTTGACTTCAAAGTTTCAACATCAATATGAACGCTCACCAGTTTTTGGACTACTAGGTAGTGCTACATAAAAAAGTGTAATAAGTGGAGCCGGTGAAAATAAACACTACTAAAATACCGAGTATCACCTAAGTATTATACTGTTGATAGATGTTGACCTTTTCATCACCTACACCATGTTTTCCGACGGATTACCGACTGTTATCACTTTTATTAAGGATTTCGACGGATTCATTTATCGACGAAAGCCCTCTATTTCGTAAAAGTTAGTATAATTTTGATAGCAAAGAGTGGCTATCATGACAAAAACCACTTCCCTTAAATATGTTTTGTCAAATCTATAAAATACATAGCACGCGATCGTGCGCGCGCACACACAATATATATATACATATATAAAGAGAGAGAGGTAGAGAGAGAGAACCTGAGTTATTGGCAAGCTGAGAAAATGATACATGAAAAGTGAAGCTAAAGAGAACCAAGAGAAGCAGCAGCAGTTTCATAACTCCAATATTTGCTTTCTTTCTTTATGATCTGTTTTAATGATTCACTTTCTTAACCACTTCCTCTTTTCATTTATATACAACACATGTAAAGCCAAACAGTGGGACAAAAATGTTTAAATTTCTTTTTTTTTTTTTTAAATCCATTATTTAATATTTGTCTTGCAAATAACCAAAAGACGGGCGGAAACGATTTAAATGTAGCTCCAAACGTATATTTTATATTTAAAAAATCGAGAGGACAATATAAAATAATTTTTAAAAAACAAATGTATGATTCATGTTATAATGATTGGTTGGTTTGTAAAGTTAGGATTGGATTTTAATATCAAACTAGTCGTAAGCTTCCCGCGTTGCAGAGAGGGGGGGGTAAAACCATGCTTAGTAGCAATCGAACGACGATCAAACACGTGAAAAACGTATTACAAAAATACGAACTTCTAACATCAAGTGACCCTTATGACGTGATATGTAGGCGAAGTCAAATTTATACCAATATGTATTAGAAAGTTGAGAACGTAAAAAAACATAAGGGATCAAATGTGACCACCAAACATTGTGCTAATTAAGAAAACTAAACTTATTTAACTTTTATGGGAAAACTATATAAAACCAAAGTTATATTACATGCGATATTGATGTAAAGTGCATTTTGTCGTTTAAATTTATATATTAATTCCTTAAAAAAAAAAAAAAAAAAAACCTTAAAGTTCCAAAAAAAAAATAATAATAATAAAACACACAAAAGACAACCAAAAAAAAGACACTATCCTTCAATGTGTTATCACAAGAGATAGAGGGGAGTCTATGTGCTAATACTATGGATATCATATGAATGGGAGAAAAACTCGAATCTCATGAAAAGAAAATGAAATATTCGGGTCAGCTATACAGAGACAAGATGGTGTATGATATTAATTATAAAAAAAGTTTCTAGTAATTTAGGTTCAGTACAATTATGATAGATGGTATCATAGTAGGCAATCACGGCCCAATTACTTAAAGGGTTAAATTATTGTACAAATTATCTTAACATACAAAAAACACTTAACGTGAGAAGTAAAGGAGGGTTTTTTTTTTTTGTTTTTTTTTTTTCATTTTATTAAGCACGTATTTTAGTCCTATAATCTAAATAAAAAATCTTGATTTTACACTAGTAGAATAATTATGTAATTTTGTAAAGTAATTATACTACTGTAAAATCACGATTTTTTTTTTTTTTTACATTTTGCAATTGAACATCATTTTTAAATAGATGGGAAAAAATTCAAAAAAAAAAAGTTTACTTCACTTCTCACGTCATGGCCATTTTGTATGTTAAACCCATTTATATTTGATCGTTACACAATTACTCAAAACCAATAGCATACTCGTTTAGTCGAAGCTAACATTGAACATATTGTTACATTGTTACATTATATATATAATACAAAATAGAGTAAATGTCAATTTACATCCCTGTGGTTTACATCAAAACGCAGGACCAACCTTCATTTGAAAAAACGCAACAATCCAGTCCCTGGGATTGTCGATTGCGTTCAATCAGATCCCTACTCCAATATTCCGTCATTCTGTCGTTACCATTTGTGTTAGAAGACTAGAATGCCCCTTAGGCACCGAAATTGCAACTCGTGTTATGATGTTGTCTTCTCTATAGAGAACGCAACTATTTTCACCATTATTAAACAAGCGAATGTAACCTAAAAATGTCATCAGGTTCATCGTGGGAAAGCAATGCTATTGTTCGCTCAAATGCAATATGCTCATGTGGTGTTGCGACTTGCATTAGAACATCCTGGACTGAAGCTAATCCCGGGAGACGTTTTCTTTGTTGTGTAAGGGTTTATTTATTTGTTGATCATCGATTTCAGTGACTTTTATGTATGATAAGTAGTGTGTTATGTTTTCTTATCACATTCCAGACCGATGGCTGTGGTTTACTTCGGTGGATTGAACCTCTAGTTTCATGCCCCAGATGTGAGAGGATTCTTCAATCCCTGTTGAGGTTAAATAAGGAGAATTTAGATTTGATGAGGTTGAAGGCAAAGGAAGCTGAAGCTCGAAGACTCAAGTTTGTGTTAGGTGTTTCTTGGTTGCTGTTTCTGATCTGTGTAGTCATGTGGTGAAATGTCTGCAATTTACTGTTTGTCTGACTTACTAAAGTCATTTTGTATGTTTTCCAACGGCTAGTTTAAGTAATGAAACAGTAACCTCTCAAATTATGTTCTATAAATACAAATGTGTTTGATCTTTTGGTAGTGGAATACCATTCTAGTGTGAAAATGGATCAAAGAGGTAAGAAACGTTTACCTCCTTTCTCCTACCACCAAAACTGGATAATGGATAACAAAGACAACGAAGCTTGTCTGGAAGCAGAACATGACTCACAGCTACCTGATTTTGGTGTAGGAAAGAGATTAGACACTGTCGGTGAAGAAAGTTCCTCTTCCAGTGTTGTTGTTAGTCAGGAAGTGGTCAAACAGATAGATGTTGATGGGAAACATAAAGAAGTTGAAGTAAATCCGGTTGTTAAGAAAGGTGATGATTTTGCTACGGAAGAACTTGATTTCAACCTAACCCAGAGGAGGATTACGACTCGGATGTTTCAAAGGATGCATGGACCTATGAATCAGAAAAAGAAGATTGGTCTTTGTGTTTGGCACAACCCATATTCAGGAGAAGAGTCAGATTCAGACCTATCATCGAGAGGAGACTGACATTGGAAATAGGCTTGTTCACTATGTTGCAATATGTTGTTGAATTAGTTTGTGTTTAGTTGGTTGTTTAGTGTATTTTATTGTATGATCACTTTATTTTGAAATAAAATGCAAGGTTGTGTTTTGGTAGATGTGTTATGTCAACAATTTACATAAACCAAACAGGTAATAGATGGTGTATAACATTGCATACAATACAACTTGCCCCAAAAACATGCAACTTAACCATCTAAATAAAATTCTTCAAAGACAAGCACCATAAACATAAAAACAGTAAAAGCAAATTGTTCAAACATAAACCAACACCATAATTGTTCAAACACAAACCAACACTGAATTTGACCATGCTGGAAATCTAAGTAGCCCCAGCCCCACCTTGACCCTTGCAGTTGTGACTGTTGTGGCCTAGGTTATTACACTTGCTGCATTTTGTGATGCCTAATTTTCTTGTTAGCTTCCCTCCCTTTGTTAAATTGGCCTCTACTTCCAACTGTGACTTCTTTCGTCTCTTCTTAGGCCTTCTTACCTACTATGATGTTTTGGAGGGGTCAATTTGTTTGGGCATCCTGACCGAGGCCACATATCAGGTACTTCAATTGGATCAATAGTGTGCATGTAAACTTTCTTCCAACTTTCAAGCCAATACACAGGATCAACCCAACTTTCTGGAATACCATGACTCAAACCATTTTCAGACACGTTACAGATTGCAGCAACAGCATGTTTCCAAGGCATTCCTGTCAGATCCCATTTCCTGCATGAACATGTTCTCATCTGCACATCAACCACTATCTTGTTTCTTGGACCAGTAACCTATAGAATTTGGAATAAAAGGATAAAGTCATCACTTATTGTGTGACTGAAATAAAGTGTAACTTTGCAATACTTACTTGGTACTTGGTAGAACCTGTCATCAACACACTATATTATGAAGCCTCATTCTTGATATTGTCAAATATTATGGTAGCAGCAGGACTTAGTGGGCCATCACTTTTGGCTATGATCTTCTTCACGTTGACAATTCGTTTGGTCAATATTCCCTGATGTATTCTAAGCATGTGATGATTAGCTTGTCTCTTGCACCGACCAATTGCTTGTTAAACACCTCACAAATATTGTTCAATAGCATATCACACTTTACCCTTCCTGAAAAATGGGCTCGTGACCATGTTGTTGCAGGGATCTCCTTCAGCCAATCATACAACTTTCTGTCTATGGCTTTACTATCCTCCATTGCCCTTTCATAATAGGGCATGCTTGTTACACTTGCACATCTCCACAACAGGTTCTTGTACACATCTCCCCGCCATGTCTTTTTCATATTCTTGTGAATGTGCCTCGGGAAATACCTATGTTCAGCTGCTGGAAAGACCTTGGTCATAGCAGGCAACAAACCCTACAATTTAACAGAAGAATATAAGAAATACAAGTCAATTGAAAGTTGACAACTTAATTAAAAACAAGAGTTTTAATAGCAATTACATTTTGTCTATCACTGATAAAAGTGAAATTACATCTTGTTGGTAACTCTAGATCATCCCCAAGTATATTCAAAAACCATGACCATGTGTTGATAGTTTTAGCTTCAACAATGGCAAAGGCCAGTGGATAAATTCCATTATTTCCATCAACCCCAACTGCTGAGAGGATCTGACATGGGTATGGACCTTTCATAAACGCACCATCCAATCGAATTAGGTCCCTCCCAGTGAGATTGAAACCCTTCTTTAAAGCACCATAGCAAACATATATTCTCCTGAATTATCCTGTGGAACTAGTAGGATTAGATCCAGGTTCAATATCAATCTTGATAGTGGTCCCAGGGTTAGATCTAACAAGTTCCTCACAATACTCCCTGAGTTGCCTATATTGGTCCTTATATTCCGCATTTAACTTTTCCATTGCAATCCTCTTTGCCCTCCTCAATTTAGGCAGTGAACCTTTAACTTGGTGCTTCTTCTCAAGTAGATCTGGAACTACCCTAATCTGAATGTCGGGATTAGCATGAAGCAGTGGTTCCACCTCTTTAGCTATGAAAGTCATGGTGTACATACCAACCTCCCTTGTTTGTAAACATTGGTGCGCATGTTTCAATGTTTTGACACACCAGTAGTCTTCAGTTGTGGGCCAGCTCACTTGCATCGCCCATGTACATGTAGGTTTACCAGGCTTGTGCCTTATTCTCTTGGAGGCTGCCCCATCAATGCCTAATTTTTCTTTACCTGCCACAATTCTTTCTTTTTACTCTTATGTCCCTTAAAGTCTTCAAGAGTTGTCAAATTTGGGTTTTTCCCCATGCACACCGCCCTAAATCTCAACCTATCATTTTTGCTTATTTACAATTGTCTCCTGGATTGCAGTGCAAATGTTTTGACCATGTTAGTAAGCTTCGTCTTGTCAGGAATCAATTGTCCAATGAATAAGGGATTACAAGCTGCATCAGGCCCTATAGACTTCAATGTTGATCTCCTTATCTTCCTCATCCTTTTCATTGACTTATCTAAAACTGTTTGATCTTCATCTGAGTTCTCAATTTCAAAGTCATCGAGATCCACGTTGAGGTCATCCTCAAACACATCTTCATCACTACCATTTTCTTCTACATCAGAGTCAACATTTGCTATGAATTGTTGCATGTCAACCTCTACATCATACAATAGGTTATCTTCTTCTAACTAGTAATCCGGGTTATCTTATCCCTTTGCATTAGGGCTGGCAATTCTGACATGAACACGATAACACGACACGAACCTACACGAAGTTATCATGTTACGTTTTTTACGTTAACAAGTTTCATATCTAAAATAGGTCGACACGACAGAACCTTAACAGGTTTCGTGTCTAAACAGATTAAAACTCGTTAACCTGTTAAGACCCGTTAAGTACATGTTAATAATTAAAAATTAAAAAATATTATATGTGGGTGTGGACATGGGGTCACCAATCGTGGTACCTGAGATGAATTATACACAAACACACGCGGTTCTTTTTCCACAATTCAATCCCTAATTTTTAAATCTCTCTCACAAACACCGCCATTCCCTATCCGGTTCACAACTTCCCCAATTCGATCATGTTCGTGTCTTAAACAGGTTTTGTTCGTGTCTTAACAGGTCGTGTTCGTGTCTTAAACAGGTCGTATGATACGTTGGTATCTTTTTCATGTCTTAACAGATCGTTTCGTGTAACCTGTTTATTAATAGGCTCGTGTTCATGTTTCAAAAATCTGGAACGATAAGATTTCATGTCGTGTTCATGTTTACGTGTTTCGTGTCCGTGTCTTATCGTGTTCGTGTCTTAACAGATCGGGTTAACCTGTTATGCCAGCCCTACTTTGCATCATCACCATGGCTGTCGTTTTCTTCTACATCTAGTTCTTGCTCCCCCTCTTCATCAAAATCCTGATCATCACTTCCCTCATCATCGTTTTCCTCATTGTCCTCATCTGCCTTATAAGCACCCCCCTGCTCATCTTCATCTACATGTTCAGTATCATTGTAGTCACTTTGAAACAAATCAACAAATGTAGCATCATGCACTTCTACTTCTTGACTTTCAGGGGGGAGGAGCATGAGGACTCTGTGTCATGACTTCTTCACCACAAGATGTCATCAACACACGAGAGGTCCAATGTTCAACATAAATGTCAATGAGTTTCACTCGCCACGTATATGCTCAAACAAGCTTGAAAAATCACTATCACTTGATAAAAACTTCAAACCTGAAATCCAAACATACATATGGAATTTTATAATGGAAATAAAACACCATGTCAACAGAATAACCAAGTTGCTTAACCATTTCTTCTAGTACATCCATGCCGAAATCATCAATGTCAGCACAATCAATGAAATTAAACTTACCACCAACATACGATAGACTAGGGCTGTTAGTAAACTCGCCATTGTGGTAGACCTTAAGACTGAACTTCGAGTGTTCATCATCATCTGTACAAGTAAAAAAAAGCAAATTTTTAGTACTTACAGACTCTACTTTGTTCAAACTTGTTTATTTGCAGGGTTAATTTAAAAGATTACAACTTATAACTTCAAACACAGACACACAAGAACTAACCATCATAATCTTTAGGGTCAATATAGATACCATCGGGTCTAATCCTCCAAAGTGCACCCGCCATATTCGTATTTGTCGCACTAACCAGCAAAAATTGCTGAGGAAGAAGAGGGGATTGAAAGGTGAAATTTGGGGCTTACATGGGGATCAAACCTGTTACACGAGTTTATAGATTACGAAATGACTACTTTTCCCTTCGAAGTACAGGTGAAATGACGTAATTACCCAAGTCAACAAACAGTTGACTGACGGAATATTGGAGCAGGGAACTGATTGAACGCAAACGACAACCCTAGGGACTAGATTGTTGCGTTTTTTTTTTTTTTCACATGAGGGTTCGTTCTGCGTTTTGGTGTAAACCACATGGACGTAAATTGACATTTACTCTACAAAATATAGCACATAATTTTTTATTTTTATTTTTTTGAATAGCAAGACGGAACTTTTATTAGCCAAATACCCAAATGGACCATAGCAAGGTGCTATGAGAACCAACAGTACATCAACATTACAAAACAATTTGAATTACAGAGACAAACAAACTAAATTAACTTCACCAGAGCAAATAATATTTAAAGTTGTTAAAAAATTGAATATGTAGAATTGGGGAACTATCAGAATTATCCTTGATTATTTGATATTTTAAGTCAATGTCTTATTAGAACAATATCGAATTTCGGGTGATGGGAATCTAAATAAGTAAATATTAACTTTACGAAATCCACAATATCCGAGGGAAAATGCGATAACCTAACAATTAATGACTACTTATGTAGATAAGACACAATTTTAAAATCAATTTTAAGAATGAATATACAAATACTTATGTAGATGAGACACAATTTTAAAATCAACTTTAACAATGAATATACAAAAACATATTCAAACTCGATACGTTATTATCTTTAAATATCTAATGGTCCACAAGGTTTTCTAAATCAGTGATGCTATATTTTCCTAAACTTGTTGTTACCTGACCTTTCATATCAAAATATAGTTTTTGCTTTCAAGTTCATTGGCTAAATCTAAACTCTCACATAAACCATGTAGAGAGAGACGCTTGTAGTTAAAAAATATAGTTAAACACTTAAACATGTATAAAATTGAAGTTATTGAGAATGAAAATAAGCACGAGCTTTATCTGAGACGTTTTTATGAAAAGGTTGTGCCCAACTAGTGATGGACATGCTTGGTCAGGACCCATAATGTAACACAACATAAAATTTTATCTGTATTTTTTATATCCAAAAGTCAAGCAACATCACATAAATTTTGGACGTTGACACCTATGGCTATAAGAAAACTAACAATCACAATTCAACAAAAATAAATCACAATTTAGCAAAAAAGTAACACATGTGTAAAAGTTGACAAAAATAGCTAAGAAAGTTATCTACTATTGGTCCAATGGTTAGCCATTCACACGTGTTACCATGAGGTTATGTACAAAACTAATTAAGAAACACAAACCAACTTGAACAAGTTATTCTAAATCCTTAATACCAATTGGTATGCGTTTAAATCATCCAGCTAACAATTAGCCAAAAACTTGAAAATTAGTATTATTGGTATTATGATTAATTTCTCCGATAACTTTATAAACTATTGATTTGAAAGATGTTTGTGCATAGTGGGTTTGTACATTATGCTTAATGAGTTTTTTGTGCATAGTTGTGTTGTACATGATGCTTAGTTTGTATAAATTTACATAATATAAATTTACAACAAGTTGAGGCATTGATGTGTGGTACCCCATGTTTTGGGGGTTTTTTTAAAAATTGATGTTTCACTTTAAACCCAAAACTACTTGATTTTGTAGTTTTAACCCAAAAGTTTTTAGTTTTCCCAATTTAACCTCACAACCTTTTTACTTTCAACTTTGATCCCCTATGTTCTTCATATTTTGCAAAATTTTTCGTTTTACGTTTAGATATAAATTTTGCGACTTAACACGGCACAATATGTGTATGTGGTTCAACGATTTTACGTTTTGTTATACGCTTCGTTCTAAATTTTGCGAGTTAACATGATGCAACGTACGTGTGTGGTTCATTGTGTTTACGTCGTATATTTTTTTTCCGTTTAATAAGTTCGTCACAACGTGCGAGTCCTAAATCGAGTTAGTTATTATTTCCTATTTTTATATGTCGGTCTAAGTTTTCCACATTAAGACGCCACAACTTCAATGTTGGTGGTCGTTAGCTATAGTGTGGCATTGGTGCTATTTGTCACGCTTTTACGCCCCCGCCGCAACACAGTGAGCTTAACACGATAGGTTATTTATATGGATACAAGAAATGTAACGTAGTAATTATGATACTATTAATTGTATTGAGATTATTTGGTAAATTACTTATTTGTATAAGATAGTAATACAGACTTAACCGACAAAAACATCTTTAACACATTGTAAATTTGAATCTGATCAACATGTCGATTTCGTTGGCCGCAACGTAACGCAACGCGCGCGGATCAATCTTCAAATTAAAATTATTTCGGACATGCACACCGAGACAACTGTGAAAATATTATTGGGTTGGTGTCCAATATCTACAAGAAATTAAATTTATCCGATTTTTGTGAAAATAAAAATAGAAAACGTTAAAAAGATAATGGTTTTCAACTTTTCATCTGTTAAAGCACATAAAAGAAAGATAACCACAAACTCTTTGGGTGGGCCCCATGACATCATTTTCTGTTTGATATCTACCACTCTGTTCCGTATCCACGATACGTGTTTCGACATATGTGAGTAGGGGTGGAACCATAGTATTATAAGCCGTAGTACGGGATACGGCTCAACCCCATACTTTTAGTGTTTTTTTTTATGAGTAAATTACAAGTTTTGTCCTTTATGTTTACACCAAATTGCAGACGGTGTCCTTTACCTTTAAAATTGACAGGTTTTGTACTTAATGTTTCAAAATCTTGCACGCTATGTCCTTTGAGCCTAACCCAATTTATTTTTTTGGTTAAATATAAATATGATCATGTGCATGTCAAATGAGGGTAAATTTGTCTTTTCCACTACCCTCTCCAATTTTTTCCCCAAAATAAAAAACACAAACCCTAAATCATTTCCCCCTATCTGTACCAGTTGTCACTGAGTTTGGCCCCGAGTTTCTTGCTACAAATTCAAATTGCCCTCTTAATGCCTTAGAAGCATCAAGGTACAAGTTTTACACGTTTTTTCGACTTGAAAAGTGCTCTATATTTGACCCAAAATACTTAAAAAAAATTCATAATAAAACTGCAGACTCCTTAAAGAATCAGGGGCACCAGCAAATGCTCGAGTGTACATTGCAGGTGGTGAGCCATTTGAGGGTAATCGAGCCATTCTGCCATTGAAAACAGAGTTTGAAAATGTGGTGACGAAAGATATGCTGGCTCGAGATGGGGAACTTGGTCCATACAGGAACAGAACCACTATCTTGACATCAATCGACTATGTTTTTTCATTGAGTAGTGATGCTTTCCTGCCTTCTTACAACGGACACATGGCCCAAGCGTTGCAGGTCTGTATTCAAGTTATTACCACAAGTTCATGGCTTATGGTTAACTAAACATTCTTTTTGTTTTTCAAGGGTCATCGTGCGTATGTGGGACACCAAAAATATGTAACAACTAGTAGATGCCCTGCCCGCGTTGCGGGGCGATGGCCGAATAATTCTAAACCAATTAAAAAGAGACTACTATAATTTTGCTAGGAAAAAAAAAACAAAAACGATGATAAGACCGTAATTTTGGCCTCAGGGCAAAACTGTAATTTTTCAGGACTAATGAGCTAGTTTTAGGCAACTCCTTGACACGAAAAAAAATTAAATCGAGTAAACCAATCAAAACAAAAAACCTTTATAGTTTTGGTAAAAAGACTAAAACAATGGGAAAAACATAACTTTTAACTGAGGGCCAAATAATAAATTTAATTCGGGGATAAATTGTAAACTAAATGGACCAATGGGGGAGTGCCAGGAAGTTGCCGGCACGACTGTAATTTTACACTGGGGGCAAACTTGTAATGTCACCAGGAAAACAAACAAAAATGATGGGGAAAATGTAAATTTAAGCTGATGGTAAAATCGTAACTTGGCTGTGAGAAAAAAAAAACTAATGGCAAAACTATAAATTTATACGGGGCAAAATCGTAATTTTGAACCGATGGCAAAATTGGAATTTTTAACTGGGAGCAAAAGCGTTAATTTATTTTTAAGTGGGGGTAGAAACATAATTTTGAACTAATGGGAAAATCGTATTTTTAAGGGAAAAAAACTAATAGCAAAACTGTAAATTGAAACGGGGCAAAATCGTCATTTTTAACCGGGGGTAAAATTGAAATATTTAGCTGGGAGCAAAAGCGTAAATTTATTTTTAAGCGGGGGCGAAAACATAAATTTTTAACTGATGGCAAAATCGTAATTTTAACGGAGGATAAAATCGTAAATTTGTTGGGCCAATAGGGGAGTGTCAGGTAGCTGCCTAGTAATATTATCCCTACCGCCCTTTTTGACCAATTGAATGGCTGCACTATTATCGGCTTACGTAGGCAACTTATGTTTGTGGTAGTTGTGAATGTCTATGGATTTCATTTTCAGTTTAAGACTTGACAATGATGTTATTGTTGGTAAATTGATGGTAGGTGGTGACAACTGGTACAGGTAAGAGGGGAAATGATTTAAGGTTTGGGTTCTTTAATTTGGGGGTGTGACATGTACATGATCCTATTTAACCAAAAAAATAAACTAGGTTAGGCTCAAAGGACATAGCGTGCAAGATTTTGAAACATTAAGTACAAAACCCGTCAATTTTAAAGGTAAAGGACACCGCCTGCAATTTGATGTAAACATAAAGGACAAAACTTGTAATTTACTCTTTTTTTATTTTATATAAAGGACACTTTTAAAAAATATGAGGATACCTCTAACCAAAAAATAGGATTCTTAATATGACTAAAATCCCATTTTTTTAAAAGCTCAAACATTTTCAACCCGAAAACTTGTAAAATAATTATATCCGAATGATAAAATAAGCTCAAATTAACAATAATATAATTGAAAGGAGTCCCTAAATATAATTAATAAAGTTAACCCAAGACGCAGAACGATATTATAGTTGAATAAGTAATCTTGATCGTCTTATGGTGGAAACCGGAACACATAGTTCTTGTCCTTTGGTTTATCAGGTAGTGAACATAGCTTTGGTTTTACCGGTCGCAACCGCAACCTTTGAAATATATATTTTTTTCTAAATTAAAGCATGTCAAGACGGATTTACGCAGTCGAATGGGCCCGGAATATTTGAACAATGCTATGGTTTGTGCAGTCGAAAAATAAATTTTTGATAAAGTAATGTAAGATTAAATATATTTTTATGTTATATTTAACCTAGTAGCCATTATAATCATTTACATTATATGGATCAAAATATATAACAACCTATTAAATAATTAGTTGGTAATTGTTGATGGGCCTTATTACCATTATTAACTAATTAGGGTTTCCTCTTGGGTGCATATATAAGGAGATAATTAGAGGGTTAAAGGGTTAGACTCTATTCACAAAAACATCATTATGAAATCGTCCCTCTCTCCATAACCGAACACCCTATTCGGTTTCTTCATCACCATCATTAAATTGCACCCTAAGGAGGAACCAGATTAAGCTGACAATCATGTCAAACATTGTTGCTGCGTCTCCATCTGGATTCTCTGCTGGCCTGTACTGATGCAATCAAATGTATGTTTTCATGTTTTCCATTATGTCTAAACAGAACTGATCAACATGTGGTATTAGAGCATATGTTGATTAATCAGTTATGTTTCCGTATCCATTATTCTGGGATTGAAATCTGGAAAACAGAAATTTTAAAAGCCTAATATAATTAACAGCATGGTTTCGAGTCCCTCATGAAGTCATCGATATCACTGTTTCGAAAATTTAATTGGTTTATTATATGACTCGAGACCAATATGGTTAAAGTTCATGTCCGAAATCTATTTAGAAGCCTTAATTTTCAGATTTCGGGTTCCAGAATTATGTTTTATTTTTTAGGGTTCATCATATATTCTTAGGAAAATTCGAAAATTCCTTTATGTTTTGGAATGTAATTAGGATTATTGAGTGTTTTTCCTGTTTTGATCCAATTTTATCTTTTAATTTTGTTCGAAAACTGTTTATTGATAATCAGATAAATATTTTGATAAAATTAGATCATCATTAAAACAGGAAACCATATCTCAAATCCCTAAAAATTTGAATTTTCAGTTATGCTTTTACATTAACACCTGTAACAGGAGTTTCGAGATAACTTTTAACGAGCCGAGACCAAGTTCTCGACTCAAGACCACAAGGCCTCGACTCGAAATCATAAGTGTTCTCAAATCCTTACAACTCGAGACAAAGATTTCGACTTGAGACCATAAGGTTTCGACTCGAGACCACTGAGGTTTCAACTAAGGACTTCAATCTTCACAACTCGAGACCATGCTTGCGACTCGAGACCTCATTATGGATTCGAGATCTCATAAAATGTCACACCCCGACCACGCAAAACAACAAAACGTGGCGGAAACGTCGGGGAGTGTTGTAACAGAATCATTGTTTCATAACACATGGAAATTGAAATATTGTTTTATTGATTAAAAGAGTTACAATGTCTTGACAATCAAAGAAACATAACGTAAATAACTAGTCTTGCATCTTTTATTGTCAATAAGGCCCAAGTCCGCCTAAGTGTATCTTGATAAATCCTATGCATCATATTCTGAAACACATGTGAAAGTAGGTACATCAGCATAAAATGCCGGTGAGATACATAGGTTTTATGAAAATAGGATTCATGACTTGTAAGTTTAGAAAAAAAAAGTTGTTTAGCAAAAGTCAGTCATGAACCTTGTAAATTGATTTGTTTTGTAAATCATTTGAAAAACAATAAGTTCAGATGATATGTATAAATAAGAGAATAATGTATGGTTAAATGAATAACTATGTAAAATGAGTTTGTATAAGATAAGTTGTTTGTAAAACAATGTCTTGTGAAAAGTATGTTATTTGTATAAAATGTTATATGTCTCAAATTGAAATGATTCAAATAACGCTGCGATATGTAATACCATACAAACACTTATATATAGGAAGTACCAGCGGCGTATCCACCATGCTTGTATCATATTACACACGCCTCGTTACTTAAATCACTTACTCAAACCAAACCACCAAAGTAAAATGTTTATGTATAATCAAATGTCAAAATGTTTATGTGAAAACCATGTCTAATGTTTATGTCTAATGTTTATGTCTAATGTAAATCATGAATTGTGTATGTAAATGTCAAAATGTTTATGTATGGTAAGTGAAATATATCAACTAAACCATATGTAAAATGCACAAAAACAAGGTATTGAAGTAAAACATGGTTTAAATCAAAGTTATGTTTTGTGTAATAAATGCATGCTATACTGATATAAACATTTATGCGGTATTGTGAAAATTCATACATCCAAGCCTTAAGACAGTCGGATAACCCTATTAGTAAAGGTTATCAAAAAATGTATTCGGATTCGGTCATTCCTTACGTCCAAAAAAACCCGAGATTTCAGGAATGGGATTTGTCAAGTCCTATGGTACCACTACCTATTACCGAGCGACATGATCGGTGTTAATGAATGTACATTGTCCCATTTAAACAAACCAAATGTCATACCAAAATGTAAGCATGTGATGAATAAAATAATGTACTAAGTATGCACACAATGGGCATACATAGCATAGAATGTAATGTAAAATAATGTACTAAGTATGCACAAAATGGGCATACGTAGCATACTAAGTACGCACACAATGGGCATACATAGCATAAAATGTAATGTAAAATAATGTACTAAGTACGCACACAATGGGCATACATAGTATAAAATGTAATGTAATGTAAAATAATGTACTAAGTACGCACACAATGGGCATACATAGCATAAAATGTAATGTAAAATAATGTACTAAGTACGCACACAATGGGCATACATAGCATAAAACACAATGAAATCATGTACTATAAATGTACTAATGAACATAGCAAGTATACGATGTGAAAGCAGGAAAGCATGAAAGTAACAAGTATGCACATGTGTTTCACCCCAAAACGTTTGGAAAACAGTAAAAGAGGGGTCTATGTACTCACATAAACACCTTGAAAACATTTAAAAGAGGGGGTTCTATGTACTCACTTGAGATTGCTTAGTAGTCCTTGAGTAACAACCAAACAATGCTAGAGATCACGGATATAAACGGCACCTAATATAGGTAACTATATTAATAAACCGGACCTAAATCGGAAGATCGGATAGAATGAGGGCTCGTAAACTAAACGAGTATGGGAACTCATGTAACATGGTTTAACTAAGCCTACATACTACAATGAAACCTAACCTAAGTGCTTACGACCCATTACCACCCGTTTAGGTAGCTTATGCTACTTTAACGCGTCGTTCGCGTAAAACGCGTTCGGAACGCCTAACTAGTCCTATGACAAGTAAAATATGCCTTAACATGTCTAATATTGTTACCAAATCAGTTTAGATACCAAAATTTATGTTACATATGCTTAAAATGAATTTTGGCGTAAAAATGGTATTTTGGTAATTTACCTAAGCATATAAATTACCTATCATACAACTACTTAAACGAAGCGACCATAAGGTATAACCTCGGAAGGTTATTCCCTATATACTATGGTCACCTAATGTGTTTGGTCGGATCCTAATGATCGACCAAACGGGTCGGGTTCGAAAGTATAAGCGATTGTTTAGATCGCTTACCTTACGACCCTATATAAGCACTAAACTAAAAGTGACGAGCTAAGCATGTTAAAACATGCTTAACTAAGTTTAGAAAACAGGTTTGGTATCAAAACAAACGGTTTTGATACCTAAAAGTAGTTTGGTTACAAAATACGCAATAACACGCATTTTGGCCGAAACTTCGACTCGTCACTGAGCCTAGATAACGTGGTAATCAGTATGTATAGTCACTAGGGACTATAACCATCGTGATTACGCTCACGTTATGAAGTTCAAACGAACTTCACATCGACCATAAACTGGTTAATGCAGAAAGTCAAACATAGTTCGACTTTCGGACTAGAAAAGCGATAAAAGAACGAAGGAACACTTACAAAGGGTCCCCGCTAGTAAATCTTGATCGAATAACTCAGGTATGAAGCAAGGGTTTCAACTTAGAGCACTTTTGATCAGATTTGTGAGGAATGAGGTGAAAATGTGGTGGGTATTTATAGGAAACGGACCACCGTTAGGATCGTTTATCGAATAACGTGATCGAATCTCATCCGTACATGTGTTGAAATGTTATGGTGCATCATTTGCCCCCACCATCAGAGATTAACATGCGGCATTGGCCTTTGTAGTGTTTAAAAGCCATTAATCAGCAGCCAAAACGATTTTATGCATCTGAAACCTTCTTGCGCACCGTAAGACTTATAAACTTGCGGTGCGCAAGGACCTTGCAGACCAGAAAGTTTGAAAAATGGCAGAACAGGCCCCTGAAGCTCCAAACTTGCTATTTGATGCACTTTTGACACGTTTAAGCCCCGTTAACCCCATTTCAAAGCTCTAAAATGAAGTTAAAGTATAGGGAACTTAAAATGTGCTCAAAAATATCTCGGGTGTCGGTTCGTTTGGTCGTACGATCGCGATGTTCGCTTAATTACGACGGAATGCGCATAAGCGCGAAAAACGATCCAAATGACGCGACGAATGGATTTTTCTTATGCCAAACACTAAAATAAAATGTTTTAGTGCTTACATAAATTTTTGGATGTCCGGATGTAGTCAGAACGTAAGTTATGCGCGAAAATGCAAACTTATGCACTTTTTGACGCTTTTAGTCCCTGAATGACCAGAAAGTTTATTTTAGCACACCGAATACCTCAAAGCCTATTTCTAAGCAATGTAAAGGATATTTAGGGTATGTTAAACTTATGGTCAAGTTCCGGAATGTCCGTTACAGTACAAATTGACATACTTTCGCAGTTTGTCAATTTTAGTCCCTGTAAGCGAATTAACTTGATTTTGCCATACCAAAGCCTTCAAAACTTATTTCTAAGTTATGTAAAGGTTATTTAAGGTATGTTAAGCCTATTTCACTATTCCGGAGTGTTCGTTGCATTAAACGGGTTATATTTACGCATCAGTGCGCGTATAACCTTCCAGAAAGCGATTTAAAGCTTGAAATCGAACAAGAATTGATATGTGCAAAGGATACACATATTTATACAAATCCCAAGTATGAAATACAATATCTCATTGATACAGTATCTGTTTGATGGCCGTGGAGGCACAGATGTCACAGTCTCCCCTACTTTAGGAAATTTCGTCCCGAAATTTTATTTAGAGGAAACTTGTGAGAGTTTAAAACATGAAGTTGAAAAGATCGAACAACATTGGTTAGGGTTCTGAACTTCTAGTAACTTTAATAACATCATGCTTGCAATGTAAGAGGGATACTTATATACAAGTATATGAAGCGTCATTGGTGCGTCCACCGTACCTCCTGTACATTGTTCACATTTCGTCATTGTTGCCACTATCGGTTCTTACACATAATAAATCTTACTCTGGTTTCCGTGCACTAAATTTCATAATTATGTACGCGTCCATAATTAGACAATTCCTTGCATAGTTCACATAGTCTATTTTATAATGTGTAGGGGAAAACCAAATGAACAAACCTGTGATGAGTGTGACTAAACCACCATAGGGTCCCTTTCATTAAATCAATAAATGATTTTAATAGACAACCAAGGAGTCTTTTCAGCTTATATCATCACATGTCATTCTTAACCAGATTTTTGAGTCAATCTTTTAGACTAGACCCCTAAAAGGGTCTCTTATGAATCATGGAGTGGTACTATATAATCCAAGGGTCTTAACTATTACATAGAAACCCGTTAAGGATTTAAGGTAGTACATTTTTTAATATCCTACTACGAATCCCTCATATGAAGATATGAAAGATTCTACGAGGATTTGGATAAGAGTAAATTACAAAGTTCGTCCTTTATGTATGTCTAATATATCAAAGTATGTCTTTTATCTTTAATAAGCTCAGAAAACATACTTAATGTTTGCAAATCCTTACATGTTACGTCCTTTAGTCCTAATCCAGTTACTTTTCATGGTTAAATTTGACTAAGTCAGCCCCACATAAGGGTATTTTGGTCATTTTATCATAAATATTAAAATAAATAATAAAAAATTATATATATATATACATACAGCTGTCTCTCTCTCACAACACACATCAGCTCTCTCTCTCACACATAAACCTCTCTCTCTCTCTCTCTCTCTCTCTCTCTCTCTCAACACACACCAGCTCTCTCTCTCTCTAATCGCCGGACCACCACCACCGGATCGACAACCACCGCCATACACCTCACCAGACCGACCACCACCGCCATACACCTCACCGGACCACTGCCACCACCTGCACACACCTCACTGGACCACCACCACCTCCACACCCCCACCGTTGGACTCCAAAACGATTATACTTCAACGAAACAGTTACTTTGAGTCGGTTAGTTATCGGAGACACTCAAACGGCCACTTTGTTCCTCGCCGCCGCCTCTCCGCCGTACGCCGCCGCACATTAAGGATGTCATCATCGCAGTTAAGGATGTCATCATCGCAGTTAATCGCCACCGTATGCGGTCTTCGTTCTACTGCCCTATTTTCTCTCTCTCTAATCGGATCGAATAGGTGGTGGTTGTGGGGAGATTTGTAGATTGAATCTGGATTTGGGGTTTGTTTGGGGTTAGTAGCTTAAATGTAGATTAGGGTTTGAATTTTGTGGTGGTGTTCAGATCTGTACATATTCAGATCTGAATATGCAGGTTGGTGTTGGGCGGTGGTGGAGGTTTGTGCAGCGGTGGTGATGATGGAGCTATGGCGGTTGACGGTGGTGATGGTGTTGGTGATAGTGGTGGGCGTGTGTGTGAGAGAGAGAGAGGGGGGAGGGGGAGAGATCTGGTTTGGAACAGAGCTTTTGAGTGAGATGAGTTGCAGGTGATGATGAATAAGCTTGATGATTTGATTGCCGGAAAACTGGTTTGAAATTTGCCGGAAAACTGGTTTGGAGCAGATTAAAGTTGCAGGTGAAGTGGTGGTGGTGGCAGATCTGTGGTGGTGGTGGCGGTGGCAGCTGGGTTGTGGTGGTGGGGTTAGGATAGTTAGAGAGAGAAGGAGAAACATTTAGTCTGTATATATTTATTGTTTTTGATGATTATTTATTTTAATATTTATGATAAAATGACCAAAATACCCTTATGTGGGGCTGACTTAGTCAAATTTAACCATGAAAAGTAACTGGATTAGGACTAAAGGACGTAACATGTAAGGATTTTCAAACATTAAGGATGTTTTCTGAGGTTATTAAAGATAAAGGACATACTTTGATATATTAGACATACATAAAGGACGAACTTTGAAATTTACTCTTTGGATAACGAATACCCAGAGTATAAAAACACAAAATGCATAAAAGAAAACACAAGATGCATAAACACATAGTCATATAACCACAAAGATTGTTTATCTAGATCTTTAATTTGTTAATTAGTTTTGCTAACAGAGCACATGTATTTAAAGCACACTAGGAATCCATCTCGTGGATTTCATTTGGTACTTTAAACATTATCAAGAATCTAACTATAAAGATATAAAGATTTTTAAAAGAAAAATTCGATTTCGATTATAAGGAACCGAAATGTTCGAATTTAGGTACATAAGAAATCCAATCAAGGACTCTGATTTGAATGATAATCATCCACAAGGGTCTAAATGTGAAGATAAAAAGATCCCATATGGATTTTAGAAGTTGAAGATGTTTTGAAACCTTGCACTTGATGTGCTTAGGTCAAAACATGAAGTAAAATGCTTATGAAGTTGAGATGCCAGATATGCCAAGGCGACATATGAAGCGAAATTTGAAAGTTAAGTCAATGTATGAAGAAAATATTTTTGAAAACTATGCATGGGGTTGTTAAAAAAATGTGTTCAATGTTTTTGAAACCTTATATATAATACCTTTGAAATCATAAAGTAGGTGTATTAGGTAGGTATATATTTATAAAAAAAAATGTTTTAAAATCATGCGAGATGAATTTTGAAATTATGTATAAGGTTTTTGAAAACATGAATGATGCTTTTCGAAATCATGCACTTGATAAGAAAATGTACTGTGTTAATATTGTTTTCAGACTATATGAAACATTTTGAAATTATGAAGGTTGTTTTTGAAAGCATAGCCAATGTTTTTGAAATAACATAGACAATGCATTTAAAAATTGTTTTCAAACTATATGAAATGTTTTGAGATCATGAAGATTGTTTTTGAAATACTTGTACTGTGTATGTTGAAAAATCAAAACGTAATGGGTATGAAATTTGAAAATACCCTTAGTTATCTAACCAAGGATTCAAAGGCACAGATGTGCAGAAGCATGATTACTCATAATGTCACTTTATTTTCTGTACTTTGTTTCTTAGAGTGAAACGAGTACTTAAAATTTTCGAGGGAATCATGAGCGATCATTTGAAAGAGAGAATCACAAGAGTAGTTTGTAAGGAATATAGTTCCTTGATGTAGGTATCATAGGAAAAGTCATACACACATGTAACTACACTCGCATATCAGAATTGTGAACAATAATTTATTTATAAACAAAACAGATTGTTTCACATTACAAGAAAACAGAAGAATAAAAGCATAAGACAGCAACATTTTCTAGTCAGCCAACTGCTCATCCGTGGGTTGGATTTGCATTAGCAGGCTTTGGGCAATCCCTTAGGAAATGGCCCATCTCGCCACAGTTGTAGCAAGACCCTGGTGAGAAACGAGCTTGAGCAGAGTCGCCAGCTTGCTTTGGAGCAACTGCAGCTCGGCAAACTCTTGCTGTATGACCTTTAAGTCCACAAATTTGGCATTTGCGGCACTTCACACTAGGGTGATGATGAAGGCTACATTGGTTGCACAAGGGTGCAGTTCCGTTGTATGGCTTCCTAGCAGGGGGTTGAGCTGGTTGGTTGGGGATGGCTTGACCATTGTGAGCGACCACGGTGAAGTTCTGAGAAGCCTTTCGCTTCTTTGACTTCCTAGGGGATCGTTCATCCATGGTCTTTGATTCCTCGATTGGTTTCTTGGCTGATGGGGTTGTCACTTGGCTAGGTCTTGCCTGTTTTGGTGCAACCGCTGCGGGATTCTTTGAAGCTTTACGTTTCTTTGGTTTTGGTGAAGGCTTGGCTTCCGTCTCCTTTGGTGATTCTTGAGTGGCTTCATTGTTGAGACGAGAGGCTTCATTGTTGAGACGAGACATGGCAATGCCTAAATCCACAGTCTTCATAATCACTTCGCCTATTTGCTGGGCAAATTTGGCTGTTTGCTCGGACATTTGACCGTTGCTGAGAAGAAGAGACATTCTAGAAGGAAATGAAAAATATAGGAGGAAACAAATGAAATGTTATCGGCAAATAAAACAAAATGACAACGCATAAAAATTGCGATCATTTGTTTGTTACCTAAGGCAAACAAATGAGATGGTGACTAATCAAAGTAAACGGGTCATATTAATGTATCACTGAAGGCATGCTCGCCTATAAGTGAACACTCACCCCAAGAGTTCCCAGGTAAGAGTGACTGGTCCGATACTGCGGATTTGTACGAACACTCTAGCCTTCGACAGAAAACTCAGGGTACAGGCATTCACTCTTCCAATTTGCACGTGTTCACATTATAAGACCCAAACTTTGACGAGATTTGAAAACTCAAAGGGGTTCAAAACCTTATAACAGAGGGTTCAAAACCTTACAATAGAGGGTTCAAAACCTTACAATAGAGGGTTCAAAACCTAGTCATCAATCATCCTAGAACAGATGATTAGTTTTCAAAGCAGTTTTGAAATTTGTGTTCTTGTTGCGGTCGTCGCCTAAGGATAGGTGACGGTATTGTTTTATGACTAAACGCAAGTAAACTCGCGTTAGGGTCCTAGAAAGGTTATAGACTAGGTCAAAGCATTACTAATAACCTAATTCCCTATAACCATGAGCTCTGATACCAACTTTTTCTGTCACACCCCGACCACGCAAAACAACAAAACGTTGCGGAAACGTCGGGGAGTGTTGTAACAGAATCATTGTTTCATAACACATGGAAATTGAAATATTGTTTTATTGATTAAAAGAGTTACAATGTCTTGACAATCAAAGAAACATAACGTAAATAACTAGTCTTGCATCTTTTATTGTCACTAAGGCCCAAGTCCGCCTAAGTGTATCTTGATAAATCCTATGCATCATATCCTGAAACACATGTGAAAGTAGGTACGTCAGCATAAAAATGCCGGTGAGATACATAGGTTTTATGAAAATAGGATTCATGACTTGTAAGTTTAGAAAAAAAAAAGTTGTTTAGCAAAAGTCAGTCATGAACCTTGTAAATTGATTTGTTTTGTAAATCATTTGAAAAACAATAAGTTCAGATGATATGTATAAATAAGAGAATAATGTATGGTTAAATGAATAACCATGTAAAATGAGTTTGTATAAGATAAGTTGTTTGTAAAACAATGTCTTGTGAAAAGTATGTTATTTGTATAAAATGTTATATGTCTCAAATTGAAATGATTCAAATAACGCTGCGATATGTAATACCATACAAACACTTATATATAGGAAGTACCAGCGGCGTATCCACCATGCTTGTATCATATTACACACGCCTCGTTACTTAAATCAC
Source organism: Helianthus tuberosus (assembly GCA_030545235.1). Lineage (NCBI taxonomy): Eukaryota > Viridiplantae > Streptophyta > Magnoliopsida > Asterales > Asteraceae > Helianthus > Helianthus tuberosus. The sequence continues at coordinate 46,157,523 of CM060394.1, forward strand.
TTACTCAAACCAAACCACCAAAGTAAAATGTTTATGTATAATCAAATGTCAAAATGTTTATGTGAAAACCACGTCTAATGTCTATGTCTAATGTAAATCATGAATTGTGTATGTAAATGTCAAAATGTTTATATATGGTAAGTGAAATATATCAACTAAACCATATGTAAAATGCACAAAAACAAGGTATTGAAGTAAAACATGGTTTAAATCAAAGTTATGTTTTGTGTAATAAATGCATGCTATACTGATATAAACATTTATGCGGTATTGTGAAAATTCATACATCCAAGCCTTGCGACAGTCGGATAACCCTATTAGTAAAGGTTATAAAAAAATGTATTCGGATTCGGTCATTCCTTACGTCCAAACAAACTCGAGATTTCAGGAATGGGATTTGTCAAGTCCTATGGTACCACTACCTACTACCGAGTGGCATGATCGGTGTTAATGAATGTACATTGTCCCATTTAAACAAACCAAATGTCATACCAAAATGTAAGCATGTGATGAATAAAATAATGTACTAAGTATGCACACAATGGGCATACATAGCATAGAATGTAATGTAAAATAATGTACTAAGTACGCACACAATGGGCATACATAGCATAGAATGTAATGTAAAATAATGTACTAAGTACGCACACAATGGGCATACATAGTATAAAATGTAATGTAAAATAATGTACTAAGTACGCACACAATGGGCATACATAGCATAAAATGTAATGTAAAATAATGTACTAAGTACGCACACAATGGGCATACATAGCATAAAATGTAATGTAAAATAATGTACTAAGTACGCACACAATGGGCATACATAGCATAAAATGTAATGTAAAATAATGTACTAAGTACGCACACAATGGGCATACATAGCATAAAACACAATGAAAGCATGTACTATAAATGTACTAATGAACATAGCAAGTATACGATGTGAAAGCAGGAAAGCATGAAAGTAACAAGTAGGCACTTGTGTTTCACCCCAAAACGTTTGGAAAACAGTAAAAGAGGGGTCTATGTACTCACATAAACACCTTGAAAACATTTAAAAGAGGGGGTTCTATGAACTCACTTGAGATTGCTTAGTAGTCCTTGAGTAACAACCAAACAATGCTAGAGATCACGGATATCAAACGACACCTAATATAGGTAACTATATTAATAAACCGGACCTAAATCGGAAGATCGGTTAGAATGAAGGCTTGTAAACCAATTGAGTATGGGAACTCATGTAACATGGTTTAACTAAGCCTATATACTACAATGAAACCTAACCTAAGTGCTTACGACCCATTACGACCCGTTTAGGTAGCTTATGCTACTTTAACGCGTCGTTCGCGTAAAACGTGTTCGGAACGCCTAACTAGTCCTATGACAAGTAAAATATGCCTTAACATGTCTAATATTGTTACCAAATCAGTTTAGATACCAAAAGTTATGTTACATATGCTTAAAATGAATTTTGGCGTAAAAAGGGCATTTTGGTAATTTACCTAAGGTGCTGTTTGTTTTTTCAGATGTAAAATGTCTGTAGTCTGCGAACCACATCTGCAGGCATCTGCAAGAGAAGATGTGGCCCAAATGTCTGCAGTCTGCAAGGAGAAGAGGGTTTGTATTTTTCCTTAAAAAACAACTTCACACACACAAGCTCTCTCTCTGCTCTCTCTCTCTAGAAGCTCTCTCTCTGCTCTCTCTCTCTAGAAACTCCCTCTCTCTCTACAACCACCACCACCGCACCACCTCTGCCACCACCACCGCACCACCTCCGCCATCACCGCCGCCCTCTTATTGTCTGAAAACGGTGCACCACCGTCACGGAACCACCGTCACCGCACCACCTTCATCATCACCGCCGGAACGAGCAATAGATCGGAACGAGCAATAGATCGGAACGAGCAATAGATCGGAACCACCGTCACCGCACCACCTTCATCTCCCTCACAGCTCTCTCTCTCTCTCACAGCTCTCTCTCTCTCTCACAGCTCTCTCTCACAGATCTCTCTCTCTACGGTCTCTCTCCCTCACAGCTCTCTCTCTCTCTCACAGCTCTCTCTCTCTCACAGATCTCTCTCTCTCTCTACGGTCTCCCTAAATTGACGATGGTGGTGGCGGAGGTGGTGGCGGAGGTGGTGGTGGCGGAGGTGGTGGTGGAGGAGGTGGTGGTGGTGGTGGTGGCAGGAAGAAGAAGAAGAAAGGTTGGTGGTGTGTGAAGATGTTTGTGAAGTTCTTGAAGCAATATTTCATAGCTTTTTTTTGAAGCAAACAAAAGCTATTTTAAGATCTTCTTTTTTTTTTTAACAAACAGTCTTCAAGAGCTTATGTCTGCCCGCCCGCAGACATAAGCTCTTTTCAGACAATATAAGCAAAAACAAACAGCACCTAAGGCATATAAACTACCTATCATACAACTACTTAAACGAAGCGACCATAAGGTATAACTTCGGAAGGTTATTCCCTATATACTATGGTCACCTAATGTGTTTGGTCGGATCCTAATGATCGTCCAAACGGGTCGGGTTCGAAAGTATAAGCGATTGTTTAGATCGCTTACCTTACGACCCTATATAAGCACTAAACTAAAAGTGACGAGCTAATCATGTTAAAACATGCTTAACTAAGTTTAGGAAACAGGTTTGGTATCAAAACAAACGATTTTGATACCTAAAAGTAGTTTGGTTACAAAATACGCAATAACACGCATTTTGGCCGAAACTACGACTCGTCACTGAGCCTAGATAACGTGGTAATCAGTAGGTATAGTCACTAGGGACTATAACCATCGTGATTACGCTCACGTTATGAAGTTCAAACGAACTTCGCATCGACCATAAACTGGTTAATGCAGAAAGTCAAACATAGTTCGACTTTCGGACTAGAAAAGCGATAAAAGAACGAAGGAACACTTACAAAGGGTCCCCGCTAGTAAATCTTGATCGAATAACTCAGGTATGAAGCAAGGGTTTCAACTTAGAGCACTTTTGATCAGATTTGTGAGGAATGAGGTGAAAATGCGGTGGGTATTTATAGGAAACGGACCACCGTTAGGATCGTTTATCAAATAACGTGATCGAATCTCATCCGTACATGTGTTGAAAGGTTATGGTGCATCATTTGCCCCCACCATCAGAGATTAACATGTGGCATTGGCCTTTGTAGTGTTTAAAAGCCATTAATCAGCAGCCAAAACGATTTTCTGCATCTGAAACCTTCTTGCACACCATAAGACTTATAAATTTGCGGTGCGCAAGGACCTTGCAGACCAGAAAGTTTGAAAAATGGCAGAACAGGCCCCTGAAGCTCCAAACTTGCTATTTGATGCACTTTTGACACGTTTAAGCCCCGTTAACCCCATTTCAAAGCTCTAAAATGAAGTTAAAGTATAGGGAACTTAAAATGTGCTCAAAAATATCTTGGGTGTCGGTTCATTTGGCCGTACGATCGCGATGTTCGCTTAATTACGACGGAATGCGCATAAGCGCGAAAAACGATCCAAATGACGCGACGAATGGATTTTTCTTATGCCAAACACTAAAATAAAATGTTTTAGTGCTTACATAAATTTTTGGATGTCCGGATGTAGTCAGAACGTAAGTTATGCGCGAAAATGCAAACTTATGCACTTTTTGACGCTTTTAGTCCCTGAATGACCAGAAAGTTTATTTTAGCACACCGAATACCTCAAAGCCTATTTCTAAGATATGTAAAGGATATTTAGGGTATGTTAAACTTATGGTCAAGTTCCGGAATATCCGTTACAGTACAAATTGACATACTTTCGCAGTTTGTCAATTTTAGTCCCTGTAAGCGAATTAACTTGATTTTGCCATACCAAAGCCTTCAAAACTTATTTCTAAGTTATGTAAAGGTTATTTAAGGTATTTTAAGCCTATTTCACTATTCTGGAGTGTTCGTTGCATTAAACGGGTTATATTTACGCATCAGTGCGCGTATAACCTTCCAGAAAGCGATTTAAAGCTTGAAATCGAACAAGAATTGATATGTGCAAAGGATACACAATATTTATACAAATCCCAAGTATGAAATACAATATCTCATTGATACAGTATCTGTTTGATGGCCGTGGAGGCACAGGTGTCACATAAAACACAGTAGTCGAGACCTTGATTACGACTCGAGACACTGAGGTTGCGACTCGAGACCTTAATGAGTCGAGACCTCATAATGTTACAAGATGAGTTGAGACTGGACTCGAGATCTCATAACTGAGTCGAGATCTCACTCGAGACCTAAGACTAACTCGAAATCTCAACCTCATTACTTTAGGCTGTTTAATGTGAACTAAAATTTTGCTCGGGGCTCCGCCCCGAACCCCCTGCGGGGGCATGCTGTCCCCCTGCACCAGGTGGTTTGCTATTAAATAGTTGGTTTTGTAATTAGATAATTAATCAAAATCAAATAAAGTTTCACAAAACCAAAATGGCTTTACTTGGGTGAGCTTCTGATGTATCACTTCTGGCCAAAGCTGATTTGATACATCTATTTATTGCTCAAGTATAATAAAAGCCATGTTGAGTATGCATTACAAACGTGAATGTCTTAATTTCTGGCCAAAGCTGATTTAATTCATTCATGTATAGCATTCTTAACAAGTGCATAACTAAAGTGATTGTCTCATTTCTGGCCAAAGCTGATTTGTCACGATTACTTTGCACACATGCTTAAATGATTACACTTCTGGCCAAAGCTGATTTGTCTTTGTTTAAGTAGAATTTTAACTAAGTCTATTATTTTGATGTTAGTAATAGACATATCACAACCTCTTCACATAATGATCCTCACATTAATGATCCTTCATTAATCTTATGATCAATTTTGTCTGCCTTAATTTTTAAGTACCCATAACTTTACTCACTATAATTTTCTTCTACAAATCTATATCTCATCCACTCTAATTCCTAAAACTCATATGTTTTGCCTTATTTAAAGTTTCTATAAGAATTAGCTCTTATATTAAATCCTTGATTATCTCTTAAGATACGATAATCCTACTGCTCTCTTCTGATAAAAGTACTACAGAAGAAAAGTAGAGCATGATTAATAGGACAAATTAAACATGATGTCTCTTATGATAATCAAGAACTCTCTAACATAAATGCTATCACTATAAGGTTATTCCAGATTAAGTTTTTCCTAAAACTAATCTATTATTATGGAATAATCACAAGAATTCCTAAAATGCATGCTTGCATTTAAAACTACAAACTATAAAGCTAAGTAGTATATGTGAATACATAATAATATACAATACCATGACCCATGAAGTTAAGGGCTTACGCATGGAAATAAGTACATTTTTCCAGTACATTACATACTAAGATTTTCACTTGTGCAATTTGATGCCTTATAAATCAACAATAACACTCAAAAGTACCAAAGTATAATGAGTGTGTTGATAAGCAACATATGTACAAAGAAATAAATGTTTGAAGCTGGAAAATAAGTTGTTACTCACCTTACAACCACTTAAACTTTAAAAGAGGATTGTTCTAAGGTCCATAGTAAAAAATTCAAGTACAAAATTCCAACTCTAAGGTTCTTCAAGGGAGAATCTCACAGCATAATTATGCCATTAGACTAGGCATAAGCAACGAGACTATCCATTATTCAAAAGAACAGTTGGATAAATTAATTAGGTAGTCACTTATTAATGATATTTAAGTCTGCTAATTTTAATTTTCCAATTAACACATGATTAGTTGACTCTAGTTCCATATGTTTCCTTACCAGAACTTGACAAATAACTAACATGAGAGTTAGTGACAAAATTTTATGTTAAGGCTATAAGAACCATAATAAGCAGTCTTCTAACAATATTTTTCGATACCTTATATATATTCTGAAGATTAGTCAGAATATAGTATCATAATTAAGCAATGTTATGAAGGTTGTGAGATTTGCATAGTCAACATAAAGTCACACTTACCTTAAACTCTCGTCTTATTTGTTCTAAATATCTGGATTGAAACATTACTAAGATAAAACTAGATGATACCTTACACTTTCACAACTTTTGTCATCATGCAAATGAGAATTTGACAAAAGGAAAATGAGACTTATAAATTTTCATCCATTATAACCAAAATTCATGAGAAATCATGACATGGTTCATGAGGATTATCTTTCAACTAATCTCATTCTAAGTGATTTTAAATCATGATGTTAAAAGCCATAAAATATTACTTGGCTTAAGGAATAAGTATGGGTCCATCATAAGTCATTCATTGACATTCGTGGAACTTATTCCAAATGGAATATTCAGACATAATTCATTTATCGTATAAAAGACTATGAACTTGTATCTAAATTTTGTCGCATATGGCCCACGTTCTTAGAATAAATCTATTCATGTATATACTTAATAAGATTTCTATTAAATATGTCCCTGAGTTTTCTTATGACATCTGGACACTAAAGAAATCAAATAAAGTCTAACGTATATGTGATAGGTTCCCACGTCTCGTAGCTCATTGAAACTTCTCTTGTAGCATTTTAGAGATATCACAGATCAGTGGGAGCATTAAGTGTCTTAATAATAACTTACAATAGTTGCAAGAGGTAGGGGAGTGAAAATTTCACATTACCTCAATTTGCACCTTTTGTACAAGACACCGCTCCATCATGACACTGTTCCGTCAAAACTTGTCTCCTTAAAATATAATACTACACTTACAAAAGTTTCATTGTTGCTTAATTGTGGGCACACTTAGGTTTCTTACCTAAACTAACATAATCCTAAACAAGAGAAATCACAACGACTAACGTCATTAACTTGTTTCTCTATTAGAATTTGTTGGTCGTTAAATTTTAACCCTAAGCATGCTGAGTTCCTAAAGATTTCTAAGGTCAGTGGGAGCAGTCAAAGTCCTTATCATGACTTGCAAGGAATACAAGAGGCGGGGGGAAGAGTGTCATTAAATTTCACTCCGAATTTAACTCCGATTACACCTCTTGTACACCATACTGCACCAACTCTTACAAACTTAGAATGAAAATGATAGCAACCTAACCAAGAGCTAATCCATAAAACTGAAACTTCTAACAAACCCAATAATCAACTCAGGAGGTCATCTAGGTTTAAAAACCTACTAACTTTGATGATTACATAACCTCCCTAACTGAAGTTGAAATGGATTTTGGAAAAGTTTATTGATCCAATCTCTTCTAATTAAGCCATTAGTGTCAATCAATCTTCTAAATGGAATAAAACAGTTTTCTAGTAAAACTGATTTTATGTGTTCGTATAACGTTTGGGATTTGATTGAATTACCTAAGAGTGTTCATAACTAAACCAAATCCTAATATAAGAGTTAAGACACTTAAAAGCATGATTGATTGTCAAAGGTTGTACTCAGGACGAGATAAATTATTAAAGAATCTTTATTACATATCTAACAAAAGATTTCTTTAAGGATCATCACTGTTCCAGTAGCTTATAATACTTTAAAGCTACATTAGATGAACATTAAAACAATTTTCCCTAACAATTGGCTGACACATTTACATGTTCATAAAACAACCTGAAAGTTATAAACTTAAGGTTAAAGAACAGTTTGTCTATAAGCCAATAAAATTCATATATGGGTTAATGCAAACATCATAATGTGATGAAATCTTAACGTAATTATTTTCATCAACAACCAAGTGGATTAATGTGCCTACCTCAAGATGAGTGGGAGCAACTAAATTAAACTTGTCTATGAAGATGATATTCTTTTGACAAGTATATGTTACATAAGTCAAAGCATTGTTAACACAAACTTTGATATAATAGATCTCAGAGATATCTCTTATGTAATAAATATCATAACATACCAAGATAGACCCAATGGGACAATAGTATCGTTCCATAAGTTTAACATTAAATGGGTCCTTACATATGTAACAAAATACTGCTCTTCTTTAGAGGATAATAGGATAAATGAGATTATTTCCTTACGCTTCATTAATTAGAAGCCTTATGTAAGTTCAAGTCTATACTCGTTTAGATATTACTCACATTGCAACACACTAGATATGTCTAGATTAATGTGAAGCATCTAATGGAGTATTAAAATATCTTTAAAAGAAACGAGAGGCTACAATTTAAAGAAGAAGTGAGAATTAATACCGGTTTATTACTTTAACTTTGTGATATTCAAAGATGACAAAAATGTAATTTCGGGTATATCCTTATGTCAGCAGACAAAACCTATCTTATGGAGGAGTCATAATAAACTGATAATAACAACCTAAGTTATAACGACATAATATAGTCACTAAATGTTATTGGAAATTTATCAGTGGACTCATAAGTTTATTAACTCCATATAATTAATGTTTTGAAGACTTAGTGTGATAAAGTCAGCTACCATGACTCCTTGAACAGTAACAGTTCGAGAGGTGTTGTATTAAGTTTCGATACATAATTAATTATTCGTTTATGAACGAATTGAGGAAACTAAGTTTTTGTATCGAATACATTCATGATATGCTTAAAGATCCTATAACTGAAGGGCTATTACCCATAAGTCTTATTAAGAGAGCTCATAGACGGGTATTAATTGATGGTCGTGCGCAGCTGCATATCGTACTATGAATGACTAAGTATTAGTTAATTTTCCTCATCAGTTTGATTTTGTATGTCTCTAAGAATATGTCAAGCCGGCATAATGGCATATAGACAAATAAAGTTACAAATCAAACAAAGGGTTTATGAGTATTTTGATCATAACGATTAGGTTTTAAATTAAGGCTATAGTATGACTAATAGGGGTCCTAAGTCGCATAATGATTCAACGGCTGTATTTCTCTGCTATAGTTCTTGTTTAAGGCTAAAATGAGTGTTAACTCCTGATCAGGCTTATCTAATACTCATAGTAAATGATTACTCGGCTAAGTGGGAGAATGTAAGATTAAATATATTTTTATGTTATATTTAACCTAGTAGCCATTATAATCATTTACATTATATGGATCAAAATATATAACAACCTATTAAATAATTAGTTGGTAACTTTTGATGGGCCTTATTACCATTATTAACTAATTAGGGTTTCCTCTTGGGTGCATATATAAGGAGAAAATTAGAGGGTTAAAGGGTTAGAATCTATTCACAGTAACATCATTATGAAATCGCCCCTCTCTCCATAACCGAACACCCTATTCGGTTTCTTCATCACCATCATTAGATTGCACCCTAAGGAGGAACCAGATTAAGCTAACAATCATGTCAACCACTGTTGCTGCGTCTCCATCTGGATTCTCTGCTGGCCTGTACTGATGCAATCAAAGGTATGTTTTCATGTTTTCCATTATGTCTAAACAGAACTGATCAACAAGTAAAAGACGACGATATGATGGAACGATTTCAAACTATGAAAAAGAAAGAGGACACATCTATTAGATATTTGTTTTACTTTATTTATTATTGTTTTTTATAATTGCCAGGAAATTTTTTTTTCATGAAACACCTAAGTTAATAGGCTAGCTCCGCAACTATGTGAGTAACAACCATAGTACTATAAATGGTTTAAATTAATAGGTGGGGTTATTGGATTCTATCACCCCCAACTATCGGCCTTTGGCCGTTGCCACCCTCAACTAACACTTTGACACCCGACACCCCCAACTTGACTTTTAGTTTGTGCTGGCACCACTCAGTTAAATCTTTACTAACTGAGTTTGTTTATGATCCTACGTGGCACAGACTTGATGAGATGGACAAGATGACATGGCGATTACGTGGCACATCTCTCTCTTTGCTCTGCACCTCATTAAACAAAACAAAGCCAGATCATCATCTCTCTCCTTAAACACCATTCCACTCTCAAGACTTCATCCTCTTTTATGACCACCGCCTCTCGCTTCCCTCCCCGACGAACATCCCATCGCCTGCAAAACAACCGCCGGTGAAACAGGCATTATTTCACTCCTTAACTCATCCAACAAACACACATCCCAATCATATACTAACTTACAAATTAACCCTCACAGCACCTGTTAACAACCTGATTCACTCACAAATTCACTATTAATTCATCATTATTCCACCTACAGTCACCGGATTCTAAACCCTCTTAAAAATCCAAGTTTTCCGGCCACCGGAGTACGGATATTCCGGTGAAAGATAGTTTTGTAATAGAAGAGACAGTTAATAAAACTAAAGTGGGGAAAAAATAACTGTTTCTTCCGTTTTATACTCCCAGTGCAACTCACTATTTGTTTTGAAGGTAATCATCATCTCCGGCGACACCAGGAGGTTCTTTAAACAGCTGTTTCCGCCGCCGTCGCAGGCGAAGCACATAATATGGTGTTACTAGATACGCCAGATATCGTAGAGTAGACTCCACCGTCGTATGTGGCAAGATTAGACGGTGGAAGAGCGTGAAACCTAATGCCGGATTCAGAATTGGAGACGGTTTGTCTTCGAAAACGCACTCGTCGGAGGACCGGATTTCGTTGTCGGAGGTGTGGTGACGGTGGTAGATCTGTTGAGGATCCGATGTGCGGAAGTGGCAGTTGGTGGTGTTGGATCTGTCATGCGGTTTATCGGAGATGGTGGTGGTTGGTGAAAGTTACGGTGGCAGGCGGTCGGTGGTTGGCAGAGGGGGTGGTTGGTGAAGGTGGCAGGTGGTTGGTGGAGGTGATTGCACAGAGGAGGAGTTGGGGTTTTAAAGGGACTTGACACGTATAAAGGAAGGAGATGAAGGTGCCACGTATTCGCCACATAATCTTGTCCATCTCATCAAGTCTGTGCCACGTAGGATCACAAACAAACTCAGTTAGTAAATATTTAACTGAGTGGTGCCAGCACAAACTAAAAGTCAAGTTGGGGGTGCCGGGTGTCAAAGTGTTAGTTGGGGGTGGCAACGGCCAAAGGCCGATAGTTGGGGGTGATAAAATCCAATAACCCAAATTAATAGGCTAGCTCCGCAACTATGTGAGTAACAACCATAGTACTATAAATGGTTTAAGTGCATCAAAGTAGTTACCGATCTTGTATCCCGTTAACTCACCATTTCGTCACGTCGTGCCGTTGTTGTGGCAGACCAGACTGAAGTTTTACTAGTATCAGCATATTTTGATATTCGAATATCTGATAACTTTTATTGCCAGGTCAGGTAATGTAAGAATCAAGGAAGACCGAAAGACATACAATGTCCAAGAACCAGTAGCCGATTTATCAAGAGAGTAGAGTGGGCATGTACCCACCGTCCAGCTAGACCCATTTGAAATATACAAGATGGAAAATTTATATATAAAGGAAAAATATTTAAAATATACTTTGAATAAGATAGGACTTAAAGATTTAAGGACCATATTTATATGGTAAAGATTTTGCAATGATTGTTTATGCATAGGTGTGTATATATGGACCGAATTTTTTTAACAATACTAATAAAATTTTTAAAAAAATAGTAATATATCGCAGTGACATAACCAAAGCTTCTTACTAAGTGAAATTTTAAAAAAAAAGTGTCCATCCTCAAGTGAAATATATTGTATTGTTATTAAGTAAATAAGGATAAATTACACTTTTCGTCCTTTATGTTTGTACTGGATTGCAATGGATGACCTTTACCTTCAATAATTATAGTCACATTCCTTTATTTGGAAAACACATTACACCTTTCATCCTTTAGCACTAACTCAGTTAAAAATTTCAGTTATGTCTATCCACTTAAGGGTATTCCGGTCATTTCATATTTTTATTTAAAATATATATTAATAAATAAACATGATCTTCTTCCCCAATAAATAAACACAGTCTCTCTCCCTCAGCGCTCTCTCTCTCTCTCTTCTCCATCTTTCTCTACCTTTCTCTTATCCATCTCTCTCTTAAAGCCGGTCAGCACAAAACCGAGTCACCGGCATCGTTCTTGAACCCTAGATCTGATATGGCATATGAAATTGATTGCAATTGGAACGACAAACTGATTTAGGCAAATTGAATCGATTGCAAACTGCATATCAATTTCATATGGATATAGAAATAAACTTTATTCTCATTGGTTTGATTTTGTCATCTACCTCATACTTTGCAATAATACAGTCCGACCCTGTCAGCATCATCATCATCATCACTTATCATCATCGGTCAGAAATAGCTCTACCGCCACCACCATGTCGTCGCCGGATTTGTCGGAGGTTTATCGGAAAGAACTCGGAGACGAAAATTTACCAGGTTTTTGTCGGAAAGAAATAGCTCCACCGCCGCCACCATGCCGTCGCCGGCTGTCGATCAGTCGCGAGAGAGTGGAGGCAGGGGTTGTTGTGAGTGTCTTGTCGGAGATTTCTTCGCCGGTAAGTGAGGCTGAGAAAGATTTAGAGGGTGGTCGTGGTTTGGTGTGGTGTGGTGTGGTGGTGTAGCCGGAGAACCAGCCATAACCGGCCGGAGTCCGGCTCCGGTTGCCGGTCGAGAAACGAGAGGGAGAAGGCAGGGGGTCTTGGATGTTGTGTGCACATAAGGGTTTCAACAGGGGAAATGACCGTTTTGCCCTCACATGGGGTGCGCATGTGCTCAAGTAACTGAAATTTTTAATCAAGTTAGGGTCAAAGGACGTAGGGTGTAACGGATTTTACAAAAAAAGGACCGTGACTGTAATTATTGAAGGTAAAGGTCATCCATTGCAATTCAGTACAAACATAAAGGACGAAAACTGTAATTTACCCAGTAAATAACTATGAATAGTTTGGTAGCGGGGTAGAACTCGAAGGACACAACCCCGACCAGTCGGTCTGTACTCCTAAAGAAAAAGGGCTATGGAGATGAATGCTATTCTTGATTTGACTAGGTTAGAGAATATGATGGTAAAACTTATCTGATCAGCGGAAACCATATCCAAAGGCATGTCTGCGATGCGTTCAACATTCATCCATAGCTCCTTTGTCACTCTATAATCCTCCTAACATTAGTTACCCAATATTCGGCTTTATAAATCAACATATGTCCTCTTCCTTGTAAAAAAATCCATATGCCAGTCACAATACCCATATTAGGTGGATCATGAAGCAGAAACTGAGGCCCGAAATGTGTAATATCATTAAGTGAATAAGTATGAATTGATTTTACTCGATCCATCTTTGACCGACTTGTTCTGACCCGCCTTGTTTTAACCCAACCAATTTGCTATAAAAAAAATCTAGATCCAACACTGCCAAAAGCTATTTTTGTTGGGTCAGGTCACGTTAGAATTAAGAAACACACAAATGGAATGGATAAACAAAGAGTTGAATCAGAAAACAAAAATTTAGGCTTTCGATGAAGAAACTCCTGAGAAATGTGTGGAGACAAATTATAGTAGATAAAAAAAAGCCTAAATATTTCTAAGCAAAAAACTAAGAAAATAATTAAAAATATGAGAGACTAACCATTGAACAAAGATAGTAGTGTTAGACTGTGACATCCAACTTTTTAAAAATGCTATAATCTTCTAAGTGTCATCCGAACATCAAATATAAATATAAAATGTCTATGATCAAACCATATTGTGTTATTTTCCGAGTACCATTTTAACTTCAAAATTCTAGTTTTCATGTTTTCTACGATGTGTTCACCTCTTTTGTGTTCAAAGTTTGTCTTCTTGCAACTCATCAACATGCATTCACATGCAACAACCATATCCAGTAAATCACACAATAGCCATGCTACATTATGGTATGAGAGAATGAGATATAAGCAAACATTACCTCTATTTCTAAAAATAAAGAGGATGCTTTTGGAGAGACCCTCAACTCATAAACAAACAAACAAAAAGAGCTAAAAATATAGAAATAGAAAGCAACAAAAATATAAGAAATGATGAGAGGGTAGTAAAGTAAAAAAGACACATATATAACAATCATGCAATAGCATATAAGCACAATCCCAATAAGACAATCAACCACAATGTCCCCAGAAAGTGTATAAAGAAAAACCTAAGCTCCTAAGACTCAACGAAGATACTATTGTACTCTCTCTTAAAAAATCCTTAACCTTAATCATGCGTCTAAACGAACTCATGTTCAAGTAAAACATCCTAGTGATACAAATGCTTTTTTTTACCAAAATAGGAAACATAAAGTTAGTTGATAATGTAATTCTTAAAGATGTGTTTTGTAATCCTGAGTATAACATAAATCTGATTTATGTTTACAAATTAGCAAACTATAATAAATTGTATGTTGGTTTTGATGAGCATTCTTGCTATATATAGGACTTGTTAGCAAAGAAAGTCTCGGTGCTTGGTAGAGTCACTAGCATGTAAATATAAAGGATTACTTGAGTCCAATTTGCTAATCAAAGTGACAGCAAGAGGATTATCTCCTTCACTATTAGAAATGTTGACAAACTAATAACCGAAATACAACAAATAACAACAAAGACAATCAACAATCCCAAACCGAACCAGCAACAAAAGAACTCAGACAAACACAACAACAATCAAGAATCAAATAAAATCATAGACAACATTATGTACAGTAAAATAAAAGGCGAAACGGTGCCAAGGACCAGATAGTAGGTTCTTCACTCAATGGTGCCTACCCAAGCCTTTGCACAGGAGCCAAACCCAAATGTACTACAAACCTTTTATGAAAATAAACAAGTAATTCAAGAAATAAAATAGCACAAACTGTATAGCAACTCAAAATGCAATAGAGGATGACCTACCCTGTTTCCCAATTAACAACCGGTCTAACCAGCCCGGCAACTGGATACCTAATGCAAAAATTGAAATAACTGAAACAAGAACAAGGAAAGATCTCACCAAGACAGCAAACCCTAGCTAGGGTTTCTCCGAGAATAGGATTTTACAACCTTCAAGGTTGAACTCTAAATTAGAACAACATCTTCCAAGATTTCTCTTCCACTCTTCCAAGAATGCATCCTGAGAAGTCAAGAACGACAACTTTCCACTCAATCTGGAATTGACAAACAAAATGCTACCAAGACTCACAGATTCTTTAGAATCAATAAAACTTTGACCACATCTGAACGATCTAACCAGATTCACCAAGAAATCTTCAATAGAAGAAAAAGCCCCAATATCGAGAAACCCTAATTTCATAGAATCAAACGATCTAATGTCGCAACCCCCGACCCCTGCCCCGGGAGGCAGGCGGCCGTGGCACGCAGAGCGGGTTGTATCAGTGTTTATTAATTTGGCAGCGGAAATGAGACATCAGGACCATAGGTAGGAAACGTTTTATCAGAGTTAAAACACCAAACTTTTTATAATTAATAAATGGGAGAAAACCCAAGTTTTCATTACAATACATTTATAGGGATAAACCCTAGTTTATTGAAAACAAAACTCCTTTTTATTTAGGTAACTTTTATAGCCACTTTTCCAAGCCTTCAGTGCTCTCCAGCTGGATTCTATTAGCTTCACATTAAGTTACCTGAAACGCGTTTTAAAAAGGTTTTATCAGCAAGAAATATTGGCGAGTGCATCCCAGTTTTTATCACTTACAGTATTGAGGGCATCCGCAATTACATTTGCTTATATCTATCCAATTAACCCGTTGGTACTGTCAATCCTGACTTGTGGTCATGCTACTATTCCAATAGTAACGAGTTTCAAGTAATGTATACAAAACCTCAACATACCGGCAGTAATGGTAGAATTACAAATACTCAATTACTGTTAAGTGTAATTTTAAACATTTGAGGTTTTGGTAAAACATTTTCACTCACAATAATAAAAAGGTTTACAAAAAGGTGACAAAAACATAATGTACTCACATTGTTCACTTAGGTATAACTAAAGCTTCCTGGTGTATCTCCTGGTTATTATCTATTAAAATTAAACAATGCACACGTGTTAGTAAAATAACCCAAATCATATTAACCGTACAGCTCGAGACAGAACTCCAATGACTGAGTCAGGCAGAGCCTTAACATGCATTACGGAGTCCTAGATCAATCAGGTGTAACAAGAGACAGAACTCCAACGACTGAGTCAGGCAGAGCCTTGACATGCGTTACGGAGCCCTAGATCGATCGTGTAGGGTAACAAATAGGGTTATGATACTTACAACGAGGCAGAGCTTCGCTTTATAAGGGGATTATACCCGAGAGTTTATACTAACAGAAGTTGAGAGAGAATATCAGAAAATGAACGAGAATCAAATGAGCTCTCGACTCCTATTTATAGGCAGATCCGACAGCGAGTCGTGGCCCGCGACTCCTTTGGCTTCAGCCTTCGCGGCCCGCGAGAGCCTGCGTGGCGTTTATAGCTTTGACTAGTCAGCAGACTGTTGGTGCATATGTCTATCGACTTCGTCTTGTATCGAGTCTTGTAGCTAGATAGGATAACAAAAGCTTGGCAGTAAAGAAAATATGATTTTAGAGTAAACAGTACAGTTCGCACGAACTGGCAGAGCTAGTTCGCACGAACTGACCACTTCGCACGAAGTGGGTTTTGCTGGTTCGTGAGGACTGGATCTCCTATAAATAGCTGAGTCTTGGTTGTCATTTGTAACAGTTGTGATTCCGGAGACGAGGTGCTGCCGAAGTGTCGTACGATCTGTAAAAGCTTTCAAATCAATACTAACAACAGTTAAAGTGATTCCTAGTGTTAAACAAGCTGCAATCATGTCCGAATCATTGAATTCCGCCTCTGATTTGGATTAGAACTCTTCTGATCGACTCATTTGATCGATTCAACAATCCTACAAGTGGTATCAGAGCTCAGGAGGAAGAGTTCTTACCATTTCAGCTTTTTTTCATCAATAATTCTGATTTCTACTCATTTCTACTCATTCTACTACACATTTTCTTCAAAATCAGAACGTTTTCACGGTTAAAATGAATTGATTTTCACATATAACACGTATAACACTGTTTTAATCAATCCTTGAAAAAATCAGACACAAAATCAACCTAAAACTTGATAAAATGGACCAGACCGCGTGAAAATCTGTTTAGATCGTTTGAGATTCTGTCAGGTCGTGTGAAACTCTTCAGGTCGTGTGAAACTACTCAGGTCATGTGAGATTTTCACCAGATTGCAGGAAAACTATCCAGCTCGCATGGATTGAATAACCTCGGTCGTACGGGTTGATCAAATCGTTTGAAAGTTACTTCAGTTCGCACGAGGTATTCAGTTCGCTTGAAATATCATCAGTTCGCACGGTTTGGTTTGGATCAGGTCGTTTGAAAAGGTAGTTTGAACTCAGTTCATTTGAAGTTGTTCAGTTCGCACGGGTTGAGTCAGATCGTATCAAATCCAGTTCGTTTCAAATCGTCAGTTCGTTTGAACCAGATCGTTTAAACTTTCAGTTCGTTTGAACATTGTGTTTTTGCATATCTTTTCACCGAAACATGGATAATGAGTTTTACAATGCGTTTGCTACTGCCCCGGCTGCTCTAGTTACTGTTTTCGAAACTGTCGGTATTGAGAATGAAATGGGAACTTTTCAAAAGCCTCCAAAGCTTATGTACATTGAGGACTTTAAAGGATGGCAAGATCGTTTTGAAAACTGGGTGCAAGCAAATAAGTTTGATGCATGGGTTTCGTTAGAGAAAGATTACACTAAACCGAAAGATGATCTTGAAAATGAAAAACCATTAAGTCAATTTACACCGGAAGAAAAATTAAGATACACCAGTGAAAAAATGATGATTAGCATTCTCCAACAAGCGGTAAAAGAAGATATTTTCGTTTTGCTTCAACATGAGGGAACTGCTAGATTAATTTGGACAGCATTGATTAAAAAGTTTAAGGGTAGTGCTGAAATGATAAAAAATAAAAGAGCATTACTAAAAAAATCTTTTGATATGTTTACAGCTTTTGAAGGTGAGACAACTAGGAAGATTATCGAGAGATATTGTCATCTTGTCCAGGAAATGAAAAGATTGGACATCAAGAAAGAAGATGAAGAATGGGTTGATAAGCTAGCTGATGCGTTACCACAGAATGAATGGGGAACATATCTGTTGATTTTAAAGCATAATCGACAATTTGAAGATATGAATTTGTGTAAGTTTATCCAGAAGTTGGAAGAACATGAGCTAGCAATGCAAAAAACTGCTACAATGAGAAGTCCGAGTGCTCAACAGGATGTGAGTCTATATTATAGAGGAAGCAAAGTTGAGACCACTCCAAATCTGAAGATTCAGACTGCGTTCAGTGCTGATGGTACTCCCGGAACAAATGCAAGCAATATAAATCAGAGCAGTGGATATTCTTCGTCTTATACAAGTTTTGAACCAAATTTCTCAACACCAAGTTCTCAACAACAAAGTTCAACAAATTTGCAACGCAATGTGACATTAAACATTCAAAATGGTCAAAATTTCTCTCCAGATATTGCAAAGCAAGACATGGCATCTCTTGTTACTGTGTTAGAGTCGTATGAAAGCTTAGTTGCTGGAAGAATCGGAATTCCGATGCTCACTAAAGAAGATTATGACCAGATTGATTCTGAGGAACTTGAGTTGATGGACATCAAGTGGTGTTTAGCTAGTGTTTTGAGAAGAGCAGAAAAATTCAAACAAATCACCGGTAGAGATGATCTTCGTGATGATGCTACATCTCAGCTAGGTTTTGACAAATTGAAGGTTACTTGTTTTCGTTGCCGAGAAAAAGAGCATTTTAAACGAGAATGCACAAACAGAGAAGCAACCGGAAGACAAGATCCTTTCGGAAACAACGATTATCATAGAAAAGCAATTTATCATCAGGTTGCTCAACAACCTCGTGCTATTGAAGAATCAAAAGGAAGAGCTTGTTATGGTCTGATAGACCAAGATGATGAGAGAATTCCAGAAGGCTTTAATTGGGATAATTATGATCCTAACCGACCTTCAGTTTCTAAAGCATTTGTTGCTCGAATCTTTGAAGACTCAACCTCGGTAGAAGAATCAGTCAAATCTAAGAATTGTCCTAGAAGACAACCGATTTTTAAGTCTTCAGGAAGTGACGAAGATACTGATGATGAGGAAGAGTATATTAATAGAACTAGAAAACAATTGGATACTTATAGTTTTAATTTGTTTTTTGCAGATAAAATCGAGATTTTGAAGGAGAAAAAGGCTGCTAGACAGAAGAGAGAAATGGAAGCAAGAAGGGTTGCTGAAGAACAGACTAAAGTTCAGATGGGAGCCGATAAGGCAAAAGTTGAAGAAAAATCAACAGAGAAGGTCGAGGTTGAAGAGAATGAAGTGAATATAGAATTTGATAAAGAACCAATTGTGATTGAAAAGGTGGTCGAGAAAATAGTTGAAGTTGAAAAAATCGTTGAAGTGGAAAAGATTGTAGAGGTTGAAAAACCTTGTACTAAGTGTTTAAAACCTTGCAACGATTGTGCTAAAAAAGATACAAAGCTTGCTGAATTAGAGAAGCTCAAAGAGAATTTATTGCATAATGTGAGAAGCATAAAGGAGTCATATGATCTCCTAAGCAGCAAAGTGAACTTGTACAAAGGAGCTTGTGATGAGGATATTCAGATGAAAAATCTTCTGAAAGCAACAGTTCTTCAAAAGCAAACTGCAATCAATGGATATATTGAGATGAATGCTGAGCTGAAACAAGAATTGGCAGCAATGAAGATTGAAACCGAAAGAGTGAACAATTTACTTCGAAGTTATCAAAGTTCAGATTATGTTATTGATCGCATCTATCCTACCGTGGCAGCTCATAAGTTTGTAGATGATGAAGAAAATTCTGGTAAGAAAACTGGTTTGAAGTATAACAGAGTACCAAATCCAATGTGGGATGGTTATACCCCCCGAGACTTTGAAAAGGTGGATAAAGCACTCAATCTGAATCTGAAATCCGAGTCTATCGATGGGTTGCCAGATGATATTGATGTCACCTTCACAGCGTCTGACAC
Source organism: Helianthus tuberosus (assembly GCA_030545235.1). Taxonomy (NCBI): domain Eukaryota; kingdom Viridiplantae; phylum Streptophyta; class Magnoliopsida; order Asterales; family Asteraceae; genus Helianthus; species Helianthus tuberosus. The sequence goes on from CM060394.1 coordinate 46,177,353, forward strand.
TGATCATGAGTCCTCGTTAATTAAGAAAGTGGTTGAGCAGGTGTTGGAGAAAGATGAAGAGTCAAAGTCAGAGTCTAAATCTGAAAATTCGAGTTCATCAGACAAAAGCTTGAGTACACCAGTCAAAAGGGTTTACAATAAAGATTTTCTGATATCACAAAATAATTTGAATGACGAAACATTCAAAGTAGCATATACTCTGAATGATTCTGACAAATTATATTCTGATGAAGAATTTCCAATAAGAAGTATTAAAACTGAAATGATTAACAAGGTTTTCAAATAAACAGAAATTAATATTTCTGAAATAAAAGATGTAAATCTTACTGAAAAACCTAAAAAGTACACTTCAAGAGTTCAACAAAGATTGAACAAGAAAAAGGGTTACAGTTCTGGTTCGGGTTATCGAAAGAAACCAAATCATAACAGTAATTTCAAAAAGAAAGGATTAGGTTTTATTCCACCAGAAAATCATAAAAATGAGAAAATTTATAAATCAAAAACTAAATTTGTTTCAGGAGCAAGTTCTGAAGAGGAGAAAGAGAAAGCGTTCTGGAAACAGTCAAACAAGGAATTTCTCGCTGAAAGAAAAAAGTATATGTTGAAAGAATCTGAGCCAAGATTTGAAAGAAGAACCTGTTTCAAATGTCAAGAGGTTGGACACATTGCTTGGAATTGCCCAAAGCCAACCAACACAAAACAGGGAGTTTCTTCTAAATTGAAAGAAAAATGTGTTGATAAAAAGGAACAACCAACAGAGAAGTTTAAGGAGTTCAAAAATTTGACTTTCGAAGTTGGTGAAAGTTCGAAACATTTTTACAAAAGAAGAGCAAATCTTAACAACCAAAAATGGGTGGTTAAGAAATCAGAGGTTTTTTCTGGCAATGAATCTGACTCGTCAAAGTCAGAGGAGCCACATGTTGTACTAAATGATGAGAATTCCGTTCCAACAATGGATGATGAAAATTTTCCACCATTGTCAAACGGAAACTTGAAATTAAAAATTGGTAAGATTGAGATTTCAGATCAATTCTTCTTTGATAAGAAAGAATTTGATGCTGAAAAAACATTTAGTGGTAAAGTGCTACATATTTTTGGTAAGATGGCTGATGGGAAGGTGAAAGGAGTGAAAGAATTTTATGAATCGAAAATTGTTAAACCAAATGAGGATGGTTCACCCATGATTGATCTGGCATGGGTGAGATTCTTTAAAAAGTAAAATCCTGACTTGCCGGAGTTCCCAAGTTGGTAATCGTGGAGCATGGATCGGCATCATTCTTGAAAATTAGTTTTGTTGATTTAACTGTCATACAAGTGGTTGAAGGAACAATGTGATGAAACCCCATGTTTGTGAAATGACAAACAAGTTAATTTTCCGGAAAAACCATTTTGATTAAAACAAACTTAAGTGTTTTGAAATCATAATCGGAAAATAGTTTGTTGACAGGGGGAGTTCTGATTGTTTACGCCAAGTGGATGGCGAATTAAAGCAATTCACATCAGTTTGTCATTTTATTTGTACAGTTTATTGCTTTTATTTTCAAATTTTCCTTGAAAATCAAAAATTGAAACATATTTTTGATTTTAGGGGGAGTAAAAAATTTAGAAATTTTGAAAATTTGAAAAATCCAAAAACATGATAAAATCTAAAAACCAAAAACATCGAAAAAATCAAAAATGAGTTTTGTTGTGAAAAAGAGGAAATGATAGTACATCAGTAGACAATCACAGTACGCTAAAGAATTAGAAAGTTAAATGTGATAAACGGTCTCACTGATGATATGTCAGTAGGTTTTTACACACTTAGTAGATTGTTATCGAGATATAAACCTAAATATCAAATACTTACTTATCTCGTGGGGAACATCTCTCGGATATATAGGTAACCCCTGAAATCTTGTTTGAAGGGCTTTCTATTTCTGACATACTAGGTCTTTATGCGTGATGATATCTTGGGTATTATACCGGGACTTCTGATTTTGCGGGAGCAATAGCCTAGTCCTCGTATAATACTTTGCACTGCTTTAATCATAAAGCCCACCCTCAGCATAAAAAATGATGAAACATTGAAAAATGCTAATCATATGCTGTTGAAGAAAAGATTCTCTAAAGGGAACACACCTAAAGTCGAGCCATCATCTCTCTGATTTTGCGGAAGCAATAGCCTGAGCTCTCATGGCCTCGCATTTACCCCTTACAGATATCATTAGTGTACATTCACCTGTAAGACTGAATATAGGAGTCTAGATATGAGAGTATATTATGAGGTGGGACACGCGAATAAGTTTAAGTGTTTAAAACACTAATCTCGTATCTCGAAACAATTGAACTCTGTGTGAAAATTTAAGTGGATCAGTATACTAACAATCTAAGTGAATCATTTAGAACTTAAAGTGTTTAAAGCTCAACGGTGCTAGTGATTTGTCATAAACTAATATGATCCTCTTACACAAACTCACAAAAATATTGTCTGTAAATTTTTCTTTACTGCTTTTCTTTAATGTGTTTTAGCATAAAATTTTGAAAAATCAAAAAGATTTTATTTCATCTTATTTTCGACAACTGATGTTGAAAAGCTGATTTTCAAAATTCCGAGTGCTAAACATGATGAACAACAGTGGGTTAGGAAAGTGTGTTTGAAATGAAAAATAATGTTAAAGTTTGAGATAATTTGAGATATGTTACAAGAAATGTTTTGAAGCTGATTTTAATGTCAGTTAATCAAGGTCATTAATTTGAACTTGATATAACTATTGTTGATGTTGAATGATATATACAAGTGGTTTCTAAAATTGTTACATTTAACAATTGTGAAATTTACTTTTGGGTAGAGATTTGTGCAGATCCCCGTGTCTGATCCTGTTGCTACGGAAAGCCAGGAATCGTTCCTGAACCTATGAAAGCTATGTCAGATTACAATCACGGAACAACTTAAGGGGGAGTCTGTTATCAAAGGGGAGTTTGAAGTTTAAAAGAGCCAGACTCAGCTGCTGATGCTGATGAGCGAGAGAAGAGAAAGATTGAAGGATACTTACAGAGACAGATACTTTGGAAAGAGCGTGAAGACTGATCAAGACTGAAGACTCGACATACTGAAGACTCGTACTGAAGACTCGTAAACATCCAAGGGGGAGTTTGTTGGTGCATATGTCTGTCGACTTCGTCTTGTATCGAGTCTTGTAGCTAGATAGGATAAACAGAAGCTTGGCAGTCAAGAAAATAGGATTTTAGAGTAAACAGTATAGTTCGCACGAACTGGCAGAGCCAGTTCGCACGAAGTGGGTTTTGCTGGTTCGTGAGGACTGGATCTCCTATAAATAGCTGAATCTTGGTTGTCATTTGTAACAGTTGTGATTCTGGAGACGAGGTGTTGCCGAAGTGTCGTACGATCTGTAAAAGCTTTCAAATCAATACTAACGACAGTTAAAGTGATTCCTAGTGTTAAACAAGCTGCAATCATGTCCGAATCATTGAATTCCGCCTTTAGTTTGGATTAGAACTCTTCTGATCGACTCATTAGATCGAGTCCCCGATCCTACACAGACTAGCCTTGACACGCATGGGACACGTGGTGCAATGCCTTGACCGGCAAACCAAGCCAGTCGCCCCCCGCGACAGCCATAAGGGTCTGGTTCGCGGCCCGCGAGACCCTTGTATACTTGTTTTTATTTGATTTTTATAAATATAAAGGTATTCTAGGCCCGATTCTCGTATACGGGGTATATTTTAAGACGTTTAGGGGTGTCTAATTGTGTTTTAGGAGGGTTGTTATATCCTCCCCACCTTGTTTTAGATCTCGTCCCCGAGGTCTACTGGAACAGGTGTGGGTATTTCCTTTGCATTTCTGACTCAAGCTCCCAAATATTATGGTCCTCTCTTGGAATCCCATTTTACTTTGAATAGAACTAGTCTCTTGTGTTTGAGATTCTTGATCTTTCTATCTTCAATCTGAATGGGTTTCTCTACAAACTTAAGTTTCTCATTTACCTCTATGTCCTTAGAGGTATCACTAACGATTCGTCTGCTAAGCATTTCTTGAGATTACATACATGGAATACATCATGTATTCCTGCCATTTCCTCTGGCAGTTGTAGCTGATAAGCTACGGGTCCTATCCTTCTAATAATCTTAAAAAGGTCCAACATACCTGTGGCTTAGCTTTCCTCTTTTAAAGAATCTTATTATTCCTTTCCATTTTGAAACATTTAATAATACCTTATCTCCAACTTGAAATTCTATTGGTTTTCGTCTGTTATCTGCATAACTCTTTTGACGATCTCGTGCTGCTTTTAGTCTTTCCTTGACTTGAATAATCTTGTCCGTTGTTTCTTGCACTATCTCTGGTCCAGATAGTTGTTTTTCTCCAATTTCTTCCCAACAGACTGGAGTTAGGCACTCTCGTCCATAAAGTGCTTCAAATGGTGCAGCATTAATGCTTGTATCATAGCTGTTATTGTAGGAAAATTCTATTAACGGTAAATGATCGTCCCAATTTCCTCCGAAATCAATTACACAGGCTCTAAGCATATCTTCCATCATTTATACTGTCCTTTCGCTTTGTCCGTCCGTTTGTGGATGATAAGTTGTGCTTAGATTTAACCTGGCTCCCATTGCTTTTTGGAAACTTGTCCAAAAATGAGAAGTGAAACGGCTATCTCTATCAGATACAATAGATAAAGGAATTCCATGTAATGAAACTATTTCATTTACATATAGGTTGGCTAATTGTTCCATACTGAAAGTTTCCTTAATTGGTAAGAAATGAGCAGATTTGGTTAAATTGTCAACAATCACCTAGATTGTATCATTATCTTTTCGTGTCTTGGGTAATTTAGCAATAAAGTCCATCGTTATCAATTCCCATATCCATATTGGCATTTCTAATTGTTGCAATAATCCTGGGGGTTTCTAATGTTCAACTTTAACTTGTGAACAGGTCAGACATTTAGCAACATAGTTGGCTATATCCTTTTTCATTCCTATCCACCAGAAATTTTTTCTTAAATCTTGATACATCTTATCACTTCCGGGATGTATCGTATATTTAGACTTATGAGCTTCTTCTAGAATTTTGTGGCATAGGTTTCCTTCTTTAGTTCCACATCCTTTTATTATGGAACTTCCAAATTCCATCTGATCCTTGTTCTAATTCCTTGATCATTCCTTTTAAACCTTCAGCATCGTCCTTGAATGTTGTTTCCTATACCTCTCTAATTTGCTCATTTAAATCTATCTGCAGATTTAATTTAAGAGAGTGAACTCGTTTCGGCTTTTCATGATACTTTCGACTTAAAGCATCAGCTACTACATTGGCTTTCCCAGCATGATACTAGCATGATACTGGATATCACAATCATAATCACTAAGAATTTCCATCCAGCGTCTCTGTCTCATATTTAATTCCTTTTGCCCAAAAATATATACCTTAAATTCTTATGATCGGTGTAGACAACAAATTTACTTCCGTATAAATAGTGTCTCCAAATCTAAATGGCAAAAACTATGGCTCCTAACTCTAGATCATGGGTTGTGTAATTTTCTTCATGTTTCTTAAGCTTTCTAGAAGCATAAGCTATAACCTTTTGATGTTGCATCAACACACATCCATATCTAAACTTAGACGCATCACAATAGACTATAAAGTATAAAGTCTTCAGTTCCTTCTGGTAATGCAAGTATGGGTGCGTTGGTTAACTTTTGTTTAAGAATCTTAAAGGCCTCTTCCTGTTTTGGCCCCCATTCGAACTTAACTGATTTGCAGGTCAGTTTGGTTAATGGAATGGCTATTCTAGAAAAATATTGGATAAATTGTCTATAATATCCAGCCAGTCCAAGAAAACTTCTTACTTCAGTTGGCGATTTGGGGACTTTCCACTTGGTAATTGCCTCGATCTTTGTGGGATCCACATGAATTCCTTCATGATTAACCAGGTGTCCAAGGAATTGTACTTCTTGTAACCAGAATTCACATTTTGAGAATTTAGCATAAAGTTTCTCTTTTCTCAATAATGTCAGAAGTGTATAAAGATGCACTGCATGTTCCTCTTTACTCTTAGAGTAAATTAGAATATCATCTATAAAGACAATTATGAATTTATCTAGGTATGGTTTACATATACTGTTCATCATGTCCATAAATGCGGCTGGGGCAATGGTTAAACTAAATGGCATGACGGTAAATTCATAATGACCGTATCTTGTTCTGAAAGTAGTTTTAAGAATGTCCTCTTCATGTACTTTCAATTGATGATATCCTAAGCGTAAGTCAATCTTAGAAAAGAATCGAGCTCCTTGAAGTTGATCGAACAGATCATCAATTCTCGGTAGTGGGTACCGATTCTTAATCGTAACCTTGTTCAATTCTCGATAATCAATGCACATACGCATTGATCCGTCTTTCTTCTTAACAAATAAAACCGGCGCTCCCCACGGCGACGAACTTGGTTGTATAAAACCTTTGTCAAGAAGTTCGTCCAATTGTTTCTTCAGTTCTTGCATCTCCATTGGTGCTAGTCGATATGGTGCTAGTCGATATGGTGCCTTGGCAATCGGTGTCGTCCCTGGTATTAGGTGAATTCTAAATTCAACCTCTCTATCAGGCGGTAATCCAGTTAACCCTTCTGGAAAAACGTCTGAGAATTTAGATATTACAGGAATATCTTTTAATTCTTTTCCTTTAGTAATAATGATTATAGAAATCATATACACCATTGCTCCTTTCCTTGCATAACTTGCAGCTTTCATCATCGAGATGAATTTTGTCGACCTGGTTGGCTTATCTCCTTTGATTGTGATCTTTTTACCACTTGGTGTACTTACCTGTACTGACTTTTGATCACATAAAATACTGGCACGATTTGCTACCAATCAATCCATTCCTAATACAACATCGAATCCAGCTAGATTCATTGGGTAAAGGTTAGTGATCGGTACATTTTAGTTACACTCTAGTTTATTTTAATTATAATAAAAATGTACCGATATTGTTATAAAAGATACCACTTTGATAGGTTTTGTTATTTGGTAGGTTATTAAGAAAATGAGTTATTTTGATGAATATATAATATAATAAAAAGAAATAAATATAATAAAAACTTTGAATTCTAAAAAAAAACCAAATGTATATTTATTAACTACAATTTATGATCTGATGGTTGTGGGGGTTACGAGTAAACAAAGAAAAATAGAAAAAAACATTGGACATTTAATTTAGTTATTATTGAAATTAATTGTTTGAATGCATTTGGTTGTTATTTGTTTGTACAGGAGGAATCGAAAGAAAGAATTAATTATTTGGACCTTGAACTATAATATCAAAATTCTTTATGTCATTTGGGGTCTGGGGCTACACGATCACATGCGGGTTCAAATGAGTAAATGGATATTCAAAGTTATTAAATGGGCCCACAAAGAAAGAAGGCCATGTGGCCGTTTGTTGACTAAAAAAAGAAAAAAACGTCAACAGTAAAAAAAACGGAAGTTACAATTTTGAGGGCATTAGGTTGTTCTTGTCACTTGCACAGGGATCGAGAAGCACAAAGAGAAAATATGAGAATTGCTTTGAAGGTGATGCGTGGCTAATCCTAAGGTTTTACCCCGGTGTAGACTTTGTAAGAATTCTAGGGTTTCAATATTTTGTTTATGATTTAATTTGTGACAATTTGTGTTGATTTTGTAAACCATAGACAATTGTTTGCATTTGTTTCGTATTCGTGAATTGTCGAACGATGATAAAATTATGACTTTGCGAAATGGTTATGTGTAATTATGCGTTGTCGTGGTTAGGATTTACTTGTGTTGATTACAAAGTGCATTCTTGTCCGTTCTTCGGGACGTTGATAGTTATTGGCACCTAAGTCACGGTACACTAAATCCGATAATCGTTATGCAATTGAGTTGAATTAAAACATGTAGGAACCCTAGGTCTTGCAATTATCGAACCGGGTGTGATCCGTATTCTAATTTCTTGTTTCAACTTTTTAGTTTAGTTTACAATTTTAGTTAATATTCAATTTATTTCGATAACAACAATTTGTCGGTTCATTCCGATTTATTTTAAAAGCCAAACAAATAAATAAAAATAGCAATCTTCATAACCACTTTGTACATTATTTGTAAATAGTCTAACTAATCGAACGGGTCGTTGCGATACTGACCACATGCTCTTCGTGGATACGATACCCGACTTACCCTAGCTACCTAGGTTTAATTGGGTTTTTGACTGATCGGGACGACACGGTCACGTCAAAATGGCACCATTGCCGGGGAGCTAGTGCGCTTAGTATTTCATTACTTGTTCGATTTTAGTGTTAGTTTTCTTTCTTGTATTTTTGTGATTTTACTTTGGGTGGTCGAGCTTGTCTGTGCAGGTACATGTTTTGCAGGCACCATCTTTCAATATGAATTGGGTAGATGATGATCTGTGTGAGTGTTGCAGAAGCGGAGAGCATTATTTAGAGGATTGCTCTGTTTTCTAAGAAAAAGTTCAAGCCTACAAGGATAGGGAAGACTACCTCAGTGGATTGTATGAATATAGGAGGGCGGAGTATGAAGATTTCAATGGTCCATCCTCATATTATCCATACGGTAATCCACCACCACCACATTATCAAGAATACTACTATGAACCCGAATTGACACATTTTTCAAGTTACCGGGAGGGGGAGTATGATGATTATTATAATGAATACCCTCAACTGGCATACGAGAAACCACAAGATTCAATGCATTCCAAGCTTGATGCTCTCATAAACATGGTGAAAGGATATCACGAGGATATCAAAGATATGAAGAAAGCGAATGAAGTGAGAGACAAGGCCCATGAAGTATTGGTGGTGCAAGTGGGTCCATTAGCGGAGGAAATAGCCCAAATTAAACGCGAGTAGGATGTTTTGGCTAGTGGTACTATGTTTGATGGTGATGTGGTGGAAGAGGTTATGGAACTTCCGGAGCAAGTAATTGAATGTTTGAACCGAGCGGAAGACATGACACCGCAAGACGAATCGGATTCGAAGGAAGCTCACGTTCATATTCATCCTTCTTCCAAACTTATCACTCCAACCAACAAAGTTGGTGATGCGGGTTTGTGCATAAGGATTCGAAGGGTGGCATTGCAAGACATTGGCCATGTTGTTAAGAAATGACCCCGAAGTTATACAGTGCATATGCCGAATATAATAAAAAAAGTATGGATTCGGCATGCTAATTACCGAGCGTATGTTGGAAACTCGGTAGGCAAATGTGCACTTCGACCACCACGAGAGGTAAATCAGGTATGATTGTTGTAGAGTTTGTATTATTATTTGTTTTATTTTATTTTAGTAGTTAAATGAACGTTGTGGGTGTGTTCCCTATATAACCCTCACGAGACCTACTCATCCTCCCGAGCTATCGGGAGGTTTAAAAGGGCTTGTTGCATACGCTAAATGCAACCGTGATTCCTACGAAAGTGAGTTAGGTTTGTTGTTATTGTAAATTATTTTTTTCCACTAATCAAAGCAATTAATAGATTACTTGGTAAATGTTTTTGTGAAATGGTAAAATGAACAATCTTATGGATTTTAATTGTTGTGAGAAGCTTGCTTCTACACTTATTTGAGGTTTGTAGGTACCTTCATGCTTTGCTTTGGCAACCATTTCGCTTGGAAACAAGGACTATCATGAAATGTGAAGAAATCAGGTGTATCTATTTCTAATTCTCTAAGCTTTGATTTTTGTATATATTTTTTTAATGGTGGATTGTAATTGTATATTATTGGGGTGAGGTCATTGTGGTGGTGGTTAAGTCTTGTGCATCCCTGTTACGCTTAAAAAGTTTTTAAAAGTTTATTTTAAATCTTACCCTTCATTCAAAACACTACACATTAAGGACAATGTCAATCTCAAGTGTGGGGATGGAGAAAAATTGGAAATTTTGAAAACTTTTGCCTTTAAGTCGACTTGATCATGTTTGAAGACCGAGTTTCTCAAAGTAAATCATTAACGGGTTTCAAACCAAACCACATGTATAGGTCCTTAGTCATGGTCATGTTCCATGTGATTGTAGTAGAAAAGGTAATTCTAGCAATTTTTTTTTAAGAAAAAGGAAAAGGAATGCCTAGCTATAGCTAACAAGCTTTTGGTAAAATAAATGCATGCTTCACATCGGTAACCTTTCTCCCTTACTTGGTGAGATTTTGAGCCTACTTTAAAAAAAAAAAAAATCATTATCATATACATATATTTTTAATTTGTTTGAGAGTAGGCCATATGTTAGCTCTATGTTAGAACTTGTATGATTTGATACACGCCACGGCCATGGACTAGACATTCGCACATAGATGATAAAGGCAATTTAGGACCACCTTTTTGTTTTGACACCCTTATGTAGTTTTACCAACTTATCCACAAACCACCCATTAGAAGCCAAACTTGAACCCTTTTTCCATTCGTTTGTTAACCCATATCATTACCCAAGTTAAACCTTAACCTCGTTTGAAAATCGTCTAAAGAAGATCCATTTGTTTATAGTTGTTGCACCAAAAAAAAAAAAAGAAAAAGAAAAAAAACAAAAAAAAAGAAAGAAAGAAAAGCCAACAAACGGGTCGAACGACCACAATCGAGGCTAAAAAAAATATATGAATAAGTTAGATACGGGTCAAAATTACCCAATATGTTTTAGTCTATTTGTTTAGAAGAAAATAAGGATTCTTTAACGGTTTGTGTTCACCATTTTTCATTCTAGCCACTTTTTAGCCAAAAATTCCTAACCTTCGCCTAAGCCAAAAACCCGTAACACCTTTTAATATGTGCGATGTCTATGTGTTGTAGTGGAGGTGTGATTGTCATTCAAGCTTATAATTATAGAATAATATAGTTGGTCTTTGAGTGCTTATTACTAGTGTATTACATGCTAGTTCAGAAATGAAACCGAGAGGAGTAATCAATTGTGAGGGGTGTGTTGCATGAGATAAAAACCAAAGCACGTTAGATTTGGTTAGGCGTTTCCTTGTTATCTAAAGAGTACCATTTTGGTTTGCTAGAGAATAACCAATAAACTATGACCAACATTGTGAATGGGGTATGACTTTTGACCTTAACTAAGGATTGGTAAGGAATTTGTGAAGTGTGTTTGTCAAATAATGGTTGGATAATAGTGAAAGCGTTTGCTTGAGGGCAAGCAAAAGATAAGCGTGGGGATGTGATCGGTACATTTTAGTTACACTCTAGTTTATTTTAATTATAATAAAAATGTACCGATATTATTATAAAAGATACCACTTTGATAGGTTTTGTTATTTGGTAGGTTATTAAGAAAATGAGTTATTTTGATGAATATATAATATAACAAAAAGAAATAAATATAATAAAAACTTAGAATTCTAAAAAAAAAACCAAATGTATATTTATTAACTACAATTTATGATCTGATGGTTGTGGGGGTTACGAGTAAACAAAGAAAAATAGAAGAAAACATTGGACATTTAATTTAGTTATTATTGAAATTAATTGTTTGAATGCATTTGGTTGTTATTTGTTTGTACAGGAGGGAGGAATCGAAAGAAAGAATTAATTATTTGGACCTTGAACTATAATATCAAAATTCTTTATGTAATTTGGGGTCTTGGGCTACACGATCAAATGCGGGTTCAAATGAGTAAATGGATATTCAAAGTTATTAAATGGGCCCACAAAGAAAGAAGGCCATGTGGCCGTTTGTTGACTAAAAAAAGAAAAAAAAAACGTCAACAGTAAAAAAAACGGAAGTTACAATTTTGAGGGCATTAGGCTGTTCTTGTCACTTGCACAGGGATCGAGAAGCACAAAGAGAAAATATGAGAATTGCTTTGAAGGTGATGCGTGGCTAATCCTAAGGTTTCACCCGGTGTAGACTTTGTAAGAATTCTAGGGTTTCAATATTTTGTTTATGATTTAATTTGTCAATTTGTGTTGATTTTGTAAACCATAGACAATTGTTTGCATTTGTTTCGTATTCGTGAATTGTCGAACGATGATAAAGTTATGACTTTACGAAATGGTTATGTGTAATTATGCGTTGTCGTGGTTAGGATTTACTTGTGTTGATTACAAAGTGCATTCTTGTCCGTTCTTCGGGATGTTGATAGTTATTGGCACCTAAGTCACGGTACACTAAATCCGTTAATCATTATGCAATTGAGTTGAATTAAAACATGTAGGAACCCTAGGTCTTGCAATTATCGAACCGGGTGTGATCCGTATTCTAATTTCTTGTTTTAACTTTTTAGTTTAGTTTACAATTTTAGTTAATATTCAATTGATTTCGATAACATCAATTTGTCAGTTCACTCCGATTTATTTTAAAAACCAAACAAATAAATAAAAATAGCAATCTTCATAACCACTTTGTACATTATTTGTAAATAGTCTAACTAATCGAACGGGTCGTGCGATACTGACCACATGCTCTTCGTGGATACGATACCCGACTTACCCTAGCTACCTAGGTTTAATTGGGTTTTTGACTGATCGGGACGACACGGTCACGTCAGTTAGCAAAGAAATAATAGTTCAGAATTTCTATTATTACTCCCTGCAAGATTTCACTAATCTTAATGGATTTTCCGTTTGCCGTTTCCACCAGACAATCTTGTCGTAGTTTGGTTAAAGGTTGGTTGATAAGCTTGTAGAAAGAAGTATTGATAAAACTTTGGTTTGCACCAGAGTCAAATAATACTTCAGCAAAAATGTCATTAACTAAAAACTTACCGGCAATCACATCTGGAATCATCTTAGCTTCTTCAGCTGTCAGAACAAACGCTCTGGCATTCTTCTTGGGTCCTTCAGTTGTCTTAGCTTTGCTGGTTGCTGCTATAGCTAGTTTTGGACAGTTCGGTTTGATGTGCCCAGTTTCTCCACAATTAAAGCATATCCTTTTGCTAGGTTTCAATCGACATTCTCTTCCTTATGTCCGGCCTTCTTGCAAAAATTACAATACCTTGCACATCTCCCATAATGCTTTTTTTTTTACAAGTCTTGCAATACGGTGCAGAGGAAGAACCTGTTCCTTACCCACTGTTGGAATTACCATAGCGTAATTCTTGGGTAAGCCTTTGAGCTAGGTTCTTTCTCTGGTTTTCCTCTTGTGTGCATAGCAATTCATCAGTCAGGGTGTTGGCTAGTTCTACTGCTTCTTCTATGGTTTGTGGCCTAGCTGCCTTGACTACGTGTCTAATCTCACTAATTAATCCCCAAACGTAACGGGAGATTAACACTGGCTCAGGTGAGGCTAAGGTTGGCACTATTCTAGCATATTCAAAGAATATGGTAGTGTAACCTTTGCAGTCTATTCCAGTCATTTTATGATTTAGGAACTTATTGGCGATTTGTTCCTTTTCATGAGGAGGACAAAATTTTCTTTCGACTATCTCTTTAAAGTTAGTCCATTCCATATTATAAACTCTGTCACTTCCTCTAGACTGGAGAATAGTATTCCACCATTCTAATGCTGCATTTTTTAAAAGATTAGAAGCAAAGATATTCTTATCTTCATCTGTGCATTTACTTATTTTTATGACTGCTTCTGTCTTTTCTATCCAGCGCAAGGCTGAAATGGCTCCTTCATTGCCTGAGAATTCTATTGGTTTGCAGGCCAAGAATTCTTTATAAGAACAACCGTAAGATACGGTTCTTCTTCTTTTAGGAATTGGAGCTTGGATTATTGGTCTATTATTATCGTTCACACTGTGACTTGGTTCAGTGTGTTGACGTTTACTTCCATTTGCAGATTTATTTTCTGCTTCTTTAACAGTCTTCATAATATAAGGCATAGCATCTATAATTCCTTGTGCTACAATGTGTTGGACGGCACTGTTATCTATTTAGTTTCCGTTATTCTCATTATGGTTTTCCTAATTTACTTTGTTGTCCATCTGAATTGTAAACATTTATCAAGTATTAATTATCACAGAATAAGATGTTGATACAAACAATCACACAAACAGATTGATCAAAAACATCGAACATTGCGACTTTACTCTTTTCATACATATCTATATATATGCGTCGATTACAAACTACAACTGGAATTTAAACACGCTAGTAGTTATGCATCGATATCTATTTTAGTCTATCTATTTTAGTCTTTTTTTATCAAAATATAAAATTACACATATATCTAGGTATTATTCTAGGTGTCATGTATCCAATCATGTATCTCACGCTCGACGTGCTTCCACACGAGCTCCTCTCCTATTTGGCGGATTCTATCTCCTTCTTCCACTAACTCACCGCCCCATTGGCGAAGTTCATGCATATTTTCTTCACTCATTGGAGGTAATGGTGCAGGTACTGGGTCAGGGTATCGAGGTATGGGGTGTCCGTAAGGGTATGGGTTTCTTATTACACTCTACTTCCACCAGTCGATGTTCCAAAATGGGTCTAAAGGGTTAAGGTCGGTATACTGAGCTATGGGGTTTGATGGGGGAATTCTGGGGATCTCATAAGGGTCAACATATGGGATTGGAAACTGGTCTTCCTGGTAAGGTTCTAGCATTTGTTGGTCTGGGAATAAGGGTAACAATGGTGGTTCAACTATTTGGTTAGAGTCTACTGTGGTAGTGGCTAGCATATGGAAATCTGCCAATTGTCTATCTAGTTCTTCTTCCCACAGTGGTCTATTGACTGCTTCATGAGTTTGGGCATTCACTTCCCTATTAGCTTTTACTATCGCTCTTTCTTGTTGTAATTTCTTCATCCTCTTTCTTCTCTCATGCGCTCCCCTATTAAACCATCTTCTCTTTTTAGAAGGGAAGGGTTCCTCAGACTGTGCCTTAAAAATGAATATTCCTTCCTCAGTATCAGCTGAGTATCCTAAGGGATTTGGCTGAGATGAGGTTCCTTCATCTTTTGGGGAACTAGCTATTTGACAATAAACGTCGGATGTACCTTGCTCACTCATACTGTAAACTAACAAATTGTTAAACAACACAAAACAATATTCACACGTAATCACATAATTTATTTCCTAACAAAGAATTTAAGTGTCAGCAGAGCACTTCATTGGCTTAAACCAGTGGTTATAGTGGTATCACCACCTTCTGTCGAAACCCCCGACCCCTGCCCCGGGAGGCGGGCGGCCGCGGCACGCAGAGCGGGTGGTATCGGTGGTTATAAATTTGGCAGCGAAAATGAGACATCAGGACCGTAGTTAGGAAATGTTTTATCAGAGTTAAAACACCAAACTTTTTATAATTAATAAATGGGAGAAAACCCAAGTTTTCATTACAATACATTTATAGGGATAAACCCTAGTTTATTGAAAACAAAACTCCTTTTTATTTAGGTAACTTTTATAGCCACTTTTCCAAGCCTTCAGTGCTCTCCAGCTGGCTTCTATTAGCTTCACATTAAGTTACCTGAAACGTGTTTTAAAAAGGTTTTATCAGCAAGAAATACTGGCGAGTGCATCCCAGTTTAATCAAAACAGTTTTTATCACTTTACAGTATTGAGGGCATCCGTAATTACATTTGCTTATATCTATCCAATTACCCCATTGGTACTGTCAATCCTGACTTGTGGTCATGCTACTATTCTTTCCAATAGTAACGAGTTTCAAGTAATGTATATAAAACCCCAACATACCGGCAGTAATGGTAGAATTACAAATACTCAATTACTGTTAAGTGTAATTTAAAACATTTGAGGTTTTGGTAAAACATTTTGACTCACAATAAGAAAAAGGTTTACAAAAAGGTGACAAAAACAGAATGTACTCACATTGTTCACTTAGGTATAACTAAAGCTTCTTGGTGTATCTCCTGGTTATTATCTATTAAAATTAAGCAATGCACACGTGTTAGTAAAATAACCCAAATCATATTAACCGTACAACTCAAGACAGAACTCCAATGACTGAGTCAGGGAGAGCCTTGATATGCATTACGGAGTCCTAGATCAATCGGGTGTAACACGAGACAGAACTCCAATGACTGAGTCAGGCAGAGCCTTGACATGCGTTACGGAGCCTTAGATCGATCGTGTAGGGTAACAAATAGGGTTAGATACTTACAACGAGGCAGAGCTTCTCTTTATAGGGGGATTATACCCGAGAGTTTATATTAACAGAAGTTGAGAGAGAATATCAGAAAATGAACGAGAATCAAATGAGCTCTCGACTCCTATTTATAGGCTGATCCGGCAACGAGTCACGGCCCGCGACTCCTTTGGCTTCGGCCTTCGTGGCATGCGAGAACCTGCGTGGCGTTTATAGCTTTGACTAGTCAGCAGACTAGCCTTGACACGCATGGGACACTTGGCGCAATGCCTTGACCTGCAAACCAAGCCAGTCGCGCCCCGCGACAGCCACAAGGGTCTGGGTCGCCGCCCGCGAGTCCCTTGTATACTTGTTTTTATTTGATTTTTATAAATATAAAGGTATTCTAGGCCCGATTCTCGTATACGGGGTATATTTTAAGACGTTTAAGAGTGTCTAAGTGTTTTTAGGAGGGTTGTTATATCTAACCAGATTCACCACAAGATCTTCAACAGAAGGAAAACCCCCAATATCGAGAAACCCTAATTTTCAGAGAATCAAACGATCTAATAACGATCAACGGAAGCAAATACCCAAGAGCTATAATAGCTCTGATACCATGTCAAATTTAACAGGTATCAACAAGAACTGAACTCGATCTACACAAACTTTGACAATACACTAACACAGAATTGATACAACAAGATCCACAACTCTCAATCCTGACTAAGCTTAAAAACTTGATAATCAGAACATCA
Source organism: Helianthus tuberosus (assembly GCA_030545235.1). Lineage (NCBI taxonomy): Eukaryota > Viridiplantae > Streptophyta > Magnoliopsida > Asterales > Asteraceae > Helianthus > Helianthus tuberosus. The sequence continues at coordinate 46,194,103 of CM060394.1, forward strand.
ACTAGACTAGATAGACTCACAACACTCAGATTCAAGATGAATATTAGTTACAAACCCTAATCATTAAATGTTCTAGAGAGAGAAACCAGTACAAAAGTTGTTGTAACAACCGTTGAAAAAGCCATAACGAATCATAACCGAGACTCCGAACGCGTACAATGGGAACCAGCACGAAAAAACGAAGGAACTCAAGTTTAGGCCTCGTTGTTGCGTTACGCGACTGGGATAGAGGTGTGCAATCATGTGTCGCGACACCTAGTTGATCGCCAGAAGACACGTGACAGCCACATGGCATGCCTACATGGTGACTCTTGACACCTAAACCCAAGCTACCCAGTTCGCGCTACACGAAGGTGAACCAAGAACATGGTCGCGTGACGCGAGGTGGTTGTTCTGCAACTATAAAAAGGACGAGTATTGTAGCATTTAGACTCATTCAAATTTCTTTCTTTCGCTCTCTCGTTCTATTATTGTCATAATACCAACTACCCGAAGCCCTAAAACTCTGCTCCGTAATCAGCGTGTTAACCTGGATCACTTGTACGATACCCTGTCCGATTGATCTGAAACCCATCAACGAATGTCAAAGTTCTGCCCATATAAGGCTATACATTGTTAACTACATTGGGGTTTTGATCTCGTGATTATCGATAAAGTTTGAATTGGGTTAATTCACTAATACGAGTTGCATTGTGTGTTTATCTAGAAATTAGAACTTAAACAGTAAACTTAGCAGTTAAGTAAACTTAGTGGTTAAGTAAACCTAGCGGTTAAGAAAGCTTAGTAGTTAAGTAAACCTAATAAGCTAAGGAAACTTAACAGGAAATGAAACTTAAAAGCTAAGTAAGCTAAGTAAGTTAATCACTTAACCAACTAACTAAGATTAATTAGTTAAACAACTATGTAAGATAATCAGTTAAAAAGCTAAGTAATCTTGACAGCTAAAACAATTAAGTAAACTTAATAGACTAGTAGACTTAATAGGTAAATAAACTTAATAAGTAAGTAAACTTAATCAGTAAGAAAACTTAATAAATAAAGGAAACTTAATAAGTAAGAAAACTTCCTAGCTAAGAAAGAAATCTGCCTTACCTATAAATAGGTAGCCTAGGACTTCATACTTCCTTGTTCATTTCTTCTTCTCTTCTCTCTGTACGTTGGTGTTCTAACCAATGATCGCCGATACGATACTCTGTCCCATTGATCAATAAACTGCGTAACGTATGCCAAAGTGTTGCCCGAATAAGGCATGCTTTGTTAACTGGCGTTGTAGTTTTGATCTTGTGACCATCGTTAGGTTTGATTTTGTTTTACACTACTACGTCTCCTACTCTGTTAAACTATATGTTTAACTATCCAAAAGCTCTGAACTAGAAACTTACTATCAAACAAGTTGTTTAATTATCAGAAGATTCAAAACTATAAAAGTAGATGCTTAGTTATCAGAAGACTTAGAACCAGGAGGCCTGTTAAATCAAGACTATATGCTAACAAGGTGAGTCATTCTCTTTTATCAAATGCTTTCAAAACCCTAAATGTTTTCCAGATGTATTTACAGTGATTAAGTTTTTGTATTCTGAAATTACTGTCAGTATGTGGGGTTTTGTATATACTACTAGTCCAGCGTTGCTATTTGGACAAAGAGTTAGCCAATAGTAATATGACCACAGTCACAGGAACTGCCACCATGACAAATACTGATTTTAGTAATTGAAAGATGTCACACCCCCAAAATCCACACGCGGAGTATCACCGCTTGGAGGCGTGACTGACCAGGATCAAGCCATCAATCATATCAAACATAGTATTTAAGTGTAAAAGTAGGAAAATGTAATTCATCTTGACATGACTGATGTTCATAACCAAACATTGTTTAAGTAGCGGAAGCATAATAATGAAAACCCAAAGTAAGTTATAAGTTCAAATATCGTCTACGATCCGTATCCCACAACGACCTGCTCCTCCCTGTGCAAGCTCCATATGTACCTAAAGTCCTGCAAGGCATGTAAGAGAGAGTCAACAACTAGTTGAGCGAGTTCACAGTTAATAGTTTGGTAATAATGTTCGTATAGTAGTTCGTATGTTCGTTTAGTGATCATGTATCGTATGTATCGTATCGCGGCCCTCTAGGCATGTTTGCGAAGATTAGTATTCGTATCGCGGCCATTCCAGGCATGTTTGCGAAGATTAGTATTCGTATCGCGGCCATTCCAGGCATGTTTGCGAAGATTAGTGGGATTTTCCCCCTGTTTGCTAGACTAGGTATAGTAGTATCGCGGCCCTTCCTGGCATGTTTGCGAAGATTAGAGTATATAGTTCGCGGCCCTTCCTAGGCATGTGTGCGAAGATTGTCATAATATCGCGGCCGACCCTTGGCGTGTGTGCGAAGATCGTTTAAATTAGTATAACCAGTCTAGTCTGTTCTTATCCATAATCCTTCCTCTACCGGGAATCATATATCTAAGTTCCATAAACTGAACGAATAAATAAACCAACCCATTCCCATCCTGGGAATCCCATGCCTTGGCTGTGTGAACTCACCTTGGTTTGCTCGGTATGCTAAGTGTATGCTCGCAAGTAATCAATCACGTCCTAAAGTATGCACGTATGTGGAATCAGTTTGTGTTCAAGTATAGACACACAGTTGGTAAGCAAGTAGCACGTAGCACGTATTTCAGATCATACACAAGATGGTTACACTTAACTGCAGTTAACTAACCAGGTTAACACTTAAACAGAATACAAACAGGTTACAGTTGCTGATTACCCACTTGGCGAAACACCCCTGTTTCGCCATAAGTCCCTTCGACGAAACACCTGTTTCGTCGTCACCTTGATTCGTCGCAGAGGTCTCGACGAAACAGATTCCTGTTTCGTCGTTACCTGCGTTTCGTCAAAAACAGTTTGATTCGTCATAGCTTTGATTCGCCAAGTAACAGTTACGTCAAAGAATCAGTTACGTCAAATAATCAATTACGTAATGAGAAAACCCTAATACTGCCGTCACATCCACATACATGATCATACAAGAATCATTAGCATGGAAACCATCCTAAATATCTATCATTTAGAACATCCATCATGGCCGACAATTATTAAATATGACACTTTGTGATTGGACCAAAAATGTGGTCATGAGAATTATCAAATCATGAACAAACAGAATATATTATCCTTCACTTATCAACAAAAGTCAACAACCTAATCCCCTTCCATCCCATCGATCATTAAACAAGAATAATAATGAGAACCTACAACCAAAACACATGTTTCTGACAATTATATGAAATTAAGAATATTATGGCCGACAAGTTGATAAAGCATTCAGAGTGAGATCATGATTGGACCGATTATTAACATATATATCCAGCCTATAGACATCAAATCAATCACTTGTTTTATTTTAGACTTCTCATGCCAATATGCATAACCGTTTGAGCACAGCCACATATATATACATACATAACGATTTATCATCCATGAGTGCCAAAACATCAAACAAGATTACATCATAATCATACGATAGGCATCTATGTCAACTGAACAAGTATATCACTAACCGATTTGACAAGCATGCAACTAACCGAGATGGATGACACAAATGTTTGATTGCTCACGAGTGCTTGGGAATCACACAAGGCTGCCGTCAAAGTAGAGAGGGTTCTAGGGTTTTCCACTTTTGCCTAAGATGTGAAACTAAGGTCGTTGCACGCTAATAAACACGATTTAACGTTCTGGGCCCGTAATGGGCTTCGGCGAATCTGGGCCGGCGAAACAGCTTGTTTCGTCGAGTCGTATTGGGCGAAACATAATCTGTTTCGTCGAGATTAGTTATGGCGAAACACACTTGTGTTTCGTCGGACTCTTCCTATGTTAAGCAGTTTATGTTTCACGACATGTTACACAATCAAACACATAATCAAGCAAACACACTAGGTTTTATCATAACACAACCATATAGTCAAAGTCAACGTGTATTAAATGCGAATAAAGAACGTCGAAAATTCGAGTTGTCACATTATCCCCAACTTGAAAGAAATTTCGTCCCGAAATTTAGCATGCGGTTACTGAGGAAGCTAATAGTGTGACGTTGTTTACCTTGTTTCGTATCGCGGCTCCCCGAGCATGTATGCGAAGATTACTGGTTTTCTTGGGGTGTCACATTATCCCCCCGTTGATTTGGAATTTCGTCCCGAAATTCTGCATTGGTAGCTTCAGCCTCAGTAGTAGTTGCATTGGTTCCGAATAACTGGGGATATTTGAGTTCCATTTGATCTTCACGCTCCCAGGTGAACTCTGGGCCGCGGCGGGAGTTCCAACGAACTCGTACAAGAGGGATTCTCGTGTTCTTGAGGACCTTAACATCCCGGTCCGTGTTTTCAACAGGTTCCTCGACGAAGTTCAACCGTTCGTCGATAGTGAGTTCCTTCAAGGGAACTACGTTGGTCTCCTCTGACGTACATTTCTTCAGATTCGACACGTGGAAGACGTTGTGAACTGCACTGAGTTCAGGTGGTAAGTTCAATCTGTAGGCCACCCTGCCTATCTTTCAATAACTTCGAATGGTCCAATATATCGTGGATTTAGTTTGCCGCGTTTGCCAAAACGAACCACACCCTTCCAGGGTGAAACTTTAAGTAGCACTCGATCCCCAACTTGGAACTCGAGTGGTTTCCTGTCTAAATCGGCGTATGCTTTCTGACGGTCGCGTGCTGCCGCCATGCGTTGTCGTATTTGTGCAATCTTTTCTGTAGTATCGACTACCATTTCTGGACCCGTGATCTGACTATCTCCCACCTCTGCCCAACAGAGAGGTGACCGGCATTTACGTCCGTACAATGCCTCGAATGGAGCAGCTTTAATGCTGGTGTGGTAGCTGTTATTGTATGAAAATTCCACAAGTGGCAGATGTTTCTCCCAACCATTGCCAAAGTCAATTACGCACGCCCGAAGCATGTCTTCTAGAGTTTGAATGGTGCGCTCAGACTGCCCATCTGTCTGAGGATGATACGCCGTGCTCATGTCTAAACGAGAGCCAAATGATCTATGCATTGCTTGCCACAGTTCTGAAGTAAAACGTGCGTCTCGATCAGAGATGATAGAGTTGGCACACCGTGCCTCGAGACCACTTCTTTCAAGTAGATGTCTGCTAGTGTAGAGAACTTGTCTGTTTCTTTGATTGCCAAGAAGTGAGCAGACTTTGTGAGTCGATCCACGATCACCCAAATAGTATCATTTCCGCGCTGAGATCTAGGTAAGCCAGTAACAAAATCCATGGAAATTTGTTCCCATTTCCATTGTGGTATCTCTGGTTGTTGGAGTGGACCTGACGGTTTCTGATATTCTGCCTTGACTCTCGCACAAGTCAAGCATTTACTAACGTATGTGGCTATGTGGGCCTTCATGCTAGGCCACCAGTATGTGGTTTTGATGTCGTGGTACATTTTATCCGAACCAGGATGTACCGAGTAGCGAGACTTGTGAGCTTCATCCATTACCAGCTCACGTAAGTTGCCATAAAGTGGAACCCAAATGCGTCCTGTAACGTAGTAAGCACCATCTTCCTTCTGTTCTAAACGTTGTCTTGAGCCACGTAGAGCTTCAGCCCTGACGTTGTCTGGTTTCAATGCTTCTACCTGAGCATCTCGTATCTGGGAAGGAAGACTAGACTGTATGGTGAGTTGTAAAGCTCGCACGCGCTTAGGCGCGGTGTCTTTTCGACTGAGGGCGTCAGCCACAACATTGGCTTTGCCTGGGTGGTACCTGATTGAGCATTCGTAGTTATTTAACAGTTCAACCCATCGTCGCTGTCGCATATTCAGTTCTTTCTGTTTGAAGATATGTTCGAGGCTTCTGTGATCAGTGTAGATTGCGCACTTGGTACCATACAAATAGTGTCGCCATATCTTAAGTGCAAAGACAACCGCTCCCAGCTCTAAATCATGCGTAGAGTAGTTTCGTTCGTGGATCTTAAGCTGGCGCGAAGCATAAGCAATAACTTTATCCCTCTGCATCAATACACATCCAAGACCTTGGATAGATGCGTCGCAGTAGACTACGAAATCGTCCGTGCCTTCAGGCAATGAGAGGATAGGTGCGCTACAGAGTCTATCCTTTAAATATTGGAACGCTGTTTCCTGTGTATTACCCCAACGGTAAACAACACCCTTCTGTGTCAACAGTGTAAGCGGCTGAGCAATCTTTGAGAAGTCCTTGATGAACCTTCTGTAATAACCCGCCAAACCCAAGAATTGGCGTATTTCCGTTGGTGTGCGAGGTGCAGGCCAGTTCTTAATCGAATCTACCTTGGATGGATCTACATGAATCCCATCCTTGTTCACCACGTGGCCTAAAAAGTGGACTTCACGAAGCCAGAAGTCGCATTTTGAAAACTTAGCGTATAGCTGTTCCGTTCGAAGAAGTTCCAAAATAAGTCGTAGGTGCTGTTCGTGTTCCTCCTGACTTTTCGAATAAATCAGGATGTCGTCTATGAAAACAATGACAAACTTGTCGAGATAGGGTTTGCACACCCTGTTAATAAGATCCATAAATACGGCAGGCGCGTTCGTTAGCCCGAATGGCATGACCATAAACTCGTAGTGGCCGTAACGAGTTCTAAATGCTGTTTTGGAGACGTCCTCGTCCCGGACTCTCAGCTGGTGGTATCCTGACCTTAAGTCTATCTTGGAGTAGTAGCTCGACCCTTGCAGCTGGTCGAATAAATCATCTATGCGCGGAAGAGGATAACGATTCTTGATCGTCACCTTGTTGAGTTCACGGTAGTCTATACACATCCTGAACGTACCGTCTTTCTTCTTTGCGAACAACACTGGAGCTCCCCAGGGCGAAGAGCTAGGACGTATAAAACCCTTTTCCAAGAGTTCTTGTAGCTGCTTAGACAGTTGGAGCCAAACGATAAGGTGCTCGTGCTATGGGCGCTGCTCCTGGAGCGAGCTCGATCTGGGATTCGACTTGACGATGAGGCGGTAACTCAGGTAATTCCTCAGGTAACACTTGAGGAAAGTCACGTACTACAGGAATATCTTCAATCTTTTTCTCTTTCTTCGAGGTATCTGTAACGAGTGCTAATACAGCTGTGTGACCCTTACATGAACACTTCTAAGCCTTCAAGAAAGAAATGATGCCACTCACGACACCACTCTTGTCGCCCTGAACTTCGAGAGGTTCTTTTCCAGAACGGGAAATACGAATGGTCTTCTCCTTGCATAGGATCTCTGCTTGTTGTTGGGATAACCAGTCCATACTAATGACGATGTTGAAACTATCGCAACGCTGGGGTCATTACTAGTATCACCCTGACCAATCACGAACACTCGACCCCTGGCACCATTGTCGTCGTTATTACCCCCATTTTTGTCTTCACTAGTTCTCGTTTCCTTGGTTGTGGTTCTAGCTCTGGTTCTGGTTCAACCGTGGGCAGTGTCTTTTGAAGTGACCTTCAGCACCATCTGACAACATCCCTTATTACCCTGCTGTTGCTGCTGATTCTATAGATCTTGTGACTGTTGTTTGTTAGTTCTGGCTTGCAGGACGTGAGTTTCTACCATCTTTGTTTCCATGACCAAGCTTGTTGCATTGATGACAATGATTGCGTTTGCCCTGCCCGCTGTGGTGTAGGTTACATCGTTTGCGCTTGGGGTGGTTTCCCCTGTATTCACCCTGCCCTTGACTACTAAAAGGTTGCTGTCCAGGACTTTGGTTGTCATTGATCTTCGCTGCTGTGCCTGGGACGGATTCGTAGTCGAACCCTTGCTAGAGGTTCCATCCCACTTTCATTCGTTGTCACTGAGGGTAGCAGAAGTAGTTGAAGTAGTAGCGCTGATACGTTGAGGCAGCTTGTTCTGTCCCACTGCCTGGTCTGTGAGACGATGAGCAAGATGAGTAACATCTTGAATAGTAGCAAGATCAGCTGTCATCACATAGTTTTGAATTCCTGGTACTAAGCCCTTGAGGTACAGCTCAAAGCTCTTTATGGAAGGATCCACCATAGTTGGACACAGAATTGTCAGTTTGTTGGATCGTATCGTGCACGCTTCTATCTCTGACCCTGTCATCTTCATGTTAAAGGACTCCACTTCCAGCTTGTGGATGGCATCAAAACTACTGTATTCACGTATGATAGGTTCCTTAAAATCATTCCATGGGGTGGCATTAGCAGCCGCCAGCCCCCGTATCGTAACTTGCGCGTTCCACCAAGTTTGCGCAGTGCCTTCGAGTACATCAGTGGCATATTTCACCTTTCGAGCCTCAGGTCGTTCGCACATTTGAAGGCCGATTCGAGTGTCGCTGAAAGTAGTAGGACGACAGTCCATAAAAAGTCGTGTATGTGCACACAGGTGGCTGAGCGTGTTGACTTGTCGTGTGCGTAAGAGTATTCAGAATTAAGCACAAGTGTTGAGTTACAAGAGTAGGATCTAAAAATCCTAGAGTAGGTGGTGATGGCAGGTTACACCTCCTGCCTGGGCAGCTGCGAGTGCTGCAGTAACTTGTTCAGTGATCGAAGCCGCCAACTGGGCTTGAGTTAGGTTAACACGTCCCCACATGATCTTGACATCGGGGAGAACATGTGGGTGAGAGGTTCGCGAATAGTGTGAAGGGAGTGAGCACACAAGTATTCTCAAGCAATAACGTATAGTAGGTTCTGTAATCTGAGCATACCACGAGCAAAGTTCTATGTAATTCTAGCAAGTAGGTAAAGTAACATGAATAGTAGTACCTATGATGTTGAGCCTTGCACGTGGAGCGAAGCGTCGTTGTGGATCGTTGAGAGCACTGTTCTGGTTATAGTCTGGTTTTAACAAAATCGTTTTCCCTTTATTAAAACCGAGTTCTCTATAACCAATGGCTCTGATACCAATCTGTCACACCCCCAAAATCCACACGCGGAGTATCACCGCTTGGAGGCGTGACTGACCAGGATCAAGCCATCAATCATATCAAACATAGTATTTAAGTGTAAAAGTAGGAAAATGTAATTCATCTTGACATGACTGATGTTCATAACCAAACATTGTTTAAGTAGCGGAAGCATAATAATGAAAACCCAAAGTAAGTTATAAGTTCAAATATCGTCTACGATCCGTATCCCACAACGACCTGCTCCTCCCTGTGCAAGCTCCATATGTACCTAAAGTCCTGCAAGGCATGTAAGAGAGAGTCAACAACTAGTTGAGCGAGTTCACAGTTAATAGTTTGGTAATAATGTTCGTATAGTAGTTCGTATGTTCGTTTAGTGATCATGTATCGTATGTATCGTATCGCGGCCCTCTAGGCATGTTTGCGAAGATTAGTATTCGTATCGCGGCCATTCCAGGCATGTTTGCGAAGATTAGTATTCGTATCGCGGCCATTCCAGGCATGTTTGCGAAGATTAGTGGGATTTTCCCCCTGTTTGCTAGACTAGGTATAGTAGTATCGCGGCCCTTCCTGGCATGTTTGCGAAGATTAGAGTATATAGTTCGCGGCCCTTCCTAGGCATGTGTGCGAAGATTGTCATAATATCGCGGCCGACCCTTGGCGTGTGTGCGAAGATCGTTTAAATTAGTATAACCAGTCTAGTCTGTTCTTATCCATAATCCTTCCTCTACCGGGAATCATATATCTAAGTTCCATAAACTGAACGAATAAATAAACCAACCCATTCCCATCCTGGGAATCCCATGCCTTGGCTGTGTGAACTCACCTTGGTTTGCTCGGTATGCTAAGTGTATGCTCGCAAGTAATCAATCACGTCCTAAAGTATGCACGTATGTGGAATCAGTTTGTGTTCAAGTATAGACACACAGTTGGTAAGCAAGTAGCACGTAGCACGTATTTCAGATCATACACAAGATGGTTACACTTAACTGCAGTTAACTAACCAGGTTAACACTTAAACAGAATACAAACAGGTTACAGTTGCTGATTACCCACTTGGCGAAACACCCCTGTTTCGCCATAAGTCCCTTCGACGAAACACCTGTTTCGTCGTCACCTTGATTCGTCGCAGAGGTCTCGACGAAACAGATTCCTGTTTCGTCGTTACCTGCGTTTCGTCAAAAACAGTTTGATTCGTCATAGCTTTGATTCGCCAAGTAACAGTTACGTCAAAGAATCAGTTACGTCAAATAATCAATTACGTAATGAGAAAACCCTAATACTGCCGTCACATCCACATACATCATCATACAAGAATCATTAGCATGGAAACCATCCTAAATATCTATCATTTAGAACATCCATCATGGCCGACAATTATTAAATATGACACTTTGTGATTGGACCAAAAATGTGGTCATGAGAATTATCAAATCATGAACAAACAGAATATATTATCCTTCACTTATCAACAAAAGTCAACAACCTAATCCCCTTCCATCCCATCGATCATTAAACAAGAATAATAATGAGAACCTACAACCAAAACACATGTTTCTGACAATTATATGAAATTAAGAATATTATGGCCGACAAGTTGATAAAGCATTCAGAGTGAGATCATGATTGGACCGATTATTAACATATATATCCAGCCTATAGACATCAAATCAATCACTTGTTTTATTTTAGACTTCTCATGCCAATATGCATAACCGTTTGAGCACAGCCACATATATATACATACATAACGATTTATCATCCATGAGTGCCAAAACATCAAACAAGATTACATCATAATCATACGATAGGCATCTATGTCAACTGAACAAGTATATCACTAACCGATTTGACAAGCATGCAACTAACCGAGATGGATGACACAAATGTTTGATTGCTCACGAGTGCTTGGGAATCACACAAGGCTGCCGTCAAAGTAGAGAGGGTTCTAGGGTTTTCCACTTTTGCCTAAGATGTGAAACTAAGGTCGTTGCACGCTAATAAACACGATTTAACGTTCTGGGCCCGTAATGGGCTTCGGCGAATCTGGGCCGGCGAAACAGCTTGTTTCGTCGAGTCGTATTGGGCGAAACATAATCTGTTTCGTCGAGATTAGTTATGGCGAAACACACTTGTGTTTCGTCGGACTCTTCCTATGTTAAGCAGTTTATGTTTCACGACATGTTACACAATCAAACACATAATCAAGCAAACACACTAGGTTTTATCATAACACAACCATATAGTCAAAGTCAACGTGCATTAAATGCGAATAAAGAACGTCGAAAATTCGAGTTGTCACAAAAGATATAAAAAATGTAAAAACCCTTAATGTTGTAATTATAACATTGTGCCTTTTTATACAAATGAGTGAACTCACCAGTATTTCTAGATGATAAAATGTTTTTAAACATGTTTCAGGTGATTACCGTAGATCTGAATAAGAGTTGTGAAATGACACCAAAAGGTTTAAAGAAGTGGCTTATTTTATCAATTAAACTAAGAAACATTGTTTTATGTATTCGGGTTTATCCCATATTAAGCTACATTTGTAAAACGTGTGTATATTCTCATCTGTTTAATACATAAAATATGGTGTTTCTAAACTCTGACATTTTTCCTAACTCATGGTCCTGATGAAAATTTCCGCTGCAATATTTTGAAATAACCACTGATACCACTTAACTATTCACGGCTCCCGTCCAGGGTATGATCGGGGGTTGTGACAGTTGTTGAGTGAATGAGATATTTTGAGAGACCTTCTCTCTCTAATACTCAGGCCATATACCCTAGGCCCACAACCTAACTATAACAACCCTCAAAAATATTTCGACACCCCTAATATGTTTAAAGTGCCCCAATATGTCCTAAAATATACCTGTATGCGAAAACCGAACCCAAAATACTATATATAATTAAAAAAATTAAATAAAATCAAGTTTTATGTGTCGCTTGCGGGCCGCGTAGACCTTTAGGGTCTCTTACACGGGGCGCGACAACTCAACCACCAGACCGCACCCGGTGCCGCCACGTGTCGGACTCGTGTTGAAGCTAGTGCGATGACTGGGCCAGGCTAGGGCCTACCCAGCCTACTACGCGGGCCGCGTAGCCCTTGGCCTCATCTTACGCGGGCCGCGAGGAACTCGAATTCAGGCCTTATATAAAGAGGGCATCGGCTGTTCAGTTCCAGTCGCTCACAATCTTTTCTTCTCTCGAAATTTCACATAGTAGGCATAATCTTCGGGTATAATACCCCCTAAATAACGCAGTTATGCCCCGTTGTAAGTATCATAACCCCGGTTACGTATCAGATACGCTACCCGATTGATCCAGGGTTCCGTAATGGCAGTCGTGTTCTGCCCGACGTAGTCATTGAATGCCGTCTCGGGGAGGGTATTACTAATGTAAATATTAAGGGTTATTATACTAACACGTGTGCATTTGTGTAATTAATAGATAATCACCAGGAAACCCTTAAAGGAAACCATAAGACAGCTGATGCGTGCGAAGTGTCGTATATTTTAGGTATATATTTTAAGCCCTTTTTAACACTTATTTTAGCCAAGTTTTAAATTTATAAAACACGATATTTTACTAACACTAAACACACATATGGGCAAGTGCACCCATCGTTGAGTGTAGTATAGCGTTGGTAAGATACCGAGGTCGTCCAAGGACACAAGAGCTTTTAGTACCGGTTTATCCTCAACGTCTAACCAAAACAAAAGTTTAGAAAAATTGTTTTAAACTAAGAAAAATAAAACTAACTAAAATGCTGAAAATAAAAATAAAATAAAAACAGATAGACAAGATGAATCACTTGGTTCCGACTCGTATCTAGTATAACCTTTGATTATTTCTGCACTTTTGCACATAATTAAGAGATTATCTTAGTTATTGTAGTAGGCCCCTCTTTTGAAGGTGACGTTACCCTCACCCCAGTAGTTTGAGTCAGCAGGGATACAATCCTAAAAGGGTGGATTATTGGAAGATAATGAATTAAGTTATTAATTCAGTATTGTGGTAGGCCCCGCTTTTGGCGGTGACGTTACCCTCGGCTAAGTAGTCTGAGTCAGCAGGGATACAGTCCTAAATAGCCGGGTTATAGTATTAATAGTAGTTAACTTATGAGGGGATCAAAGAGTTTGGACCCCCGCCATCCAATACCGTGAAGTATTGAAGGAGGTCCTACTAAATTTGACCCAGGTCCATTGCAGGACCTCTAAACGCTGAACAATGGCAAGACCTTTACCAAACCGTTCCCTTAACCCCCTACCAGGTAGCCAACATACCTCCATATAGACCGTGAAGATATGAATGGTGAAAATCCTTTATTTTATATAGACAGTAAAATAATGCCAAGACACCACGGACAAACGATAAGGAAAGATCACCTTCAACATAAGTAACTAGTTATTAAAGTCATTAATACAAAACCAAATAAAAAGTGCAAAAGATTAGAAATAAAAAGTATTATACTAGACACTTTGTCTTCACCAAGTGATGTAAGAGACTTAGGCAAACATGGCCTTGATTGTCAAGAACTCTTACGATCAATCTTGGATCCCGAGACTACTCACACACTCTATGATGGAGAATGGATGATGGTGGTGGATGATGGTGTTGTGATGGTGGTGGGTGGTGGATGAAGTGTGAGAGAGGTGGTGTGCCAAGGGATGAGATGAAATGAATCCAAGCACTCCTATTTATAGGCTGAACAGAGAGCTGGACACGGCCCCGTGTCCGCTGGACACGGCCCCGTGTCCGTCTGACACTCTCTCTCCTCATTAATTGTAATTCGCAGGCCGAGTCGTTTGAACATTGAGGTGGGCATGAGGTGGATGCTAGCCCCAAGATCGGCTAAAGCATTTCGGACGGGGGACTTCCCAATCGAACAAGGGATTGTGAAGCTCCCGGGGTCGATTTTCTTTTGTGGAAGTTTGTTGAGTACTAGAGCTGAGCATTCTTCGCCTAAGTTAACTAATTGCAATGATTCAATTTTCCTTTTGTGAGTGAGGAAATCCCTCATGAATTTTGCATATTTAGGCATTCGGGTTAGGACCTCAATAAAAGGAATATTAACATGCAATTGTTTTAGTAAACTTTCGAACTTTGCGAATTGCTCATCGGTCTTTTGACGATTTAACCTACCGGGGTATGGGATTGGAGGAGTCTTGGTGGGCTCTTGAATTGGTGTAGAAGCCTTTTCTAGCGCAGGAGGAGTCACAGGCTGGCTAGAATGGATTCTTTCATTTAATGGAGCATCCTCAGGACCCACGGTTCGATTCCTTAATGTGATGAGATGGACTTGTGCCTTTGGGTTTGGTTCGGTATTACTGGGTAATGCGCCTTGTGGTCTCTCGGAGAAATTTTGAGCTAGTTGATTTAATTGTTTTTCAACGTTTTGAATGCTAGCTTGTTGATTTCTGAAATTCGATTCCAATTGCTGAAATCGATCCGAGTTCTTCTTTTCAGTGTCAGAGATGAGGCGAGATACAGTATCCTCAAGCCTTTCTCTTCCACCTTGTTGTTGAGGAAAATTTTGCGGTTGTTGAAAATTAGTTCGTTGGTTTTGTTGGTTACTACTATTTCCGGGATCTCTCCAACCAAGATTTGGGTGGTTACGCCATCCTTGGTTGTAGGTACCCGTTGGAGGACCCGACGGCCTAGGTCTATTATCCATGTAGTTTACCGTTTCAGTTTGTTCATCTAATTCTTTCATACAACTCCAATTTTCATGTGACCCACCACACCCTTCACAAGCCATAACTGAGGCCGTTTTTGTCATTTCTAGCCTTTTGATTTTTGAAGAGAGGGCCTCGATTTGGGCTTGTAAAGAGGTGCTTTCATCAACCTTATGGGCGCCCGGGGCAATAGATTTATTACCTCGGGGAGTGTGCCATTGAAAATTGGTTTGAGCAATTTCCTCAATTTGGTTATATATTTCATTTGGGCGACGATTACCTAAGAGTCCCCCGGAGCTTGAATCAAGTGTTTGTCTTGTGTGTGGCAACAATCCATTGTAGAAAGTGGATACTTGTTGCCATATCGCTAGACCATGGTGAGGACACTTTCTTAGAAGCTCCTTGAACCTTTCCCAAGTTTCATATAAGGATTCCCCATCCTCTTGTGAGTATGTATTAATTTCAGTCATTAATTTAGCCGTTTTAGCAGGAGGGAAATACTTATACAAAAACTTTTGGGCGAGTTCATCCCAGGTGTTTACCGATCCAGCTGGGAGGGTGTTAAGCCAAGCCTTAGCTCGGTCTTTTAGTGAAAAAGGAAACATTCGAAGGCGGATGGCGTCATTTGATGCTCCATTGATCCGAAAGGTATCACATATTTCTAAGAAGTTAGTAATATGTAGATGGGGATCCTCGTCCGCAAGCCCGTGGAAGGTTGCGGAGTTTTGGAGCATTTGTATCAAATGCGGCCGAAGTTCGAAGTTGTTGGCCTCGACATTCGGGGCATTGATAGCGGCGCCAAGATTGCCTACGGTAGGCCGTAGGTAATCCATGAGGGTACGTTGGTCCGCCATAGGAAGTGGGTCCCCCGAAGCTTTCTCTTGATTTTTAGCTTTTAGTCTTTTTCTGAGAAAGCGCTCGGGTTCTTCTAGGGGTTCTTTTATGTCTCTACTAGAACTGGAGCTCATGCACTACGTAGGAGGTTCAAATGTGGCGCCTGGGTTCCAAGTCCTGCAACAAAAACAGAAAAGAACGCTGGTCAGAATGTTCACCACGGCCCCGTGCTCACTGAACACGGCCCGTGTTCAGAGGCACAGTAATTGATTTCTGGATCCCTGTTACTGGGAGTTGGACACGACCCCGTGTTGCACCGACACGGCCCCGTGTTCAGCTCTCTGTAACTCAGAAAATAAAAACTGCCAGTGATGATTGCTGGGCACGGCACGTGTCTGACCGGGCACGGCCCGTGCTGAGAGCTGCAGAAGCTGAAAAACTAAAAAAAAAATCCTAAAAAAAAATAAAAAGAAAAATAAAAGATGATTAGGCCGTTGATTCCTAACTTTCTTAAAATCCTTGTGTCCCCGGCAACGGCGCCAAAAACTTGATGCGTGCGAAGTGTCGTATATTTTAGGTATATATTTTAAGCCCTTTTTAACACTTATTTTAGCCAAGTTTTAAATTTATAAAACACGATATTTTACTAACACTAAACACACATATGGGCAAGTGCACCCATCGTTGAGTGTAGTATAGCGTTGGTAAGATACCGAGGTCGTCCAAGGACACAAGAGCTTTTAGTACCGGTTTATCCTCAACGTCTAACCAAAACAAAAGTTTAGAAAAATTGTTTTAAACTAAGAAAAATAAAACTAACTAAAATGCTGAAAATAAAAATAAAATAAAAACAGATAGACAAGATGAATCACTTGGTTCCGACTCGTATCTAGTATAACCTTTGATTATTTCCGCACTTTTGCACATAATTAAGAGATTATCTTAGTTATTGTAGTAGGCCCCTCTTTTGAAGGTGACGTTACCCTCACCCCAGTAGTTTGAGTCAGCAGGGATACAATCCTAAAAGGGTGGATTATTGGAAGATAATGAATTAAGTTATTAATGCAGTATTGTGGTAGGCCTCGCTTTTGGCGGTGACGTTACCCTCGGCTAAGTAGTCTGAGTCAGCAGGGATACAGTCCTAAATAGCCGGGTTATAGTATTAATAGTAGTTAACTTATGAGGGGATCAAAGAGTTTGGACCCCCGCCATCCAATACCGTGAAGTATTGAAGGAGGTCCTACTAAATTTGACCCAGGTCCATTGCAGGACCTCTAAACGCTGAACAATGGCAAGACCTTTACCAAACCGTTCCCTTAACCCCCTACCAGGTAGCCAACATACCTCCATATAGACCGTGGAGATATGAATGGTGAAAATCCTTTATTTTATATAGACAGTAAAATAATGCCAAGACACCACGGACAAACGATAAGGAAAGATCACCTTCAACATAAGTAACTAGTTATTAAAGTCATTAATACAAAACCAAATAAAAAGTGCAAAAGATTAGAAATAAAAAGTATTATACTAGACACTTTGTCTTCACCAAGTGATGTAAGAGACTTAGGCAAACATGGCCTTGATTGTCAAGAACTCTTACGATCAATCTTGGATCCCGAGACTACTCACACACTCTATGATGGACAATGGATGATGGTGGTGGATGATGGTGTTGTGATGGTGGTGGGTGGTGGATGAAGTGTGAGAGAGGTGGTGTGCCAAGGGATGAGATGAAATGAATCCAAGCACTCCTATTTATAGGCTGAACAGAGAGCTGGACACGGCCCCGTGTCCGCTGGACACGGCCCCGTGTCCGTCTGACACTCTCTCTCCTCATTAATTGTAATTCGCAATTACAATAAATGCGCCTGCTGTACTTTCGACACGCCCCCGTGTCCGCTGAGCACGGCCCCGTGATGGGCAATAGAAGCTTCTATAGGTTTGTCTTTTCTGCTGCTTCTTGGGCACGGCCCCGTGCTGGCTGAGCACGGGGCGTGTTCAGCCTTCTGTTTTCTCTATTTTGCTTTGGAAGGTGCCATTGAGGGTTCGGGCAGTCCACTAATGTTCCTTTTCTTGTATTTATGTTGGATTTAGCTGTCTTTTTGCTTCTTTTGCGTTTTTGAGCTCATTTAATCCTGAAAATACAAAAGGAAGACAAAAACACTCTTTTTCCAATATTAGTACTAAAAAAGGGTTAGTTTTATGCCTCATTTGATGTAATTTATATGTTGCATTTTACACACATCAAATACCCCCACACTTGAACTTTTGCTTGTCCTCAAGCAAAACTCTTTAATATGTGGCTTACACTCCTAAATGGAATAGGTAGAAGAGAAGGTTTTGAGCTTGTCGTAGAGTGTCGGGATTTCCAAGATCTTTTTGGGTTTTATTTTTATTTATTTACACTCCTATTCGTAATGATTTATTTAGAACTGTTCATAAAAGAAATTACTTATTTGGGCATAACATGCCTTTTTAAAATTCTATTTATATACAAGTTCACATACCTCGCGGGGGAATCACTCACACTCGGCCGAAGGTGTATTTTTAGTGAATCACTCGAGAGCGGCATGGAACTTATTCCTACCATAGGCTTGCCAAGACATCAATCCTCCTCCTTTTTAACTTTTATACCTTTGTAGATATCAAGAGGACTTTGAGGGTTAAGGGTTGGCTAGGGTTAAAGGTAGGTGGTTGGGTTAGTGGTTAGTAGAAAAAAAACTAAAAGCGTAACAAGTGTCGGTTTTCGTATTTTTGCAACTTTTATTTTTTTAATGAAGCTTTTTTTTCAAACAAAGATATTTTTGGTTACTTTGTTTGTTTATTTTCTTTTTGCTTCATTATTATCAATTTTTTTTTTTTTTTAACGAAGAACCGAACTTGTTACTAAAATAAAGGGTTAAAAATGAAAAAGGTTTTGGTGGGTGAAAGGGTTTTTGTTTGGGTGATGAAACGAAAAGGTTTAGGCTCAAAGGGGCTAACTAGGGGGATTTTTGGGTAGGTGGTAAAAGAAAAAGAAAAATAATGGTGTAGAAATGAAAAAGGTTAGTCCTAATGCCTCCATCATTTACTTACTCGGGTTTAAGTTGATAAGGACCGGGAATGTATTGTCATGGCAAGTTCTAGAGTCGTAAGAACCAAGCAGCTATTCACACAAGAAACGAAAAATGAGCATTTAGTCAAATGATATGTAATTGTGTGCTCAATAAAGGCTCAAAACTCACTTTTGTGGGAATGGGTTTTTATGTGATCAAGTATATATAATCAAATTTTAAATAAGTTTGTCATGCCTTTTCATAATTTTCTTATGTTGGTTCTTTTTATCACTACGCTATCGGTTGTAAATTTGTAAAAATATAACCTTTTTGAGAACTTGAATTTCCCGAGTTAAATCTAGACAAGTAAAAAAAATGAAATTTTTGAAAAAATTTGGGGTGATTAGCGGTTCCAATAGAGTTTTGTGTAAGGCTTGTATTTAGGACTTGCAAAATTCAAGGTTTTAGCATCCCCCCCACACTTAAATTACACATTGTCCTCAATGTGTCCCAAAAATAAATTTTTAGGTTGATTAGATGTGTAAAATAGTGTTTAAAAAGCAAAAATTTGTGTTACTGGGCACTGAACACGGCCCCGTGTTATCCGGGCACGGCCCCGTGTTCAAGTGCCAGTAACAAAATTGAAATAAGAGAAACAGAAGTCTGGACACGGGGGCGTGTTGGGTGAACACGGCCCGTGTCCAGTTACCTGTACTGGGCGTTTTTCTGCAGGTGGTTCAACACGGGGCCGTGTTGGTTGGGCACGGCCCGTGTTGAACCTTCTGAAATGGAGAAAATTGTCGGGTTGCCTTGTTCTTGTGCATGGGATCATTTTTCTCGTTCCCCTTGTCATCCTTTACCACCATGAGTGTGTTTTATTCCTGAAAATTAAACTAACTAGAAAACATAAAAACTAATCTAAATTAAGCTAAGGATAGTTCCGTGGAATGCCTCCATGGTGCGCCACGTTTATAAGGGTCCTTGGCTAGACCCAAAGCCTGGTCATATGTTACCCAAGTGGGATGTGTTGCATCCCATGTTACATCGTCGGAGAGCTTCATCCAAGCTTGAGTCTATGACCTTCATGTAGTTGACCGGATCTTCTTCCTCTACTCGCTTTCCACATTCAAATTTTACTTCCTCATCCCCAAACTTCAATGTTAGAGTTCCGTCATTCATATCCACCAATGCTTGAGCGGTGGCTAAGAATGGCCTCCCGAGGATGAGAGGGACCTCGGTGTCTTCCTCCATGTCTAGGATGACAAAGTCGGTTGGAAAGACGAATTTGTCGACCTTGACTAGCAGATTTTCGGCTACACCATGTGGGAATTTGACGGACCTGTCGGCGAGTTGTATGCTCATCTTTGTAGGGCTTGTTGTTCCCAGGCCGAGTCGTTTGAACATTGAGGTGGGCATGAGGTGGATGCTAGCCCCAAGATCGGCTAAAGCATTTCGGACGGGGGACTTCCCAATCGAACAAGGGATTGTGAAGCTCCCGGGGTCGATTTTCTTTTGTGGAAGTTTGTTGAGTACTAGAGCTGAGCATTCTTCGCCTAAGTTAACTAATTGCAATGATTCAATTTTCCTTTTGTGAGTGAGGAAATCCCTCATGAATTTTGCATATTTAGGCATTCGGGTTAGGACCTCAATAAAAGGAATATTAACATGCAATTGTTTTAGTAAACTTTCGAACTTTGCGAATTGCTCATCGGTCTTTTGACGATTTAACCTACCGGGGTATGGGATTGGAGGAGTCTTGGTGGGCTCTTGAATTGGTGTAGAAGCCTTTTCTAGCGCAGGAGGAGTCACAGGCTGGCTAGAATGGATTCTTTCATTTAATGGAGCATCCTCAGGACCCACGGTTCGATTCCTTAATGTGATGAGATGGACTTGTGCCTTTGGGTTTGGTTCGGTATTACTGGGTAATGCGCCTTGTGGTCTCTCGGAGAAATTTTGAGCTAGTTGATTTAAT
The DNA here is from genome assembly GCA_030545235.1 of Helianthus tuberosus. Classification (NCBI taxonomy): domain Eukaryota; kingdom Viridiplantae; phylum Streptophyta; class Magnoliopsida; order Asterales; family Asteraceae; genus Helianthus; species Helianthus tuberosus. The sequence continues at coordinate 46,214,508 of CM060394.1, forward strand.
TGTTTTTCAACGTTTTGAATGCTAGCTTGTTGATTTCTGAAATTCGATTCCAATTGCTGAAATCGATCCGAGTTCTTCTTTTCAGTGTCAGAGATGAGGCGAGATACAGTATCCTCAAGCCTTTCTCTTCCACCTTGTTGTTGAGGAAAATTTTGCGGTTGTTGAAAATTAGTTCGTTGGTTTTGTTGGTTACTACTATTTCCGGGATCTCTCCAACCAAGATTTGGGTGGTTACGCCATCCTTGGTTGTAGGTACCCGTTGGAGGACCCGACGGCCTAGGTCTATTATCCATGTAGTTTACCGTTTCAGTTTGTTCATCTAATTCTTTCATACAACTCCAATTTTCATGTGACCCACCACACCCTTCACAAGCCATAACTGAGGCCGTTTTTGTCATTTCTAGCCTTTTGATTTTTGAAGAGAGGGCCTCGATTTGGGCTTGTAAAGAGGTGCTTTCATCAACCTTATGGGCGCCCGGGGCAATAGATTTATTACCTCGGGGAGTGTGCCATTGAAAATTGGTTTGAGCAATTTCCTCAATTTGGTTATATATTTCATTTGGGCGACGATTACCTAAGAGTCCCCCGGAGCTTGAATCAAGTGTTTGTCTTGTGTGTGGCAACAATCCATTGTAGAAAGTGGATACTTGTTGCCATATCGCTAGACCATGGTGAGGACACTTTCTTAGAAGCTCCTTGAACCTTTCCCAAGTTTCATATAAGGATTCCCCATCCTCTTGTGAGTATGTATTAATTTCAGTCATTAATTTAGCCGTTTTAGCAGGAGGGAAATACTTATACAAAAACTTTTGGGCGAGTTCATCCCAGGTGTTTACCGATCCAGCTGGGAGGGTGTTAAGCCAAGCCTTAGCTCGGTCTTTTAGTGAAAAAGGAAACATTCGAAGGCGGATGGCGTCATTTGATGCTCCATTGATCCGAAAGGTATCACATATTTCTAAGAAGTTAGTAATATGTAGATGGGGATCCTCGTCCGCAAGCCCGTGGAAGGTTGCGGAGTTTTGGAGCATTTGTATCAAATGCGGCCGAAGTTCGAAGTTGTTGGCCTCGACATTCGGGGCATTGATAGCGGCGCCAAGATTGCCTACGGTAGGCCGTAGGTAATCCATGAGGGTACGTTGGTCCGCCATAGGAAGTGGGTCCCCCGAAGCTTTCTCTTGATTTTTAGCTTTTAGTCTTTTTCTGAGAAAGCGCTCAGGTTCTTCTAGGGGTTCTTTTATGTCTCTACTAGAACTGGAGCTCATGCACTACGTAGGAGGTTCAAATGTGGCGCCTGGGTTCCAAGTCCTGCAACAAAAACAGAAAAGAACGCTGGTCAGAATGTTCACCACGGCCCCGTGCTCACTGAACACGGCCCGTGTTCAGAGGCACAGTAATTGATTTCTGGATCCCTGTTACTGGGAGTTGGACACGACCCCGTGTTGCACCGACACGGCCCCGTGTTCAGCTCTCTGTAACTCAGAAAATAAAAACTGCCAGTGATGATTGCTGGGCACGGCACGTGTCTGACCGGGCACGGCCCGTGCTGAGAGCTGCAGAAGCTGAAAAACTAAAAAAAAAATCCTAAAAAAAAATAAAAAGAAAAATAAAAGATGATTAGGCCGTTGATTCCTAACTTTCTTAAAATCCTTGTGTCCCCGGCAACGGCGCCAAAAACTTGATGCGTGCGAAGTGTCGTATATTTTAGGTATATATTTTAAGCCCTTTTTAACACTTATTTTAGCCAAGTTTTAAATTTATAAAACACGATATTTTACTAACACTAAACACACATATGGGCAAGTGCACCCATCGTTGAGTGTAGTATAGCGTTGGTAAGATACCGAGGTCGTCCAAGGACACAAGAGCTTTTAGTACCGGTTTATCCTCAACGTCTAACCAAAACAAAAGTTTAGAAAAATTGTTTTAAACTAAGAAAAATAAAACTAACTAAAATGCTGAAAATAAAAATAAAATAAAAACAGATAGACAAGATGAATCACTTGGTTCCGACTCGTATCTAGTATAACCTTTGATTATTTCCGCACTTTTGCACATAATTAAGAGATTATCTTAGTTATTGTAGTAGGCCCCTCTTTTGAAGGTGACGTTACCCTCACCCCAGTAGTTTGAGTCAGCAGGGATACAATCCTAAAAGGGTGGATTATTGGAAGATAATGAATTAAGTTATTAATGCAGTATTGTGGTAGGCCCCGCTTTTGGCGGTGACGTTACCCTCGGCTAAGTAGTCTGAGTCAGCAGGGATACAGTCCTAAATAGCCGGGTTATAGTATTAATAGTAGTTAACTTATGAGGGGATCAAAGAGTTTGGACCCCCGCCATCCAATACCGTGAAGTATTGAAGGAGGTCCTACTAAATTTGACCCAGGTCCATTGCAGGACCTCTAAACGCTGAACAATGGCAAGACCTTTACCAAACCGTTCCCTTAACCCCCTACCAGGTAGCCAACATACCTCCATATAGACCGTGGAGATATGAATGGTGAAAATCCTTTATTTTATATAGACAGTAAAATAATGCCAAGACACCACGGACAAACGATAAGGAAAGATCACCTTCAACATAAGTAACTAGTTATTAAAGTCATTAATACAAAACCAAATAAAAAGTGCAAAAGATTAGAAATAAAAAGTATTATACTAGACACTTTGTCTTCACCAAGTGATGTAAGAGACTTAGGCAAACATGGCCTTGATTGTCAAGAACTCTTACGATCAATCTTGGATCCCGAGACTACTCACACACTCTATGATGGACAATGGATGATGGTGGTGGATGATGGTGTTGTGATGGTGGTGGGTGGTGGATGAAGTGTGAGAGAGGTGGTGTGCCAAGGGATGAGATGAAATGAATCCAAGCACTCCTATTTATAGGCTGAACAGAGAGCTGGACACGGCCCCGTGTCCGCTGGACACGGCCCCGTGTCCGTCTGACACTCTCTCTCCTCATTAATTGTAATTCGCAATTACAATAAATGCGCCTGCTGTACTTTCGACACGCCCCCGTGTCCGCTGAGCACGGCCCCGTGATGGGCAATAGAAGCTTCTATAGGTTTGTCTTTTCTGCTGCTTCTTGGGCACGGCCCCGTGCTGGCTGAGCACGGGGCGTGTTCAGCCTTCTGTTTTCTCTATTTTGCTTTGGAAGGTGCCATTGAGGGTTCGGGCAGTCCACTAATGTTCCTTTTCTTGTATTTATGTTGGATTTAGCTGTCTTTTTGCTTCTTTTGCGTTTTTGAGCTCATTTAATCCTGAAAATACAAAAGGAAGACAAAAACACTCTTTTTCCAATATTAGTACTAAAAAAGGGTTAGTTTTATGCCTCATTTGATGTAATTTATATGTTGCATTTTACACACATCAAATACCCCCACACTTGAACTTTTGCTTGTCCTCAAGCAAAACTCTTTAATATGTGGCTTACACTCCTAAATGGAATAGGTAGAAGAGAAGGTTTTGAGCTTGTCGTAGAGTGTCGGGATTTCCAAGATCTTTTTGGGTTTTATTTTTATTTATTTACACTCCTATTCGTAATGATTTATTTAGAACTTTTCATAAAAGAAATTACTTATTTGGGCATAACATGCCTTTTTAAAATTCTATTTATATACAAGTTCACATACCTCGCGGGGGAATCACTCACACTCGGCCGAAGGTGTATTTTTAGTGAATCACTCGAGAGCGGCATGGAACTTATTCCTACCATAGGCTTGCCAAGACATCAATCCTCCTCCTTTTTAACTTTTATACCTTTGTAGATATCAAGAGGACTTTGAGGGTTAAGGGTTGGCTAGGGTTAAAGGTAGGTGGTTGGGTTAGTGGTTAGTAGAAAAAAAACTAAAAGCGTAACAAGTGTCGGTTTTCGTATTTTTGCAACTTTTATTTTTTTAATGAAGCTTTTTTTTCAAACAAAGATATTTTTGGTTACTTTGTTTGTTTATTTTCTTTTTGCTTCATTATTATCAATTTTTTTTTTTTTTTAACGAAGAACCGAACTTGTTACTAAAATAAAGGGTTAAAAATGAAAAAGGTTTTGGTGGGTGAAAGGGTTTTTGTTTGGGTGATGAAACGAAAAGGTTTAGGCTCAAAGGGGCTAACTAGGGGGATTTTTGGGTAGGTGGTAAAAGAAAAAGAAAAATAATGGTGTAGAAATGAAAAAGGTTAGTCCTAATGCCTCCATCATTTACTTACTCGGGTTTAAGTTGATAAGGACCGGGAATGTATTGTCATGGCAAGTTCTAGAGTCGTAAGAACCAAGCAGCTATTCACACAAGAAACGAAAAATGAGCATTTAGTCAAATGATATGTAATTGTGTGCTCAATAAAGGCTCAAAACTCACTTTTGTGGGAATGGGTTTTTATGTGATCAAGTATATATAATCAAATTTTAAATAAGTTTGTCATGCCTTTTCATAATTTTCTTATGTTGGTTCTTTTTATCACTACGCTATCGGTTGTAAATTTGTAAAAATATAACCTTTTTGAGAACTTGAATTTCCCGAGTTAAATCTAGACAAGTAAAAAAAATGAAATTTTTGAAAAAATTTGGGGTGATTAGCGGTTCCAATAGAGTTTTGTGTAAGGCTTGTATTTAGGACTTGCAAAATTCAAGGTTTTAGCATCCCCCCCACACTTAAATTACACATTGTCCTCAATGTGTCCCAAAAATAAATTTTTAGGTTGATTAGATGTGTAAAATAGTGTTTAAAAAGCAAAAATTTGTGTTACTGGGCACTGAACACGGCCCCGTGTTATCCGGGCACGGCCCCGTGTTCAAGTGCCAGTAACAAAATTGAAATAAGAGAAACAGAAGTCTGGACACGGGGGCGTGTTGGGTGAACACGGCCCGTGTCCAGTTACCTGTACTGGGCGTTTTTCTGCAGGTGGTTCAACACGGGGCCGTGTTGGTTGGGCACGGCCCGTGTTGAACCTTCTGAAATGGAGAAAATTGTCGGGTTGCCTTGTTCTTGTGCATGGGATCATTTTTCTCGTTCCCCTTGTCATCCTTTACCACCATGAGTGTGTTTTATTCCTGAAATTTAAACTAACTAGAAAACATAAAAACTAATCTAAATTAAGCTAAGGATAGTTCCGTGGAATGCCTCCATGGTGCGCCACGTTTATAAGGGTCCTTGGCTAGACCCAAAGCCTGGTCATATGTTACCCAAGTGGGATGTGTTGCATCCCATGTTACATCGTCGGAGAGCTTCATCCAAGCTTGAGTCTATGACCTTCATGTAGTTGACCGGATCTTCTTCCTCTACTCGCTTTCCACATTCAAATTTTACTTCCTCATCCCCAAACTTCAATGTTAGAGTTCCGTCATTCATATCCACCAATGCTTGAGCGGTGGCTAAGAATGGCCTCCCGAGGATGAGAGGGACCTCGGTGTCTTCCTCCATGTCTAGGATGACAAAGTCGGTTGGAAAGACGAATTTGTCGACCTTGACTAGCAGATTTTCGGCTACACCATGTGGGAATTTGACGGACCTGTCGGCGAGTTGTATGCTCATCTTTGTAGGGCTTGTTGTTCCCAGGCCGAGTCGTTTGAACATTGAGGTGGGCATGAGGTGGATGCTAGCCCCAAGATCGGCTAAAGCATTTCGGACGGGGGACTTCCCAATCGAACAAGGGATTGTGAAGCTCCCGGGGTCGATTTTCTTTTGTGGAAGTTTGTTGAGTACTAGAGCTGAGCATTCTTCGCCTAAGTTAACTAATTGCAATGATTCAATTTTCCTTTTGTGAGTGAGGAAATCCCTCATGAATTTTGCATATTTAGGCATTCGGGTTAGGACCTCAATAAAAGGAATATTAACATGCAATTGTTTTAGTAAACTTTCGAACTTTGCGAATTGCTCATCGGTCTTTTGACGATTTAACCTACCGGGGTATGGGATTGGAGGAGTCTTGGTGGGCTCTTGAATTGGTGTAGAAGCCTTTTCTAGCGCAGGAGGAGTCACAGGCTGGCTAGAATGGATTCTTTCATTTAATGGAGCATCCTCAGGACCCACGGTTCGATTCCTTAATGTGATGAGATGGACTTGTGCCTTTGGGTTTGGTTCGGTATTACTGGGTAATGCGCCTTGTGGTCTCTCGGAGAAATTTTGAGCTAGTTGATTTAATTGTTTTTCAACGTTTTGAATGCTAGCTTGTTGATTTCTGAAATTCGATTCCAATTGCTGAAATCGATCCGAGTTCTTCTTTTCAGTGTCAGAGATGAGGCGAGATACAGTATCCTCAAGCCTTTCTCTTCCACCTTGTTGTTGAGGAAAATTTTGCGGTTGTTGAAAATTAGTTCGTTGGTTTTGTTGGTTACTACTATTTCCGGGATCTCTCCAACCAAGATTTGGGTGGTTACGCCATCCTTGGTTGTAGGTACCCGTTGGAGGACCCGACGGCCTAGGTCTATTATCCATGTAGTTTACCGTTTCAGTTTGTTCATCTAATTCTTTCATACAACTCCAATTTTCATGTGACCCACCACACCCTTCACAAGCCATAACTGAGGCCGTTTTTGTCATTTCTAGCCTTTTGATTTTTGAAGAGAGGGCCTCGATTTGGGCTTGTAAAGAGGTGCTTTCATCAACCTTATGGGCGCCCGGGGCAATAGATTTATTACCTCGGGGAGTGTGCCATTGAAAATTGGTTTGAGCAATTTCCTCAATTTGGTTATATATTTCATTTGGGCGACGATTACCTAAGAGTCCCCCGGAGCTTGAATCAAGTGTTTGTCTTGTGTGTGGCAACAATCCATTGTAGAAAGTGGATACTTGTTGCCATATCGCTAGACCATGGTGAGGACACTTTCTTAGAAGCTCCTTGAACCTTTCCCAAGTTTCATATAAGGATTCCCCATCCTCTTGTGAGTATGTATTAATTTCAGTCATTAATTTAGCCGTTTTAGCAGGAGGGAAATACTTATACAAAAACTTTTGGGCGAGTTCATCCCAGGTGTTTACCGATCCAGCTGGGAGGGTGTTAAGCCAAGCCTTAGCTCGGTCTTTTAGTGAAAAAGGAAACATTCGAAGGCGGATGGCGTCATTTGATGCTCCATTGATCCGAAAGGTATCACATATTTCTAAGAAGTTAGTAATATGTAGATGGGGATCCTCGTCCGCAAGCCCGTGGAAGGTTGCGGAGTTTTGGAGCATTTGTATCAAATGCGGCCGAAGTTCGAAGTTGTTGGCCTCGACATTCGGGGCATTGATAGCGGCGCCAAGATTGCCTACGGTAGGCCGTAGGTAATCCATGAGGGTACGTTGGTCCGCCATAGGAAGTGGGTCCCCCGAAGCTTTCTCTTGATTTTTAGCTTTTAGTCTTTTTCTGAGAAAGCGCTCGGGTTCTTCTAGGGGTTCTTTTATGTCTCTACTAGAACTGGAGCTCATGCACTACGTAGGAGGTTCAAATGTGGCGCCTGGGTTCCAAGTCCTGCAACAAAAACAGAAAAGAACGCTGGTCAGAATGTTCACCACGGCCCCGTGCTCACTGAACACGGCCCGTGTTCAGAGGCACAGTAATTGATTTCTGGATCCCTGTTACTGGGAGTTGGACACGACCCCGTGTTGCACCGACACGGCCCCGTGTTCAGCTCTCTGTAACTCAGAAAATAAAAACTGCCAGTGATGATTGCTGGGCACGGCACGTGTCTGACCGGGCACGGCCCGTGCTGAGAGCTGCAGAAGCTGAAAAACTAAAAAAAAAATCCTAAAAAAAAATAAAAAGAAAAATAAAAGATGATTAGGCCGTTGATTCCTAACTTTCTTAAAATCCTTGTGTCCCCGGCAACGGCGCCAAAAACTTGATGCGTGCGAAGTGTCGTATATTTTAGGTATATATTTTAAGCCCTTTTTAACACTTATTTTAGCCAAGTTTTAAATTTATAAAACACGATATTTTACTAACACTAAACACACATATGGGCAAGTGCACCCATCGTTGAGTGTAGTATAGCGTTGGTAAGATACCGAGGTCGTCCAAGGACACAAGAGCTTTTAGTACCGGTTTATCCTCAACGTCTAACCAAAACAAAAGTTTAGAAAAATTGTTTTAAACTAAGAAAAATAAAACTAACTAAAATGCTGAAAATAAAAATAAAATAAAAACAGATAGACAAGATGAATCACTTGGTTCCGACTCGTATCTAGTATAACCTTTGATTATTTCCGCACTTTTGCACATAATTAAGAGATTATCTTAGTTATTGTAGTAGGCCCCTCTTTTGAAGGTGACGTTACCCTCACCCCAGTAGTTTGAGTCAGCAGGGATACAATCCTAAAAGGGTGGATTATTGGAAGATAATGAATTAAGTTATTAATGCAGTATTGTGGTAGGCCCCGCTTTTGGCGGTGACGTTACCCTCGGCTAAGTAGTCTGAGTCAGCAGGGATACAGTCCTAAATAGCCGGGTTATAGTATTAATAGTAGTTAACTTATGAGGGGATCAAAGAGTTTGGACCCCCGCCATCCAATACCGTGAAGTATTGAAGGAGGTCCTACTAAATTTGACCCAGGTCCATTGCAGGACCTCTAAACGCTGAACAATGGCAAGACCTTTACCAAACCGTTCCCTTAACCCCCTACCAGGTAGCCAACATACCTCCATATAGACCGTGGAGATATGAATGGTGAAAATCCTTTATTTTATATAGACAGTAAAATAATGCCAAGACACCACGGACAAACGATAAGGAAAGATCACCTTCAACATAAGTAACTAGTTATTAAAGTCATTAATACAAAACCAAATAAAAAGTGCAAAAGATTAGAAATAAAAAGTATTATACTAGACACTTTGTCTTCACCAAGTGATGTAAGAGACTTAGGCAAACATGGCCTTGATTGTCAAGAACTCTTACGATCAATCTTGGATCCCGAGACTACTCACACACTCTATGATGGACAATGGATGATGGTGGTGGATGATGGTGTTGTGATGGTGGTGGGTGGTGGATGAAGTGTGAGAGAGGTGGTGTGCCAAGGGATGAGATGAAATGAATCCAAGCACTCCTATTTATAGGCTGAACAGAGAGCTGGACACGGCCCCGTGTCCGCTGGACACGGCCCCGTGTCCGTCTGACACTCTCTCTCCTCATTAATTGTAATTCGCAATTACAATAAATGCGCCTGCTGTACTTTCGACACGCCCCCGTGTCCGCTGAGCACGGCCCCGTGATGGGCAATAGAAGCTTCTATAGGTTTGTCTTTTCTGCTGCTTCTTGGGCACGGCCCCGTGCTGGCTGAGCACGGGGCGTGTTCAGCCTTCTGTTTTCTCTATTTTGCTTTGGAAGGTGCCATTGAGGGTTCGGGCAGTCCACTAATGTTCCTTTTCTTGTATTTATGTTGGATTTAGCTGTCTTTTTGCTTCTTTTGCGTTTTTGAGCTCATTTAATCCTGAAAATACAAAAGGAAGACAAAAACACTCTTTTTCCAATATTAGTACTAAAAAAGGGTTAGTTTTATGCCTCATTTGATGTAATTTATATGTTGCATTTTACACACATCAACAGCAATGTGAGTAATCCTTCTTTTTGTGTAAACCTTTTTGTGAGTAATCTCCTTTTGTAAACCTTTTTGCAAACTATTTTTACAAAACCTTTATTTATTTAAATTATAATTAGCAGTGATTTAGTCTTTGTAATTCTTCAATTACTGCCGGTATGTTGGGGTTTTGTATACAAAATGTGGAAAATGTTACCATTGGACAAAGAGTTAGCCAATGTGTAATATGACCCACCAGTCAGGATTGACAGTACTGAATGAGTAATTGTGTAGAAAGAAACATTGTAATAGCTCTCAATACTGTTAAAAGATAAAACTCTTCTTGATTAAACTGGGATTCACTCACCAGTATTTCCCACTGACAAAATGTTTTTAAACGCGTTTCAGGTAACAAAATGTGAAAGCCAACTAGAAGCCAGCTGGACAGCACTGAATGCTTGGAAAAAGTGGCTATAAATGTTACCTAAATAAAAGTAGATGTTTTATTCTAATAAAATGGGATTTATTCCTATAAAACAGTTTGTAATGAAAATTGGGTTTTATTCCAATATATTTATATAAAGTGTGTTATTTACTCTGATAAAATATTTCCTAATTACGGTCCTGATGAAATTCCCGCTGCCAAAATGTTAAACACCGATGCCACCCAAAACTGGTCTCGCGGCCGCCCGTTCCCGGGACAGATAGGGGACGGGGGTTGCGACAGAAGGTGGTATCAGAGCTAAGTCACTGATTCAGCCACAGAAGTGTTCTGCTGACACCAAGATATTATTCAAATCGTTAGGAAAATAATTACATAAATAGGTGCATATATGTATTCTATTGTTGTGTGTTATTTGACTATTTGTTAGTTAACATTATGAGTGATCAAGGACCCTCCGACGCTTATCGTCAGTTGTCCGGCTCACCTAGAAGCGAAGGCACCTCTTCACTGCATGCCCTCTCTGGGTATTCAGCTGACAATGAAGATGGGATATTCATGTTTAAGGCTCAGTCTAAAGAGCCATTCCCTCAGAAAAAGAGAGGATGGTTCAGTAGGGGAGCACACAAGCGTAGGAAAAGAATGAAAAAGTTGCAACAACAGCGAGTTCTAGTAGCCGCTAAAAGAGAGACAGATGCCTATACCCAGGATATGCTTAATAGGAGCTTAGCCAATTTTCATATCCTAGCAACCACAGCTGCCGACCCAAACCTGGAACAACTAGTAGCCCCTCAACCATTACCTTTGTTTCCCACGCAGTCGATGGAGATAGAAAACAACCCAGAAAACCAAGTTTAAATGCATGATTTCAACCCAGAGGAGATACCTAGGGTACCAGCACCCAATCCCTTAGACCCAGACTACGATCCGTGGTTCGATGATCATTGGGATTATGTGCAACGTTACCACCTAACCGATGAACCTATGCCGAACCTAGCAGCCTACCCAGGTCTGGACCCTCTAGATCCCTATTATGATACCGATGAATACATTAGGGAGATCTTAGAGAATCTGTACCCTCAGGAAGAACCCATGCCCCAATACCCAGATCCAGTACCAGCACCTGCACCCCCAAGGAGTGCGGAAAATGTGCAAGAGCTCCGAACTTTCGGAGAAGAGATTTTAGAAAGTAGCGAGAGGATGAGACAGGTTGGAGAACGACTCGTCTGGAAGTACGACGAGTGTAATATGGAGTTCTGGATGAACCCATATCAGTGAAGGTGATGCCGTGATGGTGAAGATAGTAATAATAATATAATAATATATAATATGTGTGTGTGAAAAAAATATAATATATATTTGTGTGTAATAATAATAATATATGTTGTAGTATAGACCACCTCGTGGTTAGTGATGCATAGTAGTATTGTAATTTTAATTCCAGTATCGGTTTGTATTAGATGCATATTATAAGAAAGAGTAAGTCGCAATGCTCGACACTTTTGACCATTATGTGTGTTGTGTGATTGTTTGCCTTAAAATACTATTTTATGATATTAATAATTGGTAAATGTTTAAAATTCAGATGGACAACGAAGTGAACCAGGAAAACCAGAATAGTGATAACCAGAGTGACAATAACCCGGATAACGAAAACCCAAACAACAATAATGGAAACCAAGTGGATAACAGTGTCATGCAACATATAGTGGCACAAGGGATAATAGATGCGATGTCATATATTATCAAAACGGTTAAGGAAGCAGAAAATAAAAGTAAACATGATAGTAAACGACCCTCTGAACCTGAATACAGCATAAACAATGGACCCATACTTCAAGTGCCCATTCCCAAAAGAAGAAGAACCGTGTCTTATGGTTATTCTTATAAAGAATTCTGGTCTTGTAAACCAATGGAATTCTTGGGCAATGAAGGGGCCGTTGCATCTCTACGCTGGATAGAAAAGACTGAGGAAGTCTTAAGAATAAGCAAATGCGGGGAAGAGGATAAGATAATGTTGCTTCCAATCTGTTTAAGAACTCAGCCCTAGAATGGTGGAACACTATCCTTCAATCTAAGGGAAGTGATGGGTTTACAATATGGAATGGGAGGAATTTAAAAACATGGTAGAAAGGAAATTCTGCCCTCCTAATGAAAAGGAACAGATAGCAAATAAGTTCCTAAACCTTAGGATGACTGGAGTTGATAGTAAGGGATACCCTACATTATTCTTTGAATATGCTACAATAGTGCCAACCCTTGCATCACCCGAACCAGTATTAATCTCCCGTTATATTTGGGGATTAATCAGCGAAATTAGGCATGTAGTCAAGGCAGCTAGACCTCAAACCATAGAAGAAGCTGTAGAACTAGCAAACACCTTGACAGATGAGTTAGTACGTACACGAGAAGAGGATCAAAGATGGAACCTAACCCAGAAGCTTACCCAGGAATTCCGTTCTGGAAATTCTAACCGTGGGAAAAATGTAGGTTCTACCTCTGCACCTTATTATAAGTATTGCAAAATGAAGCATTCTGGAAGATACTCCATATACTGTAACTTCTGTAAAATATCTGGACATAAGGAGGAAGACTGCAGGAAGAAGCCTAACAATAGGATATGCTACAACTGTAGAGAACAAGGTCATATAAACCAAACTGTCCAAAACTAGCTCCAGCCACGAATACCAAGAATACTAAAAATGCTAGAGCATTTGTTTTGACTGCAGAAGAAGCAAAGATGATCCCGGATGTGATCGTCGGTACGTTTTTAGTTAATTATGTTTTTGCTAAAGTATTATTTGACTCTGTGCGAACCAAAGTTTTATTAATACTTCATTTTGCAAACTTCTTAACCAACCATTAACTAAACTTCCACAAGAATGTCTAGTAGAGACAGCAAATGGAGAAACCATTAAGATTTCTGAAATCTTGCAGGGAGCAAGACTAGAAATTCTAAATCAGAAATTTAATGCAAACATTTACCCAATTAATCTGACAGAATTTGATGTTGTGTTAGGAATGGATTGTGTAATAGCCAATAAAGCCAGTATTTTATGTGATCAAAAGTCAATCCAAGTAAATTCACCAAAAGGTGAAAAGATCACAATTAAAGGAAATAAACCCTTTAGATCCACAAAATTCATCTCTGTGATGAAAACAACAAGTTATGTAAGAAAAGGGTCATTAGTGTATTTGATTTCCATAATCACTAACACTAAAGGAAAAGAATTAAAAGATATTCCAGTAGTATCACAGTTTTCAGATGTATTTCCAGAAGAGCTACCAGGGCAACCGCCAGACAGAGAAGTTGAATTCAGAATCCATTTGATACCAGGAACTGCACCAATTGCCAAAGCACCTTACCGTTTGGCACCCGCAGAAATGCAGGAACTGAAGAAACAGTTAGACGAATTATTGGAAAAGGGATTTGATGTGTGTAAAATGCAACATATAAATTACATCAAATGAGGCATAAAACTAACCATTTTTTAGTACTAATATTGGAAAAAGTGTGCTTTTGTCTTCCTTTTGTATTTTCAGGGTTAAATGAGCTTAAATGAACAAAAGAAGCAAAAATATAGCCAAATCTAACAATAATACAAGAAAAGGAATAAATGTGGCATGCCCGACCCCTCGACAGCATCTTCCCAAGCAAAAACGAGACAACAGAAGGCAGAACACGCCCCGTGCTCAGCGAACACGGGGGCGTGCCCAAGTGTCTGCAGGAAAGACAAAGTTGTAGAAGCTTCTATTTCCCAACACGGGGGCGTGCCCAGCGGACACGGGGCCATGGTCAACGCTAAGATTCGCAGAATCCAAGCAAATCTTGATAGTACAGATACGCTTCTGCACACGGGGCCATGCCCAGCGGACACGGGGGCGTGGTCAACTAATGCAGACAAACTGCAATTAATGAAGAAAGAGAAGATGGGTGGACACGGGGCCGTGCCCAGCGGGCACGGGGCCGTGTCCGGGCTTCTGTACAGGCTATAAATAGGGGTGCTTGGTTCACTTTAAAGGCATCCCTAGACAAACCACCTCTCTCCCACTTCACCCACACTCCACCACCATCACAACACCCATATCCACCACCATCATCCATCATCCATCATAGAGTGTGTGTAGTAGTCTCGGGATCCAAGATTGATAGTAAGAGTTCTTGACAATCAAAGGCCATGTTTGCCTAAGTCTCTAACATCCCTTGGTGAAGACAAGCATTTAGTGTAATACTTTTGTTTTTTAATCTTTTCGCACTTTTTATTTGGTTTTGTATTAATGACTTTAATAATTAGTTTCTTATGTTGAAGGTGAAACTTCCTTATCATTTGTCCGTGGCGTCTTGGCATTATTTTACTGTCTATATAAAATAAAAGATTTACACCATTCATATCTCCACGGTCTATATGGAGATATGTTGGCTACCTGGTCAGGGGTTAAGGGAATGGTTTGGTAAGGTTCTTGCCTTGTTCAGTGTATAGATCCTGCAAGGACCTGGGTCAAGCTTACTAGGACCTCCTTCAATACCCACCGGTATTAGATGGCGGGGGTGCGAATAGCTTGACCCCCTCATATGTAAACTACTATTAATACATTAACCCGACTACTTGGGATTGTATCCCTACTGACTCAAACCACTTAGCCGAGGGTAACGTCACCTTCAAAAGAGGGGCCTACCACATTACGCATTAATAACTTAATTAATTATATTCCAATATTCCAACCCTTTAGGATTGTATCCTTGCTAACTCAAACTAGTGGGTTGAGGGTAACGTCACCTTCAAAAGAGGGGCATACTACTATAACTAAGATAATCTCTTAAAGAGTGCAAAAGTGTGGAAAACATCAAATGTTACGCTAAAGGCGAGTCGGATCCAAGTGATTCATCTTGTCTATCTGTTTTATTTTTATTTTCAGCATTTTTAGTTAGTTTTATTTTCTTGTTTAAAAAACTTTTTTTCTAAAATTTTGATTTGATTAGACGTTGAGGATAAACTGGTACTAAAAGCTCTTGTGTCCTTGGACGACCTCAGTATCTTACCAACGCTATACTACGCTCACGATGGGTGCACTTGCCCATATGTGTGTTTAGTGTTAGTAAATATCGTGTTTTATAAATTTAAAACTTGACTAAAGTGTTAAAAAGGGCTAAAAATATACATAAAAACTTATCACACTCGACACGCATCAGGATTCATACAACCAAGCTCATCGCCATGGGGAGCACCGATCTTATTCGTTAAAAAGAAGTACGGATCAATGCGTATGTGCATTGACTAGCGTGAATTGAACAAGGTCACGGGTATCCATTACCAAGAATCGATGATCTGTTCGACCAGCTACAAGGAGCTCGATTTTTCTCTAAAATCGATATAAGGTCAGGATATCATCAATTAAAGGTACAGGAAGAGGATATTCCTAAGACCGCTTTCAGAACAAGGTATGGCTATTATGAATTTACTGTCATGCCATTTGGTCTAACCAATGCCCCAGCTGCATTTATGGACATGATGAACCGAATATGTAAGCCATATTTGGATAAATTCATAATTATCTTTATAGATGATATTTTTATTTACTCTAAGAGCAAAGAGGAACATGCAGCGCATCTGCACGCACTTCTAAGTTTATTGAGAAAAGAAAAGCTTTATGCTAAGTTTTCGAAGTGTGAGTTTTGGTTAGAACAAGTATAGTTTCTTGGACATTTAGTCAATCATGAAGGAATTCATGTGGATCCCACCAAGATCGAGGCGATTACCAAATGGAAAACCCCTGAGTCACCAACCAAAGTTAGAAGTTTCTTAGGATTGGCCGGTTATTATAGAAGATTTATTCGAGATTTTTCTAGAATAGCCATTCCCTTAACTAAGCTAACCTGTAAATCCGTTAAGTTTGAATGGGGACCAAAACAAGAAGAAGCCTTTAGAATTCTTAAACAAAGATTAACCCATGCGCCCATATTAGCGTTACCAGAAGGAACTGAAGACTTTATAATCTATTGTAATGCTTCTAAGTTAGGTTATGGATGTGTGTTAATGCAACGTCAAAAGGTTATAGCTTACGCCTCTAGACAACTTAAAAATCATGAAAAGAATTATTCAACCCATGATCTAGAATTAGGAGCCATAATTTTTGCTCTTAAAATTTGGAGACATTACCTATACGGTAGTAAGTTTACCATTTTCACCGACCATAAGAGTTTGAGGTATGTTTTCGGACAAAAGGAATTGAATATGAGACAAAGACGCTGGATGGAGATACTTAGTGATTATGATTGTAATATCCAGTATCATGCAGGAAAGGCAAACGTAGTAGCTGATGCCTTAAGTCAAAAGTATCATGAAAAGCCAAAAAGAGTACGTTCACTTAAACTAAATCTGCAAGTAGATTTAAATGAACAGATTAGAAAGGCACAAGAATCAGTAATCAAGGATGATACTGAAAAGTTGAAAGGAATGATCAAGGAATTAGAATAAGGAACAGATGGAATTTGGAGATTCCATAAGAAAAGAATGTGGATACCTAAATTAGGAAACCTACACCACCGTATATTAGAAGAAGCCCATAAGTCTAAGTATACGATGCATCCTGGAAGTGATAAGATGTATCAGGACTTAAGAAAGAATTTCTGGTGGATAGGAATGAAAAAGGATATAGCAGCATATGTTGCAAAGTGTTTAACATGTTTACAAGTCAAAGCTGAACATCAGAAACCCTCAGGTTTGCTACAACAGTTAGAAATGCCTGTATGGAAATGGGAATTAATAACAATGGATTTTGTTACTAAATTACCCAAAACAAGAAAAAGTAATGATACAATCTGGGTGATTGTAGACAGTCTAACCAAGTCAGCTCATTTCCTACCAATGAAGGAAACTTTCAGTATTGAACAGTTAGCTAAGTTGTATGTAAATGAAATAGTTTCATTACATGGAATTCCTTTATCAATTGTTTCTGACAGAGATAGTCGTTTTACCTCTCATTTTTGGACAAGTTTCCAAAAAGCCATGGGAACCAAGTTGAATCTAAGCACCGCTTATCATCCTCAAACGGACGGACAAAGCGAAAGGACAATTCAGACACTGGAAGACATGCTTAGAGCTTGTGTAATTGATTTTGGAGGTAATTGGGACGATCACTTACCATTGATAGAATTTTCCTATAGTAACAGTAATCACATAAGTATCAATGCTGCACCATTCGAAGCACTTTATGGACGAAAGTGCCAAACTCCAGTCTGTTGGGAAGAAATCGGAGAAAAGCAACTATCTGGACCTGAGATAATACAAGAAACAACAGACAAGATCATTCAAGTCAAGGAACGACTGAAAGCAGCACGTGATCGACAAAAGAGTTATGCAGATAACAGACGAAAGTCGTTGTAATTTCAGGTAGGAGATAAAGTATTATTGAAAGTCTCTCCTTGGAAAGGAATAGTAAGATTCATCAAAAGGGGAAAGCTAAGCCCCAGGTATGTTGGACCTTTTGAGATTATTAGAAGAATAGAACCTGTAGCTTATCAGCTACAAGTGCAAGAGGAAATGGCAGGAATACATGATGTATTTCATGTATGCAATCTCAAAAGGTGCTTAGCTGATGAATCACTGGTAGTACCTCTTAAAGATATAGATGTAAATGAACAATTAAAATTTGTAGAGAGGCCTCTACAGATTGAAGATAGGAAAGTTAAGAATCTCAAGCATAAGAGATTAGTTATTGTCAAAGTGAAATGGGACTCCAAAAGAGGACCAGAATACACATGGGAGCTTGAATCAGAAATGCAAAGAAAATATCCACACTTGTTTCAGTAGATCTCGAGGACTAGCTCTAAAACAAGGTGGGGAGGATATAACAACCCTCCAAAATATTCTGACACCCCTAATATGTTTAAAGTGCCCCAATATGTCCTAAAATATACCCGTATGCGAAAACCGAACCCAAAATACTATATATAATTAAAAAAAATTAAATAAAATCAGGTTTTTTGTGTCGCTCGTGGGCCGCGTAGACCTTTAGGGTCTCTTACGCGGGGCGCAACAACTCAACCACCAGACCGCACCCGGTGCCGCCACGTGTCGGACTCGTGTTGAAGCTAGTGAGATGACTGGGCCAGGCTAGGGCCTACCCAGCTTACTACGCGGGCCGCGAGGAACTCGAATTCAGGCCCTACATAAAGAGGGCATCGGCTGTTCAGTTCCAGTCGCTCACAATCTTTTCTTCTCTCGAAATTTCACATAGTAGGCATAATCTCCGGGTATAATACCCCCCTAAATAATGAAGTTCTACCCCGTTGTAAGTATCATAACCCCGGTTACGTATTAGATATGCTGCCCGATTGATCCAGGGTTCCGTAATGGCTGTCGTGGTTCTGCCCGACGTAGTCATTGGAATGCCATCTCGGGGAGGGTATTACTAATGTAAATATTAAGGGTTATTATACTAACACGTGTGCATTTGTGTAATTAATAGATAATCACCAGGAAACCCTTAAAGGAAACCATAAGACAGCAATGTGAGTAATCCTTCTTTTTGTGTAAACCTTTTTGTGAGTAATCTTCTTTTTGTAAACCTTTTTGCAAACTATTTTTACAAAACCTTTATTTATTTAAATTATAATTAGCAGTGATTGAGACTTTGTAATTCTTCAATTACTGCCGGTATGTTGGGGTTTTGTATACAAAATGTGAAAAACGTTACTATTGGACAAAGAGTTAGCCAATGTGTAATATGACCCACCAGTCAGGATTGACGGTACTGAATGAGTAATTGTGTAGAAAGAAACATTGTAATAGCTCTCAATACTGTTAAAAGATAAAACTCTTCTTGATTAAACTAGGATTCACTTACCAGTATTTCCCACTGACAAAATGTTTTTAAACGCGTTTCAGGTAACAAAATGTGAAAGCCAACTATAAGACAGCTGGACAGCACTGAAGACTTGGAAAAAGTGACTATAAAAGTTACCTAAATAAAAGAAGATGTTTTATTCCAATAAAATGGGATTTATTCCTATAAAACAGTTTGTAATGAAAATTGGGTTTAATCCCAATATATTTATATAAAGTGTGTTATTTACTCTGATAAAATATTTCCTAACTACGGTTCTGATGAAATTTCCGCTGCCAAAATGTTAAACACCGATACCACCCAAAACTGGTCTCGCGACCACCCGTTCCCGGGACAGATAGGGGACGGGGATTGCGACACTAACCAAGCCCATGTGATATATAACAATAACAAGCCTCTTTATATAACGGCCCACACATGCCATGTTAACCCTTCATCCAGTCAGTAGGTAAGCATCTTCCCAGTCAGCTGTCAGCATATCCAATCAGCATCCTAGTCCAGTCAACATTCATGTCGAGTCAGCATCTCAACATTACATTAATTATAAATAACAAAAATAATTATGTAACTAATGATTTGGATAATATGTATAATTGATATTATATTTTTAACACAGCATAATATTATGAGAAAATTTTGTATATTATTATCTATATCAAATAACAACACTACTTTGCTAGAGTGGGTGTTGTCATTTTTTTTTTCTTTTTTTTTTTTTCTTTCTTTTCTTTTTGTGGTATTTTTTCTTTTTTACCTTTACCCTTTAATTTTCAGCATTTACTCTTACAACCACTTAACTTTCTAAATACTTTTTAATCGAGTTTTACGTCTTTATTTTTATTTACGTGTCAATATAAACTTAAGTTGGTTTACATTTCGACATGATTTTTTTTGTGTTTATTTACGATTTTGCCCCCGCTATAAAATTCGTTTTAATATTTTTTTAGAAGACTATGGTAGTGTTTTGTTTTAATTGGTTGGCTCGATTTAATTTTTATTCGTCATGCCAAGTGGTAGTTTTTCCATCTTTTTAGTTTTTTTTAACAAAAGTATGGTAGTATTTTGTTGTACTTTGTTTACTCAATGTAATTTTTTTGAGATCGTGTTATGAGTAGTATGTACTAGTAACTAAAACACAGACGTACATGCTATGAGAAAAAAATATTCGGCTTAATGCCCCGCAATGCGGGCGGGCAAAACCTAGTTGTGCATCAAATATACAGGTAGGAGCTATTGAAGAAATGGTGAATGATGCTGTTGACTCTGCATTGGATTCGGATGACATTAAAGATGAGTTCGAAGAAGAAGTGGATAAGTGTTAACCGCAATAGCTGGTGATCTTGATCTGGCTAATTTTGTTACTGCGTTTGGAGATCTTGTTTATCTGCTAAAGAAATAGAAGCAACAGATGATGCATCAGAAAAGAAACCGGTAAATGCGAGAAGCTGAGATCGAGTTCCACCGGTGGAAGTCGCAGCGGAATGGCAATGGAGAGGGATTTACCAGGTGAGTTGGGGGTTTTGAATAAAACAAGAGGAAATAGGTTCACATATGATTCGAAAACACTTTGAAGAACTTGGATTGATTTTTGGTTAAAAAAGAGAGGGATTTACCAGGTGAGTTGTTTGTTGAAAATGGAAGTCAGAAGGCTATTTCACTCATTCGTTTACTTTTTGGTCACTCTCTCAATAAGAATTGCAGAGAGAAAAAGATAAATAAGATTTCTGGCTAGTTTTGTTACTGTGTTTGGACGACTGAATGGTGGCGGAAGTGGGAATTGATGGTGGTGGTGGTGGATGAGGGTGGGAGAGAGGGGAGGAAGAAAATAGTTTTATTTATTTTAATTACTCAGGGGTAATCTAGTCATCAGGGATTTGCAGGATCTCCTTGATCTTCCACTCAGCAGGGATGATGAAGATACAGATGCCCTAGACTTTGAATTACAATTTAAAGGTCAGATAAGGGAGCTGTTGATGAGGCAATAAAGAAGTCCACAAATAATGAAGAGTTTTGGCATTATCTGTTCCAGGGGGAGATTGTTGGGATTGAACCCTACCAGAGGAACAGATAATGTAAAGCCAAAACTGGATCAAAGCAGTGGATCCAGAATAAGCAGACGTTTACAGTTGGTTTATGCAAATCTCTCCCCTTGAAAGTGGTTTCATATCTGCTGACCTCCTATCTGCTGATCATACTAAGTGCTGACCTACAACTACTGCTTTATATCTACTGACCAATGTCAAAGACTGATGGAAGATCAAAGCTCTGTTGACTCAATCTACTGCCTTGGGTCAAGTACTGCTGATCCGGACAAGCACTGCTGGGTTCACAGCAGTGGAAAGATGCAGCAGCAGTTTAAGTGTCTTTTATGTAATATAATGTAATAGCAGTAGTTTAGTACATCAGTGTTTTTCTATCAGTAGTTAGAGTTTGTTAGGAGGTTAGATGTCACTTTCATGGTGACGTCAGCTAAGATGCTCAGTGGTTTGCAAGTGCCTATAAATAGTTCAGTACTTTGTACTGTTCTATTAGCTCTTTCACCACATCGTCTTCTTTGCACGAACAAACTACTGAGCTCTGGCTGAGGGGGAGTTTGCGTTCTTACATCAATCATTGTAATCGTTGTTGAAACAAATTCAATCTTTCGATTCATTGTGTAAAGATGTTTGATAAAAGTATTACTCTCGTTTGATTGTATGCAAAGTTTGCTTTCATCTTATTTCCGCTGCACAACTCTTTCATTTCCATCTTAATTACAAACGAATATACAATCAAAAAGAAACTCAGATCCAACAATTGGTATCAGAGCTTGGACAGTCAAATTTGATTTAACAATCATTTTGACGTAAATAGTTCAGCTCATAACAGTTGATACTGATCGTTTGTTCGTCCGTTGAAAAACAGAGCAAGGATTAATCACCATTAAAGTTGATTTCTCAGTGTCTGTAAAACAACAAGAATGACGTCACAATCTCAGGATGATAAAAACAACATCGGCTCACTTTTTAAACCACCTATGCTAAAAAGAAATGAGTACAACATCTGGCAGAGGAGGATGGGTCACATCCTCGCTCAACAAAGCACAGGTTGTTGGAGGTCTGTCACCTTTGGTCCTCATATTCCTTCAGTGCCAAGCGCTGAAGATGCTAAAAAGTTCGTTCCAAAACCAGTTGAAAATTACACCGAAACCGATTTTCAAAAGATCGAACTAGATGCTAAAGCGTTTAGCATCATAGCATCAGCGTTGCCCAATGAAATATATGCTGGACTGTTACACTGTAACAGTGCCAAAGAATTGTGGGACGCACTTAAGGAACAGTTTGGAGGTACTGAAGAAGTTATAGAAAACAATAGGGAAATCCTGAACCAACAGTATGAAACATTTTGTCATGTTAGAGGTGAATCACTGACTCAACAATTTGAGCGGTTTAGTTGTCTCATCAGTGAACTGAGGCTTGTTAATACTACCTTTACAAACTCGACTCAAAACAGCAGGTTCCTCAGGTCACTGCCCGAAAAATGGGACACTATAGCCTTTGTCACCAGAAATTCACCCGAGTTCAAGGATCTGACCTTGACCCAGCTCCATGGTCGACTCCTGACCTACGAAAGGGAGTTGAACCAGAAAAGGAAGTTACAAGAGTCAGGAAAAGCCGTTGATGATTATACATTCGGTAATACTGCTCTTCTGGGTCAAGAAGAATCTGGGAGCAGTGGTAAGGACCAGGGTTATGATCACTTCATTGACATAACTGCTGGTGCAAATTTTAACAACCCTGATCCTCACTCTGCAAGTTATGCATTCACTGCAAACGAAAACCAGATGTCAGATAATTTAAGCTTTGAACTAAATGATTTGCAACATTTTGATTCCACCGATTTAGAGGAAATGGACATCCTGCACCAACTGGCTTTGCTAAGTGTTAGAACTAGCAAGTTCTATAAAAGAACAGGGAGAAAATTCCCAGGTTTGCATGGGAATCTAAGGGTTGGGTTGGATAAATCGAAAATCAAGTGCTACAAGTGTAATAGGTTGGGACATTTCGCTAGGGAATGTAGGAGTCAAAATACTGGTCCCATAATTACTCATCCTAGCTCAAATCCTAGACCTCAAAACCAAAACACTGTGCACTATGCCCAATATGCCCCAGCAGCTCAAGTGAACACTGCTCACTATGCTGCTGCCCCTGTGCCAGTACATTATGTCCAAACTACTGTTCCACAAATCCAATATGTTCAAACCCCTGTTCCACAGGTACAAGTGCAACATGTTGCACCTCAAACCACTGCTCCAGCAGCAGCACAACCAGATCAACAAAGCTTTTTCACTCAAGGGTTTGTTGACTGGAGCAGTATGCCTGAAGATCTTAATGATGAAAATTTTGCACTCTATGCTTTTAATGAACCCTCACATGATGAGTTTTGTTTGATGGCATTAGAGTCAATACAGGAGGGGATTGAAGCTGAGGAGGAACAGCAGTGCTTTGAAACAGTGGAAGAGGTGACTGAAGCAGTGGTTACTGCTGTGGCTGGTGAACTACTGTTGGGAGAAAGTTCAGGTATTCTAATCGAACCGATGACAGATCCATGGTCCATAGAGGACAAAGAAGAAGAGAAAGAAGAAAAGGCTGGTGAAAAGAAGGTAAAAGCTGATGATGATGAAGATCATAAATGTGATTGTGCAATGATGGCAGCTGCCAAGGTATCTCCTCAAGTTCTTGAAAAACTGTGTTCAGACAATTGCATAATTGCTTTTGCTAACATCAAAGAGGTGAATGAAAACCTTCGGGATAAAATCTTATCTGATGAGGTCAAATTTGAAAGCTCTTTAAAAGAACTTAAAAACAAACTGACTGAAAAAGAAAAAGAAATCAGCTGTCTAAAAGAAGAGCAAAGCATCACCAAAACCCAACTTCAAACTATGGTAGAACAATACCAAAGTTGCAAAAAGGAGTTGGAATCCACCCAGATTACTTGTGAAAGATGGGTGGAATCCTGCAGAGGATATGAGGTGATGCTTGCTAAACAGATTGAAAGCAATGTGAAATTTGGGATTGGTTATAGAAAATATGATGATGAACATGTCGCTTTTGAAAAATCTGTCCAAACTACTGATGAAGCTACTGAGCTCATCCCCACAAACAAGAATGGCCAAGAAGTGAAAATCACTGACAAACTTGGTAACAAAATCACACTTACCAGACCAATGGGTTCCTCCACTTTCAAGGAGCTTGAAGATCATCAGTTTAAACCAAGATGGTCTGATGAGTGTGATGTTCTTGAAAATTTCAAACCAATGGACTTTACATCAATTGATGGTGCTAAAGCTCCAAAAGCTAAAGTCATACCTCTCAAAGATATCCCAGCAGTGGTTAAAACCTCTGCTGCAAAGGAATCTGAAAAGAGAAAGAAGAAAGAAAAAATTGATAACCTGTTTTGTGAATTCTGTGAGAAAAGGAATCATCTAACAAAAGATTGTTTCCACTTAAAAGCTTATGATCTAAACAAAACAAGTGTCATTGTTTCAGCAGAAAGCTGCATTGTCTGTGGGAAAACAAACCACAAAACTCAAGCATGTGTGTACCTCAAAAACTTTGATGTGAAAAAGAATGAGTACATAGCTAAAACATCCTTGAGTCCACCATCATCCTCATCATCTGTCAAATTCACCAAGAAACAACCACTGTTTGTGCCAGTTCAAACAGCTGTTACAAAACAGCTGAACCAAACATCTGTCAAAAGAGATGTTCAGGTTACTGATGCACCCCCTGCCAATCAGTTCAGAAAAGGCAGAGAAAAACAGTCTTACCAAAGGATTCCACACGTTTATGAGGCCTACAAAAGGCCCTCTAAACCCAAAGTGAACAGGCATCCTTTTGGTTACCAGCAGATGATTGGTCAGGACCCACAACAGTGGTTAGAGAAACACTGTCCTAAAACAGTTCAAACTTCTGACCTAACCACTGTCCATCATTCTGCATCCATCCCAGACACTGTTGAGACCCCATCCAAAGCCCTGCTGGCTTTGGAGACCTTAATGAACTAATCCTTTTACTTCATGTGCAGGGAGCTTCTGCATGCTTTGATAGTCTTTGGTATGTAGACAGTGGAGGCTCCAGGCACATGACCGGATGTAAAGCCCTCCTCAAAGACTTTAAAATCCATGGTGGGGGTGATATATCCTTTGGGAATAATAGTAAAGGGAAAGTTTTGGGGTCTGGAACAGTGCAATCTGGAAATGTAAAATTTGAAAATGTCAATCTAATAGACAATCTAAAATTCAACCTTCTGAGTGTGTCCCAAATGAGTGACAAGGGATTTGGGTCATTCTTCACAAAAGACTGTTGTAGGATTGTTGGACCAGAAATGGTCAAAAAGATTGAAGCAATAATCAAAACTGGTCAAACTAAACTTGTTGCTCAAAGAAGTGGCAATGTTTATGTTGTTGACATGTCAAAAGAGTGTCCCAGAGCTGATGCCTGTCTGTTCTCAGCTGCCTCTAACAAAGAGACAGAACTTTGGCACAGAAGGCTGGGACACACAAATCTTAAGACAATTACAGAAATTTCAAAAAATGGTTTGGTGAGAGGCCTACCACAAAAATTGTTTTCATGTCCTGAACATTGCATTTCCTGTTTAAAAGGAAAACAGCATAAAAGTTCTTATAAGTCCATTGAAGAGTCCAAAACAACCCAGTGTTTGCAAATGCTACACATGGATTTGTTTGGCCCAGTTCAAGTCATGAGCCTTAAAAAGAAAAGATATTGTTTGGTTATTGTTGATGACTTTTCTAGGTTCACATGGACTTTCTTTTTGCAATCAAAAGATGAAACTGCAGGCATTTTGCAAGACTTTGTAATACAGGTTGAAAAGCAATTTGACCTTCCAGTAAAAAGCTTCAGGAGTGACAATGGCACAGAATTCAAAAATAGGGAGTTGGATGCCTTCTGTGTGAAGAAAGGGATTGTAAGGCAGTACAGCATCCCAAGAACACCAGAGCAGAATGGGGTAGTGGAAAGGAAGAACAGAACTCTGATTGAGGCTGCCAGAACCATGCTTGCAGATTCAGGTTTGCCTTTAACTTTCTGGGCAGAGGCAGTAAACACTGCTTGCTATGTTCAGAACAGAGTTTTAATAAACCCCAGGCACAAAAAGACTGCTTATGAAATTCTGTATAAAATTAAACCACTGATCTCATATTTCAAAGTGTTTGGCTGCCCATGCTTTATTTTGAACTTAAAAGATTCCATTTCAAAATTTGCAGCCAAAATTGATTGTGGTTATCATCTGGGATACTCAACCACTGCCAAGGCTTACAAAGTGTTTAATACACGGACCAAGGCAGTGGAGGAGACTTTGAATGTTAAGTTCAATGAACTTTCATCAATGAAAATCCCAGTAAATCCTGCAGATCTGTTTGATCTTGAAAAATTCACTTTTGAAAATACTGCTGTCAAGACTAACAGTGCAGGTCCATCAGAGGATACAACACCAGACTATGGGTATGAAATCATCATCCCTCAAAGGTCTGCCACAAAGGGAACAGCATCAGCTGTTCAAAACAGTTGTCAAAGCTCTACCAATGCTACCTCAACAGTTGTTGACCAAAGTAGCCCATCAACCACTGCTTCCACATCCTCAAACACTGCTGACAAAAGCCCTCAAACAGTGGATAAAAGTCAGCAGTTGTCCACATCAGTACCTCCTATACCACCACCGTTTGAAACCACTGCTGGATCATCAAAGTCCCCAGCAGTGGTTAGCTCAGATGATACACATTTGCAGCCTTCACCAACCAATGCCATCATACCATACCAAGGAGATTTAATCTTCTTGAGATCTCATCCACCTGATCAAATCATTGACAACATAAATGAAGGGGTGCTCACAAGAAGCCAAACCCAAAACATTTGTCTTTTTGCTGGTTTTCTATCACTCCATCAGCCAGTCAAGTACCAAGAGGCACTGAAAGACAACAGCTGGGTAGAAGCCATGCAAGAGGAGCTCCAACAGTTTAAAAGACAACAAGTATGGGAGCTTGTACCACTGCCAGAAGAGGTTAGTCCCATTGGCACAAAGTGGGTCTTCAAGAACAAAACTGATGAAAGGGGTATTGTTGTCAAGAATAAAGCCAGGCTTGTGGTTCAAGGTTACAGACAGGAAGAGGGGATTGACTATGATGAAACATTTACCCCTGTTGCAAGATTGGAAGCCATTAGACTGTTCCTGGCCTTTGCTGTCAACCACAATATGAAGGTGTTTCAAATGGATATCAAAAGTGCTTTCCTCTATGGTACAATTCAAGAAGAGGTGTATGTTTGTCAACCTCCAGGTTTTGAGGATCCATTTTATCCAGATCATGTCTACAGGTTAAACAAAGCCTTGTATGGCTTGAAACAAGCACCAAGGGCCTGGTATGAAACTCTTTCCAACTTCCTACTCTCAAATGGTTTCAAAAGAGGTACCATTGATAAAACATTATTTTTAAAATGGAGAGGGAAGGATTTAATGATTGTCCAAATTTATGTGGATGACATTATTTTTGGAAGCACATGTAACAAAATGTGTGAAGAGTTTAGAGAACTCATGACAGCTGAGTTTGAAATGAGTGCAATGGGTGAGTTGCAATGCTTTCTTGGTCTCCAAGTACAGCAAATGCAAAATGGAACTTTCATTCATCAAAACAAATATGCTAAAGAACTTTTAACCAAATTTGATATGAATGATTGTAAACCATGCAGCACACCCATGGCAACAAATAAGCTGGTCATGTCTGATGAAAAAGATGAGCTGATTGACCAAACACTCTATAGAAGCATGATTGGGTCTTTATTGTACCTAACTGCATCTAGACCAGACATCATGTTTGCAACATGTGTCTGTGCAAGAACTCAATCAGCTCCCAGAAAATCAAATCTCATTGCTGTAAAAAGGATCTTCAGATACATAAAAGGTGCTCCCACACTTGGTATCTGGTATCCAGCTAATGGGAACATCAAGCTTTCAGGTTTCTCAGACAGTGACTTTGCTGGATGTCACACTACAAGGAAGTCAACATCAGGAGGGTGCCAGTTTCTGGGTGATTGCTTAGTGTCATGGCAAAGCAAAAAGCAAGCAGCTGTTTCAACATCCACTGCTGAAGCTGAATACATTGCTGCTGCAAGCTGTACAGCCCAACTCCTGTGGCTTCAAAATCAGTTGCTGGATTTTGGTATCACTGCCTTAAAGACACCACTCATGTTGGACAGTCAGGCAGCAGAAAATATCATCAAAAATCCAGTTTCCCACTCAACCACCAAACATATCGACATCAGACATCACTTTGTGAGGGACTGCTATGAAAAAGGTTTGATTTCTCTGCATCATGTCCCAACTAAAGACCAGCTGGCTGATGTGCTCACAAAAGCACTTGATACAGCCACTTTTGAAAGTTTGGTCTCTAGGATTGGGATGCTGAACATGGAATAACAAGCAACATCTTGTTTTTCTATGAATAAAAGTAACAAAATGTTTTCAGAAAATCAAAACCACATCCTTAAAAATAGTTAAAAATGAAATTTTTTCATTAAGTCCTTAAAAGTCTGCCATTAACCACTGATTGTTCAAAAGTCTGCTATACTTCAAAAGTCTGTCCACTGCTGAAAGTCAACCCCTGCTCTCTCATTATTTTGATAAACTCTGTTGTTCAAAAGCAGTGTCTTATCCACTGATATGCTATCCACTGATAGTAAAAATCATCCACTGCTTTCATACCACTGCCTTCATCAGTCACTTTCAACAAAAGTACTGTCCTTCACTTTCAACAGGGGTTGTCACGTGGACAGTACATATTGGTCAGACCTTTTGTAACGGCTGCCACCTCAGCATTCACTTTCTTCCCTATAAAATCCCCCACTCAACATCAACACAGGGTTTTACTGTCGAATTGAATTCTTAAAAATTCTCTTCTCAAAGCAGTTTTTCTTCACATTTCTTCACAAATTTCTTCGATCAATCATCCTCAAAATGACAAAATCAAAGAAATCTTCAAAACCCTCATCCAAATCTTCATCGAAAACAGCCTCTCAAAAGGCAATCTCCACTGAAATTCCACACAAACCATCTCACAATCTCCTGGGTCTTCTCACAAAACCAGGAACCACCAAAGTTTTCGATTCCATCATTGATCTCATGGCAAAATCAAAGTACAAAACTTTGATCACTGCCGATGCACCAATCTATTTGGCGACCCAAAGGGAGTTCTGGAAAAATGCAACCCTTGAAAAACAAGGCGACACTGCAACCACCATAAACTCTTCTATAAAGGGTAAAGCTGTCCAAATCACGCCACAATCCATTTCAGAGGTCTTTCAACTCGGTGATCAGGAAGGTAAAATTTCTTTCACTAAAAACGAGTTACAAACTGACTTCATTGAGAGAGGGTATGAAGCCACAATGATGAAGAAAATTACCTTAGAAAAAGGTTATTTTCCTTCTGCAACCAGATTTTTATTTCATACCCTCCTACTATGTGTTTCAAACAAAACCACTTCTTTTAATGAAATCCCTTTAAAGATTCAAAATCTGGGATATGCTATTCTTCAAGGAGAAAATTTTAACTATTCTCGAGAAATTTTTAAAGATTTGGTTAATAATGTTGAAACAAAATCATTCTTACTGTTCCCAAGGTTTTTAAGTTACTATTTTTCAAAGAAATTCAGTAAGGATGATTTAGCTGTAATAAACCAGGGTGATCCTACTCAAATAAACAGTTTAACTACTGAAACTTTTTCAAGGATGTTAGCACCATGCAAAACACAAGCAGAGGTGCCTGAGCAGATTTTAGCAGTTACAACTGCTCCTCAGGTATCTGCTGCTGAGCCCACTGCTCAAGGTGATCAAAGCAGCAGCACAACTGTTTTGAAACCCACACCTAACATCACCAAAAAGCCAACAACAAGAAAAACACAAAAACCCCCCAAAACCATCAAAAAGGCATCTCTGGAGGATGAGATACCAGAGCTTCTGCCAGTGACAACACAAAAGTCACAAGAAACCACTGCTGCTACTTCCTCACAGCAGTTGGTACAAATATCTCAACCCATAACCAAAACTCCTCCTGTTTCTTCACAAAAAGAACAGGTTGTACAAAAAGGGCCTCCACATCATGATGCTCTGGAAACACTCGTTTCTATCATCCACAGTCCAATGCCCGGGACACATCCTATTTCTACACCAACCATCACATCCACATTTCCCTCACCAATAAAACCACTGTTGGATGCAATTGATTTGAACCAGGCATTATCCAGTCCTTCTCAATCACCTATTAATGAGAATATACCTCAAAAATTGACTGGGTCTGATGTATCATTCTTTGCTAACCCACCAACACAACCTGAGGAGGTTACACCCCTTGAGTTACAAGTAACTCTTGGTGGTATTCCAAGTGAAGCAGCCACTACAACTGTTACACCCACTGGGTTACATTTGGACAGTGGTTACATTCATAAGACTTCCTTGGAGGCAATTCCTTTTATAACACCTCTGCCAACCACCAGTGGATTTATTTATCCTACTGGCAACATCAAAAGGTTGTCAAGTGTTGAAGGAAGAAGACCCCAGTACCAAGAAAAAGGGGCATCAGTGGTTAATGTTTGGAGTATATTTCCTACATCTACCACTGATAAAACCACTGCTAGTGGGAAATCAGATGATCCCATTAACTTGGGTGATGGTTTAAAGTACCAGAAATTGACGGATCGTATTGCAAAGCTTGACAACTCTGTTGCAGAACTCAAAGATATGCTACAACAGGTGTTACAAGTTCAGAAGGTACAATCAACTGCTGTTCCATCTCAAGCATCTGCTCCACAAAGGGCACCTGCTACAAATGAGCTCTGGAATTTATTTCAATCTTTTCTCCAAAAACAAGCACAATTAGCAGATCAGCAACATGAAAAACATGTACAACAGCTGAGAAATGCAATGGAGTCAAGGTTTAAGAACACTCAGGCTGACTTAAAGGCTCTCAAAACTCAGATCTTGCACACCACTGGCACTGCTCCTCCAAAAATACGCTTCATTTATGACCTCCCAGAAGATAATGCCAAAAAGGGGGAGAAAATTAAGGAGTGGAAAAAGAAGGGTATAGAAGATGGTCTTTATCTTGAACCAGAGAATTCAAACATGACCAAGAAGATCCCTTTGCCAGATGGCAGCAAGAAGATTGATGTGACAACAAATGCACTAGCAGAAGCAGTTGCAAGTGTGAAAAGAGATAGAGAGGCCAAAAGGAAAGCCAGGGTGGAAAGAATGGATCATCCAGATCAGGGTACTTCTGGGTCAAGGGATCATGAAAATCTTGTTGAGAAAAAGAAGAGGCCTACTAGAAAAGTAAGGCAACCCAAATCCATTCCAACCAGACGTTCAAAGTCTGCTAAAAAACCACCATACAAAACAGCTGATGCGGCAGGAGTTACAAAAACTACTGCTTGCCAAACAGTTGTTCCATCAACACACACCACTTCAACACACACAACATCCACTGTCTTACCATCATCACCACCAAAAACAACACCTGCTGACATACAGCAGAAGACTGCAGATGTTATAACATCTGTTGTAATGACAACAGTGGTTGAAACACCAGTTGTTTCAACAGCTGTTAGTCAATCACAATCCACTGCCACAACATCTACCACCACTGTTCCATCCAAAACATCATCAGTCACTCCTAAACCAAAAAGGAGAAGGCTAATTTTAAAAGATGATGACACATTACCACCACAAACATCTTCAAAATCTTTAGCTCTTGTCACAATACCAAAACCTGTTCCTCTCTCTTCAGTTCCAATGTACAAGCCCTTACCTCCTGCAGGTGTTCAGTTTCCTCTTGAACTAGCAGCTGTTAGAGATGAAATAAAATCCTTCTATTATGAGGATGACCCTGCTAAAAGGAGTTTGCCATCAATAAAGGGATATCCTTGGCCTAAAAATGTTGATGAATACTTGGAAATCAAAGCCAAGCAAGCAGATGATATCTCAAAAAGAAACACACAAGGGAAGTCTGACAAAGAAATTTCAAGAAATTTTCAATATCTGCTCACACAAGTCAGATCCCTAGAGCAATTTGCAAAAAATGTTAGTCAACAAATTTCTGAAAGATCAGCTGAAAATCTGAAGAAAGACTACATTGAAAGCATCATGGCTCACAAGAAGTACAAAGGAGAGAGATACATGTACAAAGAGTGGACTATTCCTGAACTTGAAAATGAAGCAGCAAGAATTCAAGACATGATAAAAAGGAAAGTCACTCACACTCCTCCTAACTGGGCAGAGTTTAGAAAGAATGTACCTGACAAACAGGAAGAGCTGAAGAGAATGAAAGAGGAACTGGTAGCAGCTGATTATGGAAACAAAAGACAAGTTGCTAGATGGAAAGAAGATGTGGTCAGGGCTACTTACAAAAAGTTGGAACAATTAAGAAAGAAAGATCCTTCAGTTCCTCAAAAGCCTGACTATTCCAAAGCAGCTGTTTCAAAAAGACCACCAAAGCTGCAAGTCAAAAGAACCACTGCTCCAGCTGGTGCTGCCATCTACAAAAGAAGGAGCAAAAACCAGTTTAGCATGGAAACAATTCAAGATCTTTTAGCTGGAGATGCCATTGTAAAAGCTGGCACAAAAGTAATGATAAAGGAAGATCTTGAATTGGAACAATCTGCAACCGCTGCTCAGCCAGCTATGATCAGGCCAGCCTCTCCAAATACTTCTGCAAATAAACATCTCCCAAGAAACCCTCCAGGCTCAAAAATACAAAAGTGGGAAACTGACAAACAGACCTGCGTATTGACTTTGCTCAGGTCTGGTGGAGGAGTGGAGAAAATATCAAGGGAACAAGCTCTTGGCCTGAGTCTTGAAGATTTGCAGGATCTCCTTGATCTTCCACTCAGCAGGGATGATGAAGATACAGATGCCCTAGACTTTGAATTACAATTTAAAGGTCAGATAAGGGAGCTGTTGATGAGGCAATAAAGAAGTCCACAAATAATGAAGAGTTTTGGCATTATCTGTTCCAGGGGGAGATTGTTGGGATTGAACCCTACCAGAGGAACAGATAATGTAAAGCCAAAACTGGATCAAAGCAGTGGATCCAGAATAAGCAGACGTTTACAGTTGGTTTATGCAAATCTCTCCCCTTGAAAGTGGTTTCATATCTGCTGACCTCCTATCTGCTGATCATACTAAGTGCTGACCTACAACTACTGCTTTATATCTACTGACCAATGTCAAAGACTGATGGAAGATCAAAGCTCTGTTGACTCAATCTACTGCCTTGGGTCAAGTACTGCTGATCCGGACAAGCACTGCTGGGTTCACAGCAGTGGAAAGATGCAGCAGCAGTTTAAGTGTCTTTTATGTAATATAATGTAATAGCAGTAGTTTAGTACATCAGTGTTTTTCTATCAGTAGTTAGAGTTTGTTAGGAGGTTAGATGTCACTTTCATGGTGACGTCAGCTAAGATGCTCAGTGGTTTGCAAGTGCCTATAAATAGTTCAGTACTTTGTACTGTTCTATTAGCTCTTTCACCACATCGTCTTCTTTGCACGAACAAACTACTGAGCTCTGGCTGAGGGGGAGTTTGCGTTCTTACATCAATCATTGTAATCGTTGTTGAAACAAATTCAATCTTTCGATTCATTGTGTAAAGATGTTTGATAAAAGTATTACTCTCGTTTGATTGTATGCAAAGTTTGCTTTCATCTTATTTCCGCTGCACAACTCTTTCATTTCCATCTTAATTACAAACAAAAATACAATAAAAAAGAAACTCAGATCCAACAACATATTTTAAAATTCTCACACTTCTCAAACATATTTTTTTGGTTTTGTGTACTTTAAATTATAAAAAGAAAAACAAATTACCTAATTACGTTTGTATAATCTTACCGAACCCATACAACCCGACCCGGATTCACTTACCATCGTACTCAAAACCCTAGCGAAGAGCTATAAATACAATCTCACGCCTGAACTTCTTCCTGTTTACAAACCCTAGCCGAACCAGATTTCATCTTAAAGCTTCATGGTAAGATAATACAGTAATCAAATCCATAAATCTATTGAGAATTCTCGTTTTTGCATACACCTTTTGCCTCTGACTATAATTATTGTTACAAATTTCTGAAAAACTTATGGTTTTTGTATGTTTAGGCGCCGAAGAAGGAGAAAGCTCCCCCACCGTCATCAAAGCCGGCCAAATCTGGTGGCGGAAAGCAGAAAAAGAAGGTCAATTTTCGATTTTTTTTTTAAATTTTGATTATGCATTTGTTTAGATTTCGTGTGTTTGGGTTTGAGTTAGGGTTTTGATACTGGAATTGATAAAATTGATTGTACACTGTGATCTGTTTTGAGAAATGTTGAATTATGTTTGTTTTTTTAGTGTTATTTTGGCTGATTTAAACCTGTAGGTTACATGATTTGGTAGAATTTGAAGAATAAAAACTAGCTTTGTTTATTTTTCTGTGGTATTTGTGTCTCTATCTAAGTAGTTAATGCGGTAAAATATCGGATATCGGTCAAGGACCGATATTTGAGATATCGGTTATCGCGGTGGGATGTCGGTGGGATTACGGTAATTCTAATATCATGCTAAATTTATATATATATAGTAATTTAACACTAACAATTGTAAGAAGTAAGAACTGACTATGACTTAAAACACCTAACATTTAACAGTAACAACTAACAAATAAGACTTAAAACATTAATAGCAGCAATAAGAAGAAAAATGAACGGTAGAAATAAGAAGAATGGTACTGATATCAGGAAAATCGGTGATTTATCAATCAAATATCGGTCCTATATCTGTCAAATTTCGGACAATATTGTTGATATTATCGGTACCGATATTCTTACCAATATTTTGTACCGCTATCTCGGCAAGGGACCGATAACCGATATATCACTGATATATTGGTTGATTGCACAGAATAAACCAAGAAATTGTGGTTGAAATTGTTTCTGCTATGTTTGGGCAATATGGTGTTTGTTATATTGACCTGCAAGTTGAATGCGGAACCAACATTGAGAAAAACTGCTTTTTTTTGGTTTTTTAGTGCTCTTATGGCTGATATAAAACCAATATATTACATGATTCAACAAGAAATTTGTTATATTAAAGCGTTTTGCAAAAGCTAAAAATAATTCAGAAATTAAAACTCAATTTCTCTGCTTTGTGTTTTTAGTCAGGCATGAAAAATGTCAAGAGTTTAAGATTTGGGCATGAAAACTTTGGTGGATTTTAAGTTAAAATGGTTGATTTGAGTTTTAAATGTTATAAATGATGCTTAAAGATTATATTTTGTTTTGCAGAAGTGGAGCAAAGGAAAGCAAAAGGAGAAGGTGAACAACATGGTTTTGTTCGACAAGGCGACGTACGACAAGCTTCTTTCTGAAGCTCCTAAGTTCAAGCTCATCACTCCTTCCATCTTGTCAGACAGACTAAGGGTACTACCAAATTCTTTCTCAGAATGATTTATGCATTTAACTTGTGCTTTCGTTTCAAGTATATGAGTTTAAAGTGTTTATTGAGAACCAGCTATTGGTAAACACACGACCCATCCATACCTGCTAACCAATGAGATCAGATGACATGTAAAATGTAGCTTGTGTTGGCTGCTGGGAACTTATACAAGTTAAAGGCAGGAAACCGATGGAAGCCTGATAGAAACAGTAGAATTACACTTTACTTACTCAGGAGCTTATCATTTATACGGTTCTTAAGTTGATGTACTTTTTTTTCAGATTAATGGTTCGTTGGCGAGGAAAGCGATCAAGGATTTGATGGCAAGAGGTGCTATTAGGATGGTATCTGCTCATGCTAGTCAACAAATCTACACCAGAGCCACCAATACTTGAGATCTTGGCTATTGATTTTCTCTAGCAAGGCATGATTTTCTTGTTTTATTTCTAGAGTTTTGTATTTTCATATTTAAGAGTTTATATTTTCATTTGGGCCATGTTTTTGCTTTCCTCAGTGGTTTATCATGCTATTTTATGACATTCCCTTGTGCCTTTGCTTTTTGCATTTAGAGCTTATAGGTTTTTAACTGCTTCTTGGCTGGGTTTCACAGTTTTCAGTATATTAAAAATAAAAAATAGAGTTAATTGCTCGGATGGTCCCTGCGGTTTGCCATTTTTTCATATTTAGTCCCCACCTTTTCAAAATAGCATGTAGTTTAATCATTTGTTACTCGGATGGTCCCCAGAGTGGATAGTTGTTAGTTTGCTCAGTTAACTACATGTAAAATGCCATTTTTGCCCCTAATGATAAACATACAAAATAAAAAACTAAAATAAAAGAAAGTGGGTCCACTTAATAGTCATCACCCTTCACATCAACTTCCCCATATATCTATTATCCCCTCTGGCGAAGGAAAACAATGGTATTCCTATCAAACGGCGGCAAGACCAGTGATACTCCGATCAAACGATGGTGGTGGCAACCATTCCATTAACCGATCCGCAGGTGGTGCGTCGGAAGATGGGGAGCAACGGATCCGGTCCGCGGTGTCTTAAAACGAAGAACAAGTGTCACCCATTGCCGGTAAATCGTCACTTTTAGAACTGATTGTATGCGTATATGATTTACAAATCTGTTAAAGATCTGTTCTTAGATCAAGAACAGGGTTGAATCGAGACCGTTATGGTCGGTATTTTGTTTTCCGGCGACCACAACTTACCCAACTGGTTCGGGTTTTGGGGGAAATCAAACTGGAGAACAAAGGTTTCGCTAGTGATCATCGTAGTTGTTTGCAAGTTTCGCAAATCCTTGATGTTCACCTGGAACTTCGTTTTTCCGGCGAGGGTGGGGAAGGTTTCACCGGAGAAGGGCGGGAGGGTGGTGTTGGTCGCCGACTCATTTGTCGGAAAAGAGATGAAAGGTGTGGGTTGAGGTTGGTTTATTAATGTTTAATTTTTATAATTTTATAATAAGTGGGCCCAACAAATAATATATAATACTTATTTAATTTATTTTGTTTTATCATTAAGGGCAATTTAGTCATTTTACATATACTTAACTGAGCAAACTAACAACCATCCACTCCGGGGACCATTCAAGTAACAAACGATTAAACCACAGGGAACATACATGCTATTTTGTAAAGATGGGGACTAAATGTGAAAAAATGACAAACCACAGGGACTATCCGGGCAATTAACTCAAAAAAATATAATACATAGTTATACACATCTATTCAAAATACAAAAAAAATCTTATTCACTCATTCCATTAACATGATAGCCAACGATACCCTTCCTGTTTTTCAAAATACTGCATAAACCATAATTTTTTTTTTAACTTTCATTGCCACTAAACTTATGAACTGTAATTCAAGGGTGAACAATAATGGCAATCAAACCGAAAACCAACCAAATCAAACCCAAGCTAACCAAAAACTGAACAAAAAATAACAGAAAATTTGTTGTTGGTTTTGTTTTTGAACCCTCAGTTAACTAAACCAAACCGAATCGTTTATCTCTATTGCATATATTTATATATCCACTCATGTATTTTTAAGGAAAAAATCCACAAGTTTGGTTTTGGGTTAGTAACCGAAAAGAACTGAATTGAAAACTGACAAACTAACCTAATACATTGAACTGATTAACCAAAAACTGATTGGTTAATAAAATAAATTAACCAATGACTTTGGTTTATGCTAATAACCGAATTGAATTGTGCACACTTCTAACTGTTATAACCTAAATGATGTGTAACATGAGCTATGTAGTTAAAAGAGACTCAGCTAAGTCAAGGCACATTAAAACTGCTGAGTGTAGCAAGGCACATTGATCAAAAACCTGAGTTTGCAAATAAATCCGTCTGGCCAATGCTAATTTCAAACAGACTGAATTAGCCCCAAAACTAGGCCAAACAAATGAAAAATCAGTCTAAAAGAGTCTGAACCAACAGAAACAAGCAAAAAACAACTAAAATGGTCTAGATTGGAGTATTGGACGTCCACCTTGCTTGTCTTGGGTGTGTGCTTTTCAAGCACCTTAAAGTGTTGCCAAAAGATTCATTTTTGGCATATCTACTTGGAATCTTTTGCGCCGTGAACCTTTAGATACCGGGAACATAGAGGTCTAACAGGTTGTAATATAGATTTGATTGTGGGTATGCTTGGTAAAGTAGATTTTGTTGGGTAAGGACTAGTTAAAACAAGTTGTAACAAATGATGTTGATAAAGTAGTAGTAGTGTATTTGCAGTCTACTATTCACCACACAACTGCCTATTACATTCAGTATACCAATGCCTTGTAGCTATATATCACTTAAAAGAAGCACATATGTAAGGATGACCACAAAGCTGTGTCGTGCTTGTATAAGGGAACAAAGTCACAGGCCTATTTGAGGGCAATTCGGGAATCTCCGTCTCGAATTTCAAATACTCCGTCACTTCCGACATGCTCGGCCGCCCCGCGTTCTCTTTTAGCGTACACAATAACCCGATATCCACAACTCGAACCGCCTGGTCTAGGGTTAACACCAAACCCATTCTTTCATCAACAACCCTTTCTTTCTGGTTCATCTCATGCATGGTCCATGCCCATTGTAATAGGTCCGAGTCTAACTCGTCACTTTCAAGGTTAGACTCTGAGCTAGACTCGGTCCTAGACCTATACCGGTTTCTTCCCGCTACAACCTCTAGTAGAACCACCCCGAACTCAAAAACGTCAGTCGGTTTACCAATCGCTTCCACGAGCCGGTTTGATTCTGCACCTGGCATTAAAAACCCGAAATCACCAAGCAAGGCTCGAACACTTACGTCGATAAACACACTACTCGTTTTCACATTTTTATGAGCATGGTTTTGTGAGTGAAGGTAATTCAATGCATGTGCCACGTCTCGAACCACCTTGAGCCGCCTGCTCCATGGCAAGACACTGATCCCATACAACCAGTCGTCGAGAACCCCGTTCTGTACATAATCGTAAACAACTATGGTTTCTTGGTGGTCGAAGCACCACCCTTTAATCGGCACTAGATTAGGGTGGCGTAACTTGCTCATCGCTTTGATCTCTTTACACACGTGCCGCCGGTTAACACTGTGAGACTTGAAATATTCGACAGAAAACCGCTTCACCACCACTTGGTACCCGTTTAACAATGTACCTCTGTATGCATCACTCCTTTCATCATGTGCTACCTTGTGTAGTTCATCAAAACAGCGAGTAGCCAATGAAACCTCCGAAATGGTGAACCTCCGCGGTTTGTTTGGCGGGCGAGGCCGCTCTTTCACCTCCGGTAGCATAGCCACCTCGTTCGGTGTCTCTCTACCCCGTTTATGATTGTAGTATATACTCACCAAAGCAACAATCGCAAGCAAAACCACTGACATAAATATATAGAAACCATTCAAATTGCCACCACCACCGCCACCATTTCCGGTAATGATCTTGCTTTCACACGTTTCCAGCGACGGTACACGAAGAGAAGCCCGACTAGTCGATGTAAAATTCCACGAAATCAAGTTATGAATCTGCGTAAAATTCCCAGTAGAAGCCGAAAACCCAACAAACATGTACTCTTTCAGAAACTCCGATATATCGAGTTTCCCCGCGAAAACAGGTTTCGTAGGATAACCCTGGCTATCGGACCCTAACCGGATCTCCAAAAACCGGTCTTGACCATGATAATCAATCCAAGCTCTCTGTATCTCCCCATTTTTCAAATCAACACCGAATTCAGACACGTTAACTGTGATCGTCGATACAGTCGAACCCAAATTAATCCCGATATGGTTATCATTAGGATCCCCGAATTCAACATTTTCCCGTGTGTCGAATTCAATCCTAACGGCTTTATATTCTTCATCACACGCATCATTTAACATACCAAGCCACGGCCCGGCCCGCCCGACCGTGAATTCGTCCGGCGCTAACATAAACGTAAAACCACTTCCGCCACCACCACCACCACCAGCCACGCTTGACCGCGTGGTTTCAAGTTGAAACGAGAAAGTCGTTTTAAACGAAGCCGGGGTACGTGTAACCGGGTCGAAAACCCTGACCGGGTACGCGTACATAGCCCGGCCCGCCAGGTGTTTAAGATCAACATCTTTCGGGTTTGTATCGGGTATCTGAACCCGACCCGTTTTGTCCACTGTGGAGCTGCCTAGCAGCATGAGGTTGTGAGCAGTTTTTGGGGTGGTGAAGTCTGGAAAATTGAAGTGTTTTGTGACATTAATGGCTACTTCTTCTTGGTGTGGTTGTTTTTGATCAGTTGCTTGAACATGAATGAATAAGATTATAAGGGTTGGAAGAAAGATGGTGATGGATGCCATTGAAGAAGATTGAAGGTTTGATGAGGGTTTAAAAGAAGAGTGTGTGTTTTGGAATGATGAGTCATGAAAGATGTCAACTTCTGTTAGGTTTGTGGTGGTGGTGGGTATTGATGGCAGGATGTGGTTATGTATTTTCGGCGGGAATAGTTAATAACGACAAACGAAGATGATAATGTACTAGGGTTGATTAAAAATATATAATATTTAATTTGGAGAATTTATAATTTAAATTTACGGTTACAATCTAGTACTAAGACCGGAGGGTATGGGCTCCGTTCCCGGTCCGTCGCCCCCGTCCCGGATCGTCCCACACCGCCCCGTCGCGTCGCTGGCGTCCTCTCCCGGACGCTGGAGACGAGCCACCCCCTCTTCCTTGTTCTCTCTCTCTCCTGCATGCTTTAATTTTGGTGGGCCCCTCTTGGGTAGTCATCAGTGGCGGACCCAGGAATTTTTCTATTGGGGTGCGGAACATTTTTAAAAATTTTAGGCCCCTAGGTATATAAGTAAAAAAATCGGTTCTTATCTGGTCGGGTCATGTAAAACAAACGAACATCAAACAAAAATTATATAATCATCAAAAAACATGTCAAACCTTGTTACAAACATAATTAAAACATCGACGCCCTACGGGTTTTCATTTTTTGAAATCTATCCAAAATATCATCTAAAACTAATTTCTTAAGCAATTATTTCTCTATATAACATAAGTTCTATTGCTCCATAACATAATGTTTCAATTTTAAGAGTAAACTGCCATTTTGGTCCCTGTGGTTTGGCCAGTTTTGCCACTTTAGTCCAAATCTCAAACTTATTACATCTGGGTCCCTGTGGTTTGCATTTTGTTGCCATTTTAGTCCAAAATCCAAAAACCCTTTTTTTTTTTTTAACTGTTGCAACCTTCTATTTTGTCCTGTAGTGTAGGGGCATTTTGGTCATTTAATTTTTCATTAAAGCAATTCTTTTAT
Organism: Helianthus tuberosus; assembly: GCA_030545235.1. Classification (NCBI taxonomy): domain Eukaryota; kingdom Viridiplantae; phylum Streptophyta; class Magnoliopsida; order Asterales; family Asteraceae; genus Helianthus; species Helianthus tuberosus. Next base: position 46,255,586 of record CM060394.1, read on the forward strand.
TAAGAACCCCCAAATATAAAAACACCTGATCATCATCATCTTCAACCTCATCATCTTCAACCTATGCACAACCCAAACACCACCACCTCCTCCACCATCACAACCCACCACAACCTAGATTTAAAAAAAAAATCATATTTTCAAGAGAAAATAAATTAAATGCAAGGAGACAGTCTCAGATCTGTAATTGGGGGATGGGGACAAAGAAGAAACGAGTTACGCCATGGCTGCAGAATTCACAGTTGCTTGGTGAGAGAATGTTAAATTCTTCTTCACTATGCCATCTGGATTTTGCCCCGCCAAGATGCGGGTCGGATCTTCAATGTCCCTTTAATTTTGCTCAGGATACTCTAATCATCATAGCCTTGAAACAGATTCAAGTAAACCTTGCATAAATCATAGCAGATGCAGATTCAAGTAACCTTGCAAAACAGATTCAAGTAACCACCAGATTCAAGTAACAAAAACCAATCCAAAACAGATTCAAGTAAACCTTGCATAAATCATAGCAGATGCAGATTCAAGTAACCTTGCAAAACAGATTCAAGTAACAAAAACCAATCCAAAAACACAAGATAAATTACCTAATGTAACTTGAATCCGATTCGATTTCTGAACAAAATCAACAAACGACACATCATCACCATCTCGCCAAGCACCACCACCTGCCACCACCACCACCCCCTCTCGCCGCCAAGCACCACCACCCTCTCGCACCCCCTGCAACCACCGCCCCTCTCTCTCTCTCCTCCCCTGATTTCGTTACCGCCCCCATCTACCACCACCGCCCCCAGAAACCATCTCCGGTAACCTGCAACATCTCCGGCAACCAACTCCGATCACAATCAAACAGATGCCGCCGTTAACTGATCGATTTAGGTCTCAATTGCTGCTGATTTATTTGGGGTTTTATGTTGTTTATTTGGGGATGATGATGATCGATTTAGGTCTCAGTTAACTAATCGATTTAGAGAGGGAAGAGAGAGAGAAGAGAGAGAGAGAGAAGGTCTCAGTTATTTGGGGATGATGATGAAGGTCTATGTTGTTTATTTGTGTATATGTATGTGTGTATATATGTATATATATATATAGGATTGGGTTCATTTGTGAACCCTTCCTATTTTATGAAGAAAACGAACAAATCCTAACCATAGATTTTATTAACTATATCTTAAGGGTAGGATTGTCTTTTAACATATATAGGATTAATTATAATTTTCGTTTTTAAAAATAATGTTCAGTTATCAGAACAAAAATAACCGCCAACCAGGTTTTGTTCGTAAATTCAATTTCAGTTCGTCATGGGGAAAAAAACCGCTGCCATATTTTTTTCAGATTGTTCTTCACATCGTGCATTGAGGGCTGGAACTGTTTGGGTGAATTGCTTTGATGTTTTTGATGCTGCAATCCCATTGGAGGGTACAAGATGAGTGGTGTCGGAAGGGAAAATGGTGTATACAGCCTTAATAATTACTTACATGTGATCGAATGGGGGAAGAACATGTGTATGTAGGTTCCATGGATCACTTGTTTTCGGGATATTTTATTTTTTCTCTCAATTTTATTCGTTTGTTCATCTCTTCTTTTCAAGATATCTTCTTTTTTTTTTCTTGATATGATATCATTCTACAAGTTCTAATACATATTTGTATACATACTGTACATGTGCCATACTATGAAAAACATATAAATCTATTGCTACACGTACATATATGTACATCTCAGTTTGCCCAACTGTAATACATATGTGTACTTTGTCACTTACACATGTGTATTATTACAATCGTTAAGTTCACAAATTACACCATTTTAAAATCGACAGAAATACACAACATATCACAATGTTTCATGATGAAGTTTGTACAAATACACCTCTCATCGGTTCGTTTTACCCAGCACACTTAACTGTACAAAGCAATATATTGCATCACCTACATATATGTACAATTCAGTTTGTCCAACTTAAATACACATGTGTATTTCTTGAAAATATGGAGGCGGTTTTTTTTCCATGATGAATTAAAATTGAATTACTAACTGAACATGATGGGGCGGTTATTTTTTCTTGTAACTGAACATAATTTTTAAGAACAAATAATTACAATACTGCCCTTCAGCAGTTATTTAAATCAGGTTTTAGATTTTTATTAATTAAAAAAATCCTTTAAAACCTAGATCATGGTCTCCTCATCCAACGGCTAGGATCTGTTCGTTTTTGTTCACAAAATAACAATGTTCACTCTTGATCCCCACCCTATATACATATATATACATATACATATATATATATATATATATATATTAATTTTTGAATTAAGAAAACGTTAAATGAAAAGCAAAATGACCAAAATGCCCCTGCACTACAGGACAAAATAAGAGGTTGCAACAGTCAAAAAAACTGGGTTTTTGGATTTTGGACAAAAATGGCAACAAAATGCAAACCACAGGGACCCAGATGTAATAAGTTTGAGATTTGGACTAAAGTGGCAAAACTGGCCAAACCACAGGGACCAAAATGGCAGTTTACTCTTAAAATTGAAACATTATGTTATGGAGCAATAGAACTTATGTTATATAGAGAAATAATTGCTTAAGAAATTAGTTTTAGATGATATTTTGGATAGATTTCAAAAAATGAAAACCCGTAGGGCGTCGATGTTTTACTCCAACTTTAATTTTAATTTTCAACTATTCAAGCACTAGAAATCATAACGTAAGTTGTAATCACCCTAAAAATATATAAACAACATAATCACCCTAAAAATATATAAACAATATAATCACCCTAAAAATCATCTAAACAACTTTAAACAACGTCAAAACACACAAAATTTCAAAACTATTTAACAACTTTATTACCCTTTTTTTCTCCTTTAACATCAACCAAAATCATCAAAATAACAAAGAAACTTACCCGTGTTCGGATTCCGGTTAGATTTGGTGTCAAACGAAGGTGGTATGGTGGCTGATTACGGTGGTCGTCGGCTGCTGGACTGTTGTCGCTGGGTGATGTTGTTCGTTGGCAGTGCAGGGACACAAGAGAGAGAGAGAGAGAGAGAGGGAGAGAATTTCTAAAGGTTTTGGGCTTTAATTATTTTATTATAGTTTGAAATATTGTTAGGTTTGGTTAATGGGCTAAAACTTAGTGGGCTAGCTAGTTAGTTAGGAATTATAAGTGGGTAAAGGTATGAGTATTTGGGTTTAGTTAGTTAGGTATTAAAAGTTATATAATTTAGGTAGTATTTTTTTTTAAATAAGAGTTTACTAAAAAAATTTAAATTATAAATTGATAACACTTTTTACCTAAGGAGTGCGGACGAAAAATTTCAAGGGTGCGGTCGAAAAATTCCATGGGGTGCGGGCGAAAAATTCTAAGGGGTGCGGACGGGATTTTCGACGGAATTTAGCACTAATTTTTTTTTCCCCGGGGGTGCGCCCGCCCACCTTGGGCTGGGCTTGGGTCCGCCTTTGGTAGTCATGGCTTCCCCTCTACACCCTTGGGTAGTCCCAAAGGGAATGGTCCTCCACATTCGCTTAGTTGGCTCCTACGTGGCGGATGGTCCCTTTCGGGACTATCCTCACCATACCTCATGGTCTAATAGCTCTCAAACGTATGAAGCGTGTCAACCAGAGTATTATGCTGCTAAAATAATTATTACACTACAACAAAATGAAAATAGCGTGTGCTTATCACGCTACTTGAAAACTGTAGCTATAATTCTTATAGCTAGGTTAATTATTAACATATAATAAGTAATACAACATGCAAATGAGGTATTTACAAGCTCATTTTGTACAATGAAAAATCTCCAAATATAGGGAACATCCAGCAAGAGGAAGATTCTAGGATAATGGCAAGTCACCTAGGGACTATGTTTAGTGTTGTATTGATTCAATGTTCCAAGCATGGTAATATACTAATATGGTTACGTTGGTGTAAGACCATGCGCAGTCGTTTGGGTGAATAATGCTCCACCCTTGGGCGTTGTCCGCCACGTGTCGTCCTACTCAGCAAAGGGGCGTTTTTTCTGAAGTGGGTGTAGTGGGGATATGGGCATTATGTTAAAAAGTGTGTAAAGAATTAAAAAAAAATAAAAAAAACCATGAAAAAACTTGATTGGCCAAAAAGGAGGAGTTAGATGTGATTGGTCTATGGAATGCCCCTTTTGGCGTGGAATATTGGACGCCCCAACATTTTTTGGCAAAAAAACGCCCACAGGGGCCGTGCTTGGGCTTCAAAACGCCCAAATGGCAACGAGTACACATGGTCTAACTAGTTGAGATCCATTGGACTCGACTACACTGAGGTTGTTGGACTAAACCGAGGTTCTAAATGAAGATGTATGGTCCCAACTGCCAGTCTGCCGCGAGGGCCGTGGCCACGCCCCTGCGCGCACAGGACCATACCCACACTTTCTCTAAACACACTCAGCTGGTTCCAACATTCTACCGCGAGCTAATATCGCGGCGCGCAACTATGCCAACACTGAGGTTACAAATAGTACAAGGTGAAAGCGACGTGCAGCCAACCAAGGCAAGCAAGGCTCCGTGTTAGACGATCCCACGATGCTCAATCTTGCACAAGACAAATAATACAGACAATAGCGACATGTGGTCAATCCCCTTCCCCTCAATCTCCACTAACGGTTGAGGGTAGACGAGACAAGTACACCTTGAAAGCGACGTACATCCAATCACGGCGCGCGATGGTATTCCCACCTCTGCGCGCATTACCTGCCGTGAGAGTGGGGACCAAATCGATATTCCTTGACAAGTGACAACGTCTCGCCCAATCAGCCCTCCTCCTCCTCCAACCATCTGACTATAAATACAAGCCTTCACCAAAGGTTTAAGGATCCGATTTCGGCTCTCTCACTCTTAATACACGCTTGTTTCCTTTTTCTCTAAAAGAACAATACTTGTTTTCACGTTGGAGCCTGGTTACAAGAAGAGCCCCCTCCTCCTCGTAACGAGCTAACGGTGTTGTTTGAGTTTTGCAGATCACATTTGTAAGATTCTAGCTTACGTTGATCGAGAGAAGAGATTGAGAGATAACCCCCAGTTGAGACGTTACTAGCCTATCACCTGTGGATTAGAGTTGATGTTTCTTCACTAAAGATATGAACATTTGATTAAATAAAACAATTTAAATCTAACCCTAATTGATTTCAACAAGTTTTGACTCATAAATCTCGAATATTTCCACTTTGCTATGTGTGAGCATTGTTGATGCTATCCACTAGATAACGGATCAAGAGGGCAAGCCAGAATGTTTCAACTATGTTCACAGTAAATTGGAACATCTCGTCTTTACAGTTTGAAATGAATTTCCAGCCTATCACTTTTTTTTGAATGGTAAATTTCTTTTGTTTCTGTTGTCTGTGAGAATTGAACCCAAGACCCGATTTAAATTGAACCTTTTTTGAACAACCTGTTTTTACCTAAACATATTGTGCCCAGGAACCATTTTGACCCGATTTAAATTGAACCTTTTCTAAGATTTGGCCCAAACCCGCCTAGCGCCCTTACCTATCCACCGCCCTATACGATCTGCCTGTTTGCTAGGCTCGTATAATTCCTAAAACAGGGTTATTAGACTATTATGCCTTCAGTTGGTATTAGAGATTTAGAGTGGACCATCTCATCGACACTAGTTACATCTTATTATATAGATATATTTATATTTTCGATCTTTTATTATGCTAAAAAAACTAGGCCAGCCTAGAGTGATTTTGGAATATGAAAAATCCGATGAGAAATTGAGAATAGTTACACAGAATGTACTTGCAAAAGGCCAAAAACACTGGTTAATTGACCCACTATAATCTATACAATTGGGCCTGACCTAATGACCTATCCTATAAGATAACCAGAATATGTATTATATAACTCAAGTTATGTAAAGATGTTTGGTATGTTGATGTTGTATTGGGTTACATAACATGTAAAATGCACTCACATGCATGGGCGAAGCTTTATTAGCGCCGGGGTTCGCTCATAGTTTTAGTTTTACCGAAAATTTTCGAAATTCTTTTTTGTAGTGTAAAATATTGGACTTTTAAGAGTTTTGCCCCATCAATTTGGATTTTGAGAGTCCGCCCCCCGCTAAGTTTTCGTTCAAGCTCTGTCACTGCTAAAATAATAAAAAAATACCACAAATGCCATGAGAAAGAGGAAAACGTGATTCACGATGATTACAAAGCCATGTTAATTCAACAACATTGGCAACGCCTCTATTTTCATCAGTAGAAAAGGACAACATGTTGGCACTTAAGAACCACAACATAAAAGTAATATTAGCAAGAAATACACAACATCGATCAACGAGTATCATGGCAACCGCTGTTAAAAAAAGTGTACCATGGCAACCTACTTAACCTGCATCGTTATATGCAAACCAAGGTCGTAACAGACATCAAAAGAGCACCACGAGATCCATTCTAATGAGTTTCACCTGGCACTATTTTTAATCCATGCAAAAGAGGACGCCTTAATTCCATGATGATTTTCTCCGGGTTTCTATGAACATTTTTTAAAATCTTGTCATTTCTCGCCAACCAATTGAGACGAGGGTAATTGCTTGCACAAACCATTTTATCCACTTGCACATTTCTTCTAGCCAATGCCACTCGAGAAAATTTACCTTCATTGGAATCTATTTAGATCTTTTGAACTGGAAGCCATTTCGATCAAACATGACCTTTTCAATTAAGTATCTGATACCACTAACCAATGCTATGAGTCGTCATGTGGCAGCTACGTAGGCAGTGTGGGCTCCATAACTCAACCCCAAAAAGGGAGGGAGTGGAGGGGCATGAGTTGACACGTGCCACTCTTTTTGTCTTTTGTTTTTGTTTTCTTTTAAATAAATAAATGAAATTAATTTATATTAAAAACATTTTTATTAATTAAAAAAAGAATGGACCAATAAAAGATTGCCACGTCGTCAATCTTTTCCGCCCCACGCCGACGCCGGTGACTTCCCCCACGCCAAACCCAAGCCCACCTTGGGGCGGTGTTCCAAGCGAGAGTTCCCAACCCATGCCCACTCCCTACAGTCTTAGAGGTATAGTCGATTCACAGTTGGACGTACAATAGATACATTGTGATTTTCGAGATTGATTTGGCTCGTTTTTAATTTACACTCTCACACACGGTTTTTCAATATGAAAACTGATCATGAAGCATCTTAGGAAGTTAATTTTTGGCTATTTGAAACTACTTAGGCATGTAGGTAAACAAACCAGTAAACCAAGTAACATGATTTTCTATGTTATTAAACAATTGTCATTTTTGTTTTAGTGGTTGAATTAAAAAAAAGGATTATGTATTAGTTTGGTTAGAACATTCTTTTCAAACCATTTAGTGGTTGTTTTAGTGGTTGAATTAAAAAAAAAGGATTATGTATTAGTTTTGGTTAGAACATTCTTTTCAAACCATTTAGTGGTTGAATAATAAAAAAGTGATTACGTATTAGTTTGGTTATAACATTCTTTTCAAACCATTTCTAGATTATATCAATCAATTATAAGTGTTTATAAATTGCTAGGCGCAGTCAGGCAGTAGCAGGCACGTGCCTAAGGCAAAGAGTGGTTTACATTTGTTAAATAACCGACCCCCCATCACACGCACACATAAAATTTTGTATCGCCCAATGAACTTTTGAAACCGAGCTCCATCAAATTTCGAATCCGATCCATAAGTTCAATATAAATAATTAATCTCAATTAAACACTAATACAATTTAGATAAAACATTAATTAAGTCCATGTATGACTTGTTGTGTAGGGACTTAAAGTATTAAAGCCCAGTCTAAACCCTTAAATAAATGAAGGTTTAAGCCCATGTGGCCTCCCGTTTTTAATTTTTAAACCTTCTCTAAAAAAAAGAAAAATAAAAAGAAAGAAAGAGGTGGCAAACTATGGCCATGACCGTTTTTAATTTTTAAACCTTCTTTAAAAAAAAGAAAAATAAAAAGAAAGAAGTGGCAAACTATTAATCCCACAAAGAAAGGTCGTTAATGAATTAAGATGGTGGTGAAAGTTGGTGTTATGCTTATCCGAGATGGTTAAATTATAGTATGAAAAAGGACTATATATATTGTTTATGTTGTTACTTGTTTAAGTTTCACGAAAGTCAAAAAAGAACTTGTAAGATCAGTAGCAGATCTAGCCTATAAAAACATGGGTATCCTAATTTTTTTCACCGTACATTCATACACTAATAAAAAAACACAGTAATAAATAAAATTATATTTGTCCTTTTAGGTTTTTATACTTTGAAATCGAGCCATTATATCATCATCCATTGAAGATATAAATATCCGGCTATATGATTGTCACATTCAGAGAAAATTTCATTCATTTTTAATTATAAAATCTGATCCCTAAAATAATGCAACATACTTGAAGAAAATAATTCTCATATTTGAATTTCAAATTAACAAAACTTTTTTAATTCCCAAAGTGACTCCAATTATTTCTTCTATTTCTCAAGAAAATTAACCTGCTTTCTTTTTAAACCACTCTTTCTATTTCCTCCCATTTCTCTTTCTCTTCCTACCATTTTCACTACCATCACCACACAACCTTCACAACCGACGAACACCACCGCAACCATCGAAACCCATCTCCGCCAAGAAAGAATTTACCATTCCGAGACAAAGTTAAGGGGTAGCACGTGCACCCTCAACCGATTGTAAATCCACCCCTGTGTAAGATACCATTGCTACCAAGATTGTGTATCTTGCTTGTGGTGTTTGACGTACTTTTGTTGATTATATGAAATTTAGTTTTATTATCTTTTTTTTTTAATAAAAACAACTCTTGAAAAAATAACTATATAGTGATAGATAAACGATCCACCCTAAAAAATTCCACCCCTATGAAAAAATTGGGTCCGCCACATACCGACTAGGGATTGATATGGATTTATCGGATCGGACTTTTTATGTATAATTCGGCCTACGGGAGGGTTTTCTCTTTATCAGAAACTTATATATAACGTTAATTAATTTATGGAGAGGTGCGAGGGGGGGGGGGGGGGTGTAACATCCGTCAAAATAGGTTCCCAAAATCCGACCTGTTTTGAAAGATCCGAATCCTAACCTTTGAAACCACGAAAATTTCTCGCATATTTATTTAACCGATTTAGAAATTCTATGCTTTTTAATCTTAATTATCAATATAGTTGTTTATTAAATTAATTTAACTAATTTAAAAGTTTATATATAAATAAACTAGTTAATTATTAAATTAAAATGAATTTATACATATGTAACGTTTCATGTAATTATTTAATTAATGAATTTATACATATGAATCAGTAACAGCAAATCAACAGAAGTATCATGGGTTTCATTTCCATTTTTGCAACTGTCGCTAATTTGTCGGGATTTTAATCATTCCGCAATAAATTCCGCATTTCCGTTTTGCAAAACCGATCAAGAAGTTTAAGCCACAATCATGGCTCATACGTTGACTATACCACCTATATATACTTCGGTTTCGATACGTATTTCGCACATCTCGATCACCACTCTCTCCCTCACTCCTCTGCCAAACAATATCGAGCCGACATCCTTCGCCCGTGGCTATCGATGAAGACCCTCACTTCACCTTCGTGAAACCACATGATAAACCTGGCCTTCACACACCCAACCCTAACCCGTAAATCCCCTGAATGAACACCGAAGTTTTGTACGAACTAGTACGACACTTTTTATTACTTGAACTTTTAAAGAGAATCAATACAATTAGAAACATAAAATAGACCCACTATTTATACTAATCTAACTTAGACTCCAAGCTACCTTTTCTAATACTAATATAATTCCTTAAAAAACTAAACTAACAGATAACTCTAAACATAATAAACTAATTATTATGAATAATCTCCTCCATAAACCGCCCCTATGAGATTACCGTACCACCCTTTTCTTGTTTATCCATTTGCTCTTTAATCGGGATTGCTACTTTTACACTCCCTCTCAATCTCGATTTTCTTCATTCCGATAGATAAACACATTTCTTCAAGTTTTGCTCTAGTTAAACCTTTAGTCAAACAATTAGCTAACTGCAACTGTGCATCCACATACAGCAACTCGATTTCTCCCTTCAGAACCTTCTCACATATGAAATGATAATGCACCTCGACTGTTACACCCTGAAATATCAGAGCATTGGCGTGACTGGACTGGTATCTTCATTGCACAGCGGAAGCAAATAAGCTAAGACTTTTAGAATGCGAACGCCCTCTAAGTACTCGACTCCACATGGTTCTCCTATTCCAACCGTGCCATAACTTTGAAAAGTAATCTGAGAAAGAAACATGCGAAAAAGCAACATAAAGTTGAGCGAGTTCATAGTTTGTTTTGGAAAAGATTTGAAATAAATCTTTTTGAATAACCGGTTTTTGAAATGTTGTTGAGAAAACGAATTTAAAAGTCATTTTCTTGTCAAGTTATATGGAAACTTTGTATTTGTAAGCATTATATTCGTAAAACCATGTATTTGTAAACTCTTGAATTTGTAAAATCTGTGTAACCGTCAATGTCCACCCTGACATTGACAACATGCATGCATAATCCTATGCTTTGAATTTGTACAAAACATGGTATGTAATTTGTAAAGATGTATTGAAACTGAGTTCTGTATATGTAAGGAATACGAGATTGTTAATGGTTCGCGAGGCCACTAACATATGTAACGACATAGAAAGCATCCAAACCATAGGCATTTTAGCTGTCAAATCCACGACTGTTGATTCACGACTAGAGACACAAAAGCACTGCTTGGTACTAGAATGACCAAGAGTGTGGCTGCCTGAAACCCATTAGATCTAACATTTTGTTCCGCGGTCTTGGTATGTAACTGATTAATGGCGCTTATGTTACCCTATTCGTGACATGATCTATTGTGTCATTCCTTAGTTTGATGTACCTCATTGTACTTGTATTTTCCCGTAGTTTAGAAAACTAGAATTCGTGTGTAAGCACATTTCGAAAAATACGCTTGTTTGAAAAACCGGTATAAAACACAAGCTTTTCGTAAACCATTTATGTCAGTTTAAACTTGTTTGTAAAGTGGTTTAGAAATATGTAATTCATGTTTATTGAAAACCTTGTATGCTTTGCAAAACGTGCATGTCTTTCCACCCCGAAAACATTTAGAAAATGTAAAACCGTAAAAAGGTGGGGTTATGAACTCACCTGAATATTCCTGTGCAAAGCTAGCTATATACGACTTCGTAATGTCGTTTCCAAGACGTGACTCGCTAGCGTGCATTCTACAATATTCCTAACACGGAATATCTTATAAGTTTCTAAATAAATGTGGTAACTAAACTACGTGTTACCGAGCTCTACCGAATCGTTAACTGACGATTCATCGCTAAGTTATGAACTTAATGAAAACGATTTAGTTATACTTGTTAGTTTGTCTACTGTCGGCAATTAGGAAGTCTTGGAAAGACTTAGTTCTCGAGAGGTTTAAAATATATAAGTATTTATATATAAAAAGAATATATATAAATATATTGACAAAAGCGTGTTAGTCGTCTCGAGAAGTCGTTGTGTATGTAATAAACATTTATATGAAAATAACATGTAACAAACTCGTACGTGATATATATGATATATAATGTGCCGTTTAGGCGTTTTGAAATAAATGTAAAAGTTATATTCGCTTTATAAAAGAATCGTCGACTTGTCGTGTTTGAAATTAACTATATAACTATATTTATTTTTATAAGAGAATCGATTTGTTTGTGTCGGAAATAAATATGTAACGATATTTATTTATAAAAAGGATTCGAGTTTAACGTTTGAGATAAATATAATAATTATATTTATTTTGTAAAATAGTTTGCGTCATCGTCGTTTTTGTAAGTTATAAAGTGTCGCCGAAAGTAATTATCGGTTTGTATTTGTTTTTCTAAAAGTATATTTGAATCCGATCGTTTGTTTGATAATAAAACGCGTTTTGTTCTATGGATTTTCTCGAAAAACGGGCAGAGTTTCCTCTGTTTTTGGATGCCCCGACAACACAAGTTGTCGTTATTTATCAATATTCAATCAATATCAAATCATCAATATAAATAATTTTCGTAAAAACGACAAAATGTAAACTAAACACTAATCCGAATCGGTTCGAGCTCGTTTCACGAAATAAATAAAAACTTTGTAATTAACGTGAATAATTATTCGTTCTAAATATTTTACCGAATCTTCGTGTCGAAACGCCGAAAGAAGTTTGCTGAGTTGACCGAGTCAACTCGCTGTGTTGACCAGGGTTGACCGAGTCGACTCGCTCCTAGAATTCTGAACCGTGTAGGTCTGAGAAACCCGTGAGTAACCCGAACCCGTTGACCCGCTTGAACCAAAACTGAAGTCACAACACCTGTATTACAACCCGAAACAAACTCAGTTCCTGAACATAACTCGAACCATACTTGAACTTGCTGATCCAGAACCCGATATGAAATCCGAGCCTGATGTTGAACCGAACCCACTTCAGCCGCCGTCGCCGGCCATTACTCCGGCCGCTGTGTCGTCGTCGTCCCCAACAAAAACAGTAACTTGCACCATCAACTTTAAAGAAAGAAATTGTAGAGAACAGGGGGGTGGTCCTTACCGGAAAAACATGTCGGACTGAACCTCTACCACCGCCGCTGTCGTTGGCTTGAACCACCGCCTCCACAGCTCTCGATTCATCGTCATCTTCAACTAACCTCGTCCATCATCGGAAAAAAAATGAGAGAAAGGGGCACTGTGTCGTCGGAGAACACTACCGCCGCCGCCGCCTGCGGTGGCGCCGCTGCCTTGTTTCGCCGGAGCAGAAAGGAGCAGCGGGGTGTCTTGCCGGAACAAAAACCAGCGCCGGTGATGAACCCGGTCATCGGTCAGAGCCACGAAGAGGGAAGGTGAGGTGTGGGAGTGGAGAGGTTTGTTTGGTGTGTGTTGTCTGCTTATTTGAAATCGAGAGAGAAAGAAATACCTTATTCTTTTTGTGTGTGTGTGTGTTTAGTCTTTTGTTGCAGACAACATTTGAGAGGGAGAGGATAAGGATCTTATAGAGATCTGGTTGAGATCTTGAAGAGATTTGTGTGTTCCACTTTTGAGACAAACATCTTGTAGAGATCTTATATAGATTTGTAGAGATTTGGTAAATCTTGTATAGATCTTGTAAGGATCTTAATAAGATTTTGATAAGATTTTGATTATTAAATGCATATAGTAGAATCATACATGAAACAATTTATATAATAAGTCTAGATATCCTATTTTAATCCATCAACAACATTCGTATCAGTTTATTGTTTGAACCCATTATCAAAATTTTCTAGAAATTATCGGATGCACGTCATATAATGCTCGTTTTGCGCGTAATTATGAGCCGTAAATCACCAGTTGTCACATCGACATGTTTGGTTCGAGCATGGAAAGTAGGATTTTCTGCTAACTGGATTGCTGACTTGTTGTCGCAAAACAACTTGACTTTATACTCAACATCTTGGTTTAACTCTTTCAATAAACGAACTAACTAGACTAACTCTTGAGCTGCCACAGCCGATGCTCTATACTTGGCCTCGGTTGTCGATAGTGATACGGTTGGTTGTCTCTTACTACATCAAGAAACTGTGCTTGCTCCAATCATAAAAACATAACCAGTCATGGATCGCCGAGAACTAGGATCCCCCGCATAATCTGCATCACAATAACCGCATAACTCCACACTTTGCTCCCTCTTGAACCGTATTCCAAGACCAATAGTCCCTTTCAAGTATCTAAGAACTCGCCGGGCAGCAAACAAATGCGGTTTTCGTGGATCATGTATATATCGATTTAACACTCCGACAACATACGCTATGTCTGGTCTCGTCAGCGTCAAATATATAAGACTTCCAATGATACGTCTATACTCAGTTTGATCATCCACTGCTTTTCCTTCGTCTGGGTATAACTTCATATTAACATCATCTAGAGTAACCGCCGGCTTTGACTCCCACATATCGAATTTCATTAACATATCAATTGAATATTTTCTCTGATGTAAGATTATATCTTCTTTCTCATAATCGAGTTCCAAACCAAGAAAATGCTTTAGACGGCCTAAGCCTTTCATCTTAAACCTTGTGTTTAAGTTCTCTTTTAGTTGCACTATTTCGTCTTCAAGATCCCCGGTAATAACAAGATCATCGACATACACAAGAACCGCTGCCACTTTAGTGGCTTTAACTTTCACGAACAAACTTGCATCAGCTGTGGTTCCAACAAAACCATTCATCTCTAGGAACTCAGAAATCTTTCCGTACCACACTCTCGGTGACTGCTTTAACCCATATAAAGCCTTTTTCAGCTTACACACATATCCGGGTTTTGTTCTTTTCTCAAAGCCTGCCGGTTGTTCCATATAGATTGCTCGGTCCAGGTCACCATACAAAAACGCATTATGTACGTCCATCTGCCAGAGCTTCCAACCTTTGCTTGCTGCCAGAGCTATAAGAACTCGTACCGTAGCCAACTTTGCAACGGGGCTAAAAGTTTCATCATAATCCAAGCCATGTTCTTGAGAGAACCCTCTTGCAACCAAACGAGCTTTAAACCTTTCAACCGATCCATCTGCACGTCTTTTCACTTTGTAAACCCATCTACATGAAACCGGCTTCACGTCTTCAGGCTTGGGAACTAATTCCCAGGTTTGATTCTGAACCAGCGCTTCTATTTCAGCTTCCATCGCCTTTATCCACTCATTGTCTTGACAAGCTTCAGAATAAGAACTTGGTTCTGTAACAATTTTCTCAACTAATGCCATGTTCGCGTACCTTGTATTTTGCCTTCGAACACGAGTTGAACGCCGCGGCCCCGGTACTGAATTTGGCCTATTTTGCTGCTGCTCAGTTCTGATTTGCGGGTCAGTTTGTTGCTCGTTTAGACTTGAAGAACTAGTCTGCTGCTCAGTTTCTTCTAGCAAATCAAATTCATCATTTTCGCTTAGTTTGAGTTTCACAATGGAATCTTCAAGCCTTTCTTTCAACTCCACTGTATCAGGTAATAACTCTTTTTCCGAGGACCACCATGCTGAGTTTTCTTCAAAGACCACATGACGAGACACATGACATTTACCCGTAGTCGGCTCGCAACACCTCCAGCCTTTACGCTCTTCATCATACCCAACAAGGATGCATCGAACCGCTTTCTTTTCCAGCTTTTGTCTTAGGTGGCCCGTAACAAAGGCGTAACAAACACACCCAAAAACTCTTAGATGGTCTACATGTGGCCTCTTTTTAAAAATTAACTCGAAAGGGGTTCTATACTTCAAACCTTTTTGTGGAGTTCGATTGATGACATAGGTGGCAGCTCGCATTGCTTCAGCCCAAAATCTGCCCGGAATGTTCTTGCTATGTAACCAACACCCTGTGACTTCTTGCAAGTGACGATTCTTACGCTCAGATAAGCCGTTTTGTTGAGGCGTATTAGAGCATGTTAATTGTCTCTTGATTTTGTGAACCTTAAGATAATCAGAGAATTCTTGGCTTGTATATTCTCCTCCGTTATCTGACCGTAACATCTTAACAGTTTTCCTGGTAGCTCTTTCGGCTTCAAGACGAAATTCTTTAAAACGTTCGAGAGCCTCACTCTTTTGCTTCATAAAAAATATCCAAACATATCGTGAGTAATCATCAATAAAAGTAATTAGATATTCCATACCGGTTAATGACTTATTCTTCATTGGTCCACACACATCCGTATTGTCACACCCCTTTCTGCGGCGGAAGCACGAGGTGTGATCATGAAAGGTTCTCATTGCATACGAAAGGTAAACATACTTCATGCTCGTAATAATACCAAACATTTCATAATTTGAAAACATAAGTTAGCGTTTACATCACGAAATGGCATAAAACATTGTCTTAAAAGTTTACAACTTTATTAAAAGATAAACATAAGCGACATCCAGGAGCATGAGTAAGACCGCGCGCACATCCACTTCTAGTTACCTGAAATACATGTGAGTTTTGGAAAAACGTCAACATAATGTTGGTGTGAATTCATGCAGTTCTTGTATTAAACGTTTGTATACTTGTATGAAAAACATAGTTGGTATCTTGTATAAAATCCAGTATTTTTATGTACACCACGTACTCATGCAAAATCAAGTATTCATGTATAAATCAAGTGTTCTTGTGGTATGATTCTCGTATAAATAAAGTATTCTTGTTTGTATCAGGGTTGTTAATGGGTTGCAAGGCCATTAACATGTGACACGACATAGAACGTATCATGTACTCCGTTAAGTTCTTCCGGTAATTCCAACTTGTATGCCACAGTAACAATTCTTTCCAGGATTCTGAATGGTCCGATGTATCGTGGATTCAGCTTTCCACGTTTTCCAAATCTTACTACGCCCTTCCAAGGTGAGACTTTTAACAACACTTTGTCTCCCACCTCGAATTCCAATGGTTTTCGTCTTTGATCAGCGTAGCTCTTTTGTCGATCTCGAGCCGTCTTAATGCGCTCTTGGATCTGCGTAATCTTGTCGGTTGTCTCTTGTACAAGTTCAGGACCAACCATACGTTTATCTCCAGCGTCTGCCCAACATAAGGGCGATCGGCACTTGCGGCCATACAGAGCTTCGAACGGTGCGGCTTTTATGCTTGTATGATAACTGTTATTGTAGGAAAACTCAACTAAAGGTAGATGAGTATCCCAGCTGCCGCCTAAATCCATAACACATGCGCGAAGCATATCTTCTAACGTTTGTATAATCCGTTCGCTCTGGCCGTCTGTTTGTGGATGGAATGCCGTGCTTAGATGTAGCTGAGATCCAAAAGCTTCCTGAAAGGATTGCCAGATTCTTGAGACAAAGCGTCCATCTCTGTCTGAAATAATTGAGATTGGCACTCCATGACGTGCCACGATTTCCTTTAAGTATATCTCAGCAAGCTTTCCAGTGCTGTCTTTTTCTCGGATGGGTAGGAAATGCGCAGATTTCGTCAATCGATCAACTATCACCCATATTATATCGTGACCTCTCGGGGTCCTGGGTAATTTCGTTATAAAGTCCATCGAGATTTGCTCCCACTTCCACATGGGTATCTTTGGTTGTTGTAGTAGGCCGGACGGTTTCTGATATTCAGCCTTAACCTTAGCACATGTTAGGCATTTTCCAACATAAACAGCAACATCGCTCTTGAGTCTCGGCCACCAATAGTATTCTTTTAAGTCTTGATACATCTTGTCCGATCCGGGATGGATTGAGTATCTCGATTTATGCGCTTCATCAAGGATGACTTTTCGAATACCGCCATAGAGCGGAACCCAAATATGCTTCTTAAAGTATAAGGCTCCCTCTTCATTTGGCACCATATATTTCAACATACCCCGGAGGTATTCAGCTTTACGGTTTTCTATCTTAAGAGCTTCTTGTTGTGCATCATGAATGCGTGCAGTGAGGTTCGTTCGAATAGTCATTTCTAATGCTCGAACCCTTAGGGTCTTAACCCTTTCCTTTCGACTTAGTGCGTCTGCTACAACGTTTGCCTTTCCAGGATGGTACTTAATCTCACAGTCATAATCGTTCAGCAGCTCGACCCAACATCGCTGTCGCATGTTTAGTTCTTTCTGATCAAATATGTGTTGTAGGCTTTTGTGATCTGTGAAGATTGTACATCGAGTACCATATAAATAATGTCGCCAGATCTTCAGGGCGAATACCACCACGCCCAGCTCCAGGTTGTGAGTGGTATAGTTTCTTTCATGAACCTTCAATTGTCTTGAAGCGTAAGCGATGACTTTTTGGCGCTGCATAAGCACGCAACCCAAACCTTATCGTGAAGCATCGCAGTATACCACGAAGTCTTTAGTGCCTTCGGGTAAGGATAGTATCGGTGCATCACATAGCTTATTCTTGAGTAGTTGGAAGGCTTCTTCCTGCTTGTCACCCCAGTCGTATTTCTTGTCTTTCTGCGTAAGGGCAGTTAGCGGTTGAGCTATCTTTGAGAAATTCTCAATAAACCGTCGATAATAGCCCGCTAAGCCCAAAAATTGTCGAACCTCAGTTGGGGTTTTGGGGGCTTCCCAATTCTTTATTGCTTCGATCTTGGATGGGTCCACATGAATGCCCTTTTCGTTCACAACGTGACCAAGAAATTGTACTTCGCGAATCCAGAATTCACATTTCGAGAACTTTACATAAAGCTTTTCTTTCTTCAGTAGTTCCAGAATAGTTCTGAGATGTTGCTCATGTTCTTCTTTCGTTCGCGAGTAAATCAGGATATCATCGATAAATACAATCACGAATTTATCAAGATATGGTTTGCATACGCGGTTCATCAGATCCATAAAGACCACTGGTGCGTTCGTCAGTCCGAATGGCATTACAAGAAATTCGTAATGCCCATATCGTGTTCTGAATGCAGTCTTTGGCACGCTTTCTTCTTGGATTCTTAGCTGATGGTATCCAGATCGAAGGTCGATCTTGGAATAGTAGCTTGATCCTTGCAACTGATCAAATAAGTCATCAATCCTCGGTAATGGGTACTGATTCTTGATCGTGAGTTTGTTCAGTTCTCTCTAATCGATAAACATCCGCAGTGTTCCATCCTTCTTCTTCACGAACAATACTGGAGCTCCCCAGGGTGAGAAGCTTGGCCTTATGAATCCTTTATCCAACAACTCCTGGAGTTGTGTAGATAATTCTTGCATCTCGGATGGTGCAAGTCGATAGGGAGCCTTGGCTACAGGAGCGGCTCCTGGAACCAAGTCTATGCGGAATTCGACTTGTCGTTGCGGAGGTAGTCCTGGCAGATCTTCGGGAAAAACATCAGGAAATTGCTTCACCACAGGAATGTCTTCGAGTTTCGGCTCCTCAGCCTTCTTATCTACAACGTGTGCTAGGAAGCAACACATCCTTTCCTTAAGCACTTCTGTGCCTTCATACAACTGATGATTCGAAGAGGCGCATCTCGTTTTTCTCCATGCACGATGAGAGTTTCATCATTCGCCAATGGGATGCTAATGATTTTCTCGTGACAAATAACTTCAGCTTTGTTCTTGGACAACCAGTCCATTCCGACCACTACATCGAAGCTACCCAATTGAATAGGTAAGAGGTCGATGCTAAATCTTCGTTCACCAAGTTCTAGTGTGCAGCCTCTAACAACTTCGCCCGATTCAACAAGTTTACCATTGGCTAACTCTATAGAATAAGGAATATCTAATCTACTAGCTTCTATCCCAAGCATACGTTTAAATTCCATAGACATGAAGCTATAGTCGGCACCAGTATCAAATAATATGGATGCAAAGTGATTGTTAACGAGAAACGTACCGGTGACCATGTTAGGGTCCTCGCGTGCATTCTTTGCTCCAATCACAAATGCTCGAGCCTGAGCGTTGTTTCCCTTTGGGCAGTCTTTCATGAAATGATCATTGCTTCCACAACTGAAGCATCCTTGGTTCCGCCCCTTCCCGTTACCATTCTTGTTACCAGCACCATTTCCATTCCGGTTCTTTCCTTTTCCCCAACAGTCTTCTGTTTGATGACCCAACCTACCACATTTGTCGCACCTTGGAATGCGACAAGCTCCTTCATGATGATACTTACATTTTTGGCATTTAGGCATGGTGCCTTGGTATCCTTTGGTTGCAAGGGTTTTCGTCTCCTGAGGCGGGTTGGTGTCGCGCTTCTTGCTGAAACCCTTGTTGTTACGAGTTGCTTGATTCAGGTTTGCATGTTTCCTTTTCTTGTTGCCGGACGACTCGGCATGCGTCTCGGTCTTTTCTGTTGGGTTCAGTGATAGCTTCTTCATACGAACACAATCTTCAGTAAGGCTGACAGCCAGAGTTACAGCCTCGGTGATTGTTTGAGGTTTGGTCGAAGTTACCATGCCACGGAATTCTGAGGACAATCCCCAAATGTAGTGTTCAACGTGCTTGAATTCGGGAGTCACCATGTAGGGAAGCACTCTAGACAGATCGTGGAACCTTCGAGTATAACCATTAATATCAGCACCTTCCATAGTCAAGTGCCAGAACTCCGTTTCCAGTCTTTGGAGTTCAGCACGAGAGCAATACTTCTCTCTCATTCTTTCCTTCAGTTCATCCCAAGTTAGGCCATAAGCGGCATCATTGCCCAAAGTTTGGACTTGCAAGTTCCACCAAGTCAGAGCTTCATCGACAAACAACCCAGTATCAAAAGTGACTTGCTGATCTGCGGTACACTTACTCATGCAGATAGTAGCTTCAGTCTTCTCCGTCCAGCGTACAAATGCTACTGCACCTCCTGTGCCGTCGTAGTTCATCAGCTTGCAGTCGAGAAACTGCTTGAAAGTGCAGCCTGGAATTGATTCAACAAATTCACACGTGAGCAATCGAAGAAATAATGAAACAAAGACCGTTCATAAATTTCTTCATGCTTAGCAAATTGTCTTAAGGTTACCTGGAGCTGCATTGCCTCCAGATGAATCTCCGTTCCTATTACGTCTAGCCTTGCTTGGGCCGCCACTGTCTTGAGTTCGGTTTGCCTCGTATTGGGCGATAGCAGCGGAGATCCTTTCTTCCAGTAGAGCGTTCAGCTCTTCAGCAGTTCTTGGCAGTGGGGGAGGAGGAAGTTGATCATCATTGCGAGCATTCACAACTTTCCTGGGTGCCATGTTCTGACAGAACATAACACAACAGGGTTAAACATTTGTTTGATATCGTCATACTAGACAGTAGTAGCATATATATTCACAGGTATATACCACATAAGTGACATCAAACAATTATTACTCTAGCAGAGTACTTAGTAGGCTTGCACTGAGGGAATCTACACGTGACAAGACTTGTTGTGGTTTCTGTGCACTGAATTCCATAATTATGTATGCATCCATAATTACGTAACTCCTTGCATAGTCCTCACAGTTCGTTTCATCCTCGTATCTCTTCCTTCAGATGGGCCATCGCTTTCAGGTAAAGTCACGTATACTTGTGACATTCTACTTCTAGTAAGTGTATATAGGCTAATTATCACACATAATTGCGAGTAATTTCTAGTCAACGACAAGTGCTACTCATGTGCACCCTAAGTCTCGTAGTGTCTTTTCTAGACTCTTGTAAACAGTTTCAGGTAGTGGATGTCGCGGAACGTTTTATGCAATGAAAACTTTTTTGGAAAATTGTTTTCGTGAAAGGATCCTAGAGATTGTTGTCACACCCCAACCGATGGCGGAATCATCGGGGCGCGGCACTAGGCGAATCAGATTGCTCAAGAGAATCCATAACAACTATATTGCGATAATATTTAATACATTCGTTATCCCATACTAACAAATAATACAATCACATGAGTTATCACAGATTTCTTGTCCTCTCGAACAATACAAATCCGACAACCTAGATTTTAGTTGAGTTTCTAGACTCCCTAGCTTGATTTGCTATAGTCTGCGATCTAACCTGCAACATACGTTAAAATATTTTTCAATACAAAAGTATTGGCGAGTATACAGGTTTGATAAGTATAGCATAATAGATTAAAAGTGCTGCGAATTTCCACATGCATAAACGTAATACACGACCTATATACTCACAAAACTGATACTACCAACTAAGTCCTCGATGCTCGAATGTACGATGGCATAACTAGACCCCGTCGGGCGCAATAGTACTATACTAGTCGTGGTGGGACGTCGCGAGTATAAGCCCTAGCACATATGCAACTAGCATCACGTATATCTATGCATAACAGTTATTCGCAAGTGATACTTCGATTGACTGAATATTTCGATTGATAAGTTCGTTTTGTTAGAAACGTATGTTACACCCAAAATTCGATTAAAAAGGGGTCAAGTATACTCACAGTGCGTATTTAGCGGGATTTCAACTTGTTCGAGTCGGTTGCGAGTATGTCTGTACTGATCCTTGAGAAATAGAGCGAATGATATACGGTTTAGCGAGATTAGCCTTGAAAAGTTACACATTTGGTTGAATTGGGCCTCATCCGTGCGGATGGCAAGCCATCCGTCCGGATGACATGGTGGTACGTGCGGATGGGCTTTGCTGGTGCGCGTGGATAAGTGTGCGCGCGGTTGACTTGTGCGCACGGGCGACATGTCATCCGTGCGGGTGACATGTGTGTGCGGATGACAGTGCGCGCGGACGGGTGTGCGTGCGGACATCATGATCTGTACGGATGACAGTGCGTGCGGGTGACATGTCATCCGTGCGGACTGACATGTCATCCGTGCGGACTTGTGTCATCCGTGCGGACTGACCTGTTGTCCGTGCGGGCTGTCCTGTTTGTTTCGCACTGTTTTCGAGTGTTTAACGGAAGGAAAACGTTCGTTTTTACTAGGGTAGCGGGATTTCGCACTAACACTTGAAGTTCCGTCAATTCCGACTCATTCTAACGGCCGGGAATCACCCCGTTCCATCAGATCTGGCCGTTCATGGTGGTTCTTCATGGTTAACTCGAAATCGCACAGATTTAGGTGTGATTTGTCATTAAAACATGTGGAAATCACCCGGATCTGAGTCGTTTATAGTGAAATGAGACCACAACTTGAAGTTCATAAGAACTCTTGGTGACATCACCTCAAAACGCCTCAATTCCGCAGATTTCACGGTTAGAATTTGAGTTGTGGAAGATAAAATGATGTAGATTCGAGTGTAGATCGTAGAAGTACAAGTTTTAGGTTGAAATCTTACCGGAATCGCGAGGAAATCGAGAGAAAAGGGTCTTGGTGCGCGTGTGGTTGAACAGGAGCTGTCACATCACTTGAATAGTGGTGTGGCAGGCTATTTATAGGCGAAAGAGGAGAAGAAGAGGGATCAGGCCCGGATAGCCCATCCGTGCGGATGGCCCATCCATCCGGATAGACATCCTGACGCTTGGAATTTCCCGTTTTTGATCGTTTTGATAGTTTTCGAAGCGCGTACGTCCGTAATTAGTTTATATTATCAATATATTGTTATTATTATATATATATATCTCTAGGGGTCGTATTTACGTATCCATAACCCAAAGT
Organism: Helianthus tuberosus; assembly: GCA_030545235.1. NCBI lineage: Eukaryota > Viridiplantae > Streptophyta > Magnoliopsida > Asterales > Asteraceae > Helianthus > Helianthus tuberosus. Next base: position 46,278,593 of record CM060394.1, read on the forward strand.
TTCGATAATTAACAGTCGGTTTCCGATTCGAGTATGCGATTATTATCGACGTTGCACGGCCATCAATGAGGGTAGTATAGGTCCTTTCTTGATGTCATCGTGAACGTTATTTCGTTGTAGTGCCACAAAGACTGACAGGGTACCGTTTACTCGTATTGTCATCATCGTCATGACGACTGGAGCTACAGCACTCACCCGAGGGTCCTTGTTAGCGTTAATTGTTTACGTTCGACACATCACGGCCACTGAGGAGGGTAGAATAGGTCCTCACTTAATGCCCCCGTGAGTGTTAGTGTGATAATAGTGTAGTATAGTGATATTGTATTTCGAAAATATGCGATTATCCTTTGAATAGCGATATATACGATATAGTTACATTATGATCCAAATCTCTGGTGCTAGGCGTAACGAGTATAACGAGTAGTAACAATCGCACAAAAGTGCGGGTTGTTACAATTGTAGTCTAGACTCGAGAAGGAATCCTGGTTCACTACAATCGCAGCTTTGATACCAATCTGTCACACCCCTTTCTGCGGCGGAAGCACGAGGTGTGATCATGAAAGGTTCTCATTGCATACGAAAGGTAAACATACTACATGCTCGTAATAATACCAAACATTTCATAATTTGAAAACATAAGTTAGCGTTTACATCGCGAAATAGCATAAAACATTGTCTTAAAAGTTTACAACTTTATTAAAAGATAAACATAAGCGACATCCAGGAGCATGAGTAAGACCGCGCGCACATCCACTTCTAGTTACCTGAAATACATGTGAGTTTTGGAAAAAAAACGTCAACATAATGTTGGTGTGAATTCATGCAACTCTTGTATTAAACGTTTGTATACTTGTATGAAAAACATAGTTGGTATCTTGTATAAAATCCAGTATTTTTGTGTACACCACGTACTCATGCAAAATCAAGTATTCATGTATAAATCAAGTGTTCTTGTGGTATGATTCTCGTATAAATAAAGTATTCTTGTTTGTATCAGGGTTGTTAATGGGTTGCAAGGCCATTAACATGTGACACGACATAGGAAGTCACCAAACCTTAGGCATTTTTCTAGTTGGCATATTCTGAGACACAAAAGCACTGCTTGGTACTCGTTCTCACCAAGAGTGTGGCTGCCCGACACCCGTTAGATCTAACCTTTTGTTCTGCGGTCTAGGTATATTGTTGATTAATGGTGCTTATGGTACCCTATTCGTGACACGATTTCTCGTATCATTTCTCAAAACGCATCATACTTGGTACTCGTTCTCATCAAGAGTGTTTCTTGTATTCTTGTATTCTCAAAACGCATCATACTTGGTACTCGTTCTCACCAAGAGTGCTTCTTGTTTTTGTATCATACCATTTATAAACATTGTAACATGTATTTCACCCACGAAGTTATAAAACTGAAAACAGTTAAAGAAAAGGGGGAGCATGAACTCACAACTTTGCGTTCCTTGCATCGTAAACTTCACCGGATTTGCTTAATTAACGTCGTGACCTATACGTGTTTTCTTATCGTCAGTCACTAGACTTGTTTCGTACAAGCACAAGTCACTATCTTTTGTATTTGTATTGTTGTGTTAAAAATATTTTATATATTTTTAACTAAGTATCTTAGTTATATTATTTTCTCAAAAATTAATATAAGTATTTTGTGTTTTGCACCCGAATTATGTATCTTGTATGTTGTATGTGTATTTTTGTGTTTTTACTTCTCATGAGTATTTAGTGTATTTTCAAGTCCTAATACACTTTCACGTTTAGTACATACTACATACACTTAGCACAAAGTTTGGTGACAAATAAATACATATACTTTCCTCAAAAATATACATACTTAATACAAATTTTAAGTCTTGAAGAAATCATCATTTCTTGTCACCAAAAATTAGGGAAACCTTGGTAATATTTTTAGGTACATTTTTAGGGAATAAGTTTCTCAAAAACTTATATTTTATAAGTGTCAAAATTTATTGAAATTTTGACAGAGTTTCCCCTAAAAATGGAGGTTTCCCATGTTTTCAAAACATGTGTTTATTTTCTTTTTAAAACCATCATCAATCAATTTTCAACACCAATCATCAACATCATATACAAATTTCTCTATTTCATGAACTTGAAAATTTATAAAAATGTGTAGTAACTTACTAGGGTATTTAGTGAGTCTTGTTACCCTTTAAAGTGTGGTTGCTTCTTTAAAAACCCCATTTTTAAATAATATGATTCTTTACAACTTATGTTCATGTTTTCTAAAAATACTTCTTCATGTATTTTTCTTGTTACACATGTGTATCTTTACTTTATTAACCACCAAAAATAAGGTTTATTTGTTTTAAGAACCAAGATTAAGTGAAACTTGTATTTTAGACTTGGTTTCTTTAAAAATCATTCACAAATATTTAGATCTATGTGTTTAACAACTTATTTTGTCATCACTTTTCAAGAAAACAAAGTGGTCTTCCAAGTTCATGATTTTTATGTGGATGATCCATCATCCTGCAACAAGTCTACTTTCTCATCTTGCTAGATCATGTTTTTAATCATGATCTAGCAAGACCATATGATGGTCAACATCAACTACATGTGTAAACAATAATCAACAAGCATCACAAGAAATGAACATCATGATTTCTCATGGTTTTAAGCTTATGTTAAGGTTTCAAGTTCATGGTTCTTGGTGTTCTTCACATTTAACATTATGAATCATACTTTAACCACTTAAACAAGATGAGAAATGCAAGGATCTAAGTTCTTACCACTAGCTCAAGGCTAGGGAAGTTCAAGTGAAGAAATGTGGTGGATAAAAGAAGATGAGAATGGTCCTTCAACTTCCGAACACACCAAGCTTCGTTGTATGATCACTAACACCTTTGTGCACCCTTAGAATGGTTGAAGATGAGCAAATGATGGTGGTGATGGTGGTGGTTGGGGTCGGCCGTGAGCAAGCCAAGGGGAGAGGAGGATGTGTTGTGGTGTAAATATGTTGAAGATGATGGTCCTTATAACAAGCCTTGAGTTTTATCCAAAGGACCTTGTGTCTCTTAAAGTACTAACAATATCTCACTAAGTTCCATGGAAGATCATTAGAAGATTTTTGAAGGATTATGTAGTCTTGGAGTGGGGATCACCACATGGGCCGTCCACATGTAATTGGGGGGGGGGGGGTGAGGTGTAATTTTCAATGATAGTTAGGTAATCTAGTTAGACTTTAAGTATAGTGTTTAGTGTTTAAGTGTATGATGTTTTATATAGCGTGTTTGGGTGTTCGGGGACCCTAACTAGCTTAGAAAAATAAAAACAATGCTTCTAGCATTATTTTGATGTTCCGGGTAATATCCGGTTGTTCGGTTATATACCGGTTCGTTAAAGTGCTAAATTGCACCTTTTAGTGTCTTTTAAGTACCCTTTTGTAATACTTTCGATTCCCGACACTTAGGGAAATATTCTAGATGTTAAAACATGAATTCTGCATAATATTTATGTTGTTAAAAGCTGATTTATTGCTGAATTATATAAAATTCTGCACTTAAAGTGCGTTTCGGGTGCTTTCTAGTGCTTATTTTAGCTTTCGGAAATGTTTATATGTAAACCCTTGTATGGACTCTTGGGTTTTATTGTATTCTTATTGTTGGACCTACACCTAGGCCTCAATTCTAATGTCTGACTGCTTTCTGCAGCTTTGTTGACACAAAGTGTCTTAACGATGAGTTTACTAGTATTTTGTAGTATAAAACATGCATGAATTCACTTGTTTAGTATGAAATCAGACAATGTTGACATTTAAGCACACAATTGCAGTCATTAAACAATAATTAAAGTGTACGGAAATTACCAGTTTGGTGCCAGTTGTCACACGTATGAACCAGTTCAAGTGGCTCGTTAGTCTTGTAACTAGACTTCTCAAACGGGAGCTGGTGAGCTTTTCCATATTGGCATCTGGGACATACTACATTTTGTTTTACCTCCAAACTGTCCAAACCTTTGATGCCACAATTCAGCTGTATGACTATTTTTTTTTCAATGTAAGCCGACTCAGCTGACAACACGTAAACAGTCTCCTTCTTGCGGCCTTTAAGTACAGGAATTGATGGGGTTTCAAAGTGATCAAAAATTTTTGCATCATCCGGACCAAAAAGAACATATCTTCCTGATTCGGTGATCTGAGGAACTGAAATCAAATTCTTTTTCATGCCTGGGACGTGATACACGTCTTTAAGCACAAGATCTTTCTCTCCTTCGTTTGCTGGAAACATAACATCTCCAACACTCGAGATTGTATGTTTCGAATTGTATACAATAACCACAATTCTATTTCCAACATATTTTGAAGGATTAGACAACATACCTTTTACCCCAGTCATATGATTTGAGCAACCGGAATCCACAATCCATTCGTCTAGATTATTTCCTCGGTTCTCAACTGTGGTTGTTAGTGCGAAGACTTCTTGATCTTGGGCAACAAAAGCATCAACGTTCCAGCCCTCTTCTTCTTCAAGTTCAGCCACATTCCCCTCTTCCCTCGGTTCGGACTTACACTCACGTGCCATATGTCCCTTTTTCCCGCAGTTGTAACATTTAAACGGAAACTTTTTCTTTTTGGTTTTCTTTTCACCGGAGGACTCTCCCTTCTCATCTTTTGTGTTCCCTTTTATTCCCTTGGTTCCATCACTATTCCGACTATCTTTTTGTTTCTGAAAACGAGATTTGTTTCTTCCTCTTCCCACATAAAGTGCCTGATCAGTTTCGGTTTTAGCCGAAATTGACGTCCCTGCCAGTTGCTTGGCCAAAGCCTCTTGCCCAGCTAGTAAATTCTCAAATTCAGTTAAGCCTGGTTGGTTTGGCCAACCCTGAATGGCTGTAACAAAACTTCTATATTCTGGCTTTAGGCCAAGAATGATCATACGCTTCATACGTGGTTCGCTAATCTTGGATTGAGGATCCAAATCTCCAATTTCCCTGCACAAATTCTTATTTTTTTGGAAATATTGTGGAATTGAAAGGTCACCTTGAGAAGTGGTCATCAACTCTCCTTCAAGTAATTGCAACCGGGCGTCATTCTTTTTCGAAAATAGGGTTTCAAGAGTGTCCCAAGCTTGTTTGGGATACTCAAACTCTTGGATGTGATCAAGAAGGTCTTCCTCTACAGTGGTCTTGATTACGAACATTGCGCGACCCGCTTTCACATGCCACTTTCCAACAGCTCCATTGATGTCGTTTGTGGGTACCCGAGTCTCTACTCCATTCGTAACCTGCCAAAGGTCCTGCCCTTGAAGGTAGGACTTAATACACGTTGACCACGTTTTGTAATTAGAGTGATTCAACTTCTTGATTCCACCGACAACCTGCAATTCAGCCATGATTTGATTGCTTCTAGGGTTTCTGGCGACTTGGTTTCTGATTGATTTGAACAAGCAGGCTTTCTGTTTAATAGCCTTTGTTTGTTCGAAGGTTTGTAATCAAGAATCCTCCATAGGCCCTGCGATCTCTTGGTCTTCAAAGCTCTGATACCAGTTTGATAAACCTGGCCTTCACACACCCAACCCTAACCCGTAAATCCCCTGAATGAACACCGAAGTTTTGTACGAACTAATACGACACTTTTTATTACTTGAACTTTTAAAGAGAATCAATACAATTAGAAACATAAAATAGACCCATTATTTATACTAATCTAACTTAGACTCCAAGCTACCTTTTCTAATACTAATATAATTCCTTAAAAAACTAAACTAACAGATAACTCTAAACATAATAAACTAATTATTATGAATAATCTCCTCCATAAACCGCCCCTATGAGATTACCGTACCACCCTTTTCTTGTTTATCCGTTTGCTCTTTAATAGGGATTGCTACTTTTACACCACACCCTCGAGACATCTTCTCCTCACTACACTTTTCACGTAACCCGCAAATCGCAGGAGCCCGCCGGAAAGATCAAAATCTTCACCGGAGATCGGAGGCGACATCGGAGCTCGACTGCAAGTCCACCGGAACCCGTACCTTCTCCGTTCGCCACACACGGAGTCAGACGAGGAGTTACGTCGGAACTCGTCTCGTTACGTATTCGGTATACCTTTTTGTTCCTAGCATTTGTTCGTTTATTTTTTTTCTCATTTATCGATCTTACCGGGGTTTCCCCCCTTGTAGGCTTACGGGATACAGGTTTTGTCCCTGGTCAGGCGATTGCAAGGGCGGCAGCGAAGAAAATGGACAAACATGCAAAAGCCTGCGAGGATAATCAACATTCCTTTATCCCTTTTGCCTTTGATACTTTTGGCACGCTAGCCACACAAGCCATCAGATTTCTTGAACGGGTCCAACGGGTTGTTCACAGCAACATTTCGTCTCCTAGAGAACGGGTTTCGTTTTTACTAGGTTAGGTTTCGCTATTCAAAAGGGGTCAGCGGCGCAGCTTGTTGCCCGCTTACCGGCTATCTTGGTGTAATTGACCTTGAAGATTTTATGTAAAATATATATATATATATATATATATATATATATATATAAACTAGAAACAATGGCTGGCATCTATGAATCATGAACTGAAAGTTACAAATATGTATATATATATATATATATATATATAGATATATATATAGGGGAAGGTTAAAATGAGAACCACCGGGCGCGGTGGACCAAATTTTTTTTTCATAAACGTAGATGCATGTATAAAAACATCATTTGTAAAAAAAAATTCAAAAAAAAAATGTCGTGTGTGTAGTTTTGAGCGCCACAAGTTTCTGTTTACGGGACCCGTAAATCTAGCCGGAAAATTTACGGGTCCCGAAAACACAAACTTGTGTTGCTCAAAACTACACCCACGACATTTTTTTTTTTTTAATTTTTTTTACAGATGTTGTTTTTATACATGCATCTACGTCTCTGAAAAAAAAAATTGGTCCACCAAGGCCCGGATCAAAAAGTTCTCGCGGTTGTTACAACTCGAGGTGGTTCTCATTTTAACTTAATCCTATATAGGTGGACCAAATTTTTGATCCGGGCCTTGGTGGACCAAATTTTTTTTTCAGAGACGTAGATGCATGTATAAAAACAACATCTGTAAAAAAAATTCAAAAAAAAAATGTCGTGGGTGTAGTTTTGAGCAACACAAGTTTGTGTTTTTGATGGTGTGATGGTTACTGTTCGGTTGGGTAATTCACAATAAAGAAGATGACAGTTAGTCTTGATTCTTATGAAATCAAATTACTATTATTCAATTTATTAAATTATAAACATTATGATATGACGATAAACCTTTTTTACTAAATTTAGTCAACACATATTTTAAAGTTTTATTTTTATAATGGTATATATATACCTATTACTAATTAAATTAACATATAATGGTATATATATACCTATTACTTAACTGTATGTAAAATTTATGTTGATGCTTTTATGATTTATTTACAAATAAAGATTTGAATTTGTCAACTAGAAGTTTATGGGTATATAATCTACTTTAAAGATGATTATTCACAAAACCATGATTTTGAAAACAAAATTCTAGTTAAACTAGAAGGTTTGAAATATATTGCATTTGGCCATCTCATATAAGTGAGTTACGTTTTGATTTGATCACCATATTTTTTTATGACAAATATTATAAATTATAATTTTAACTAATAAAGAGTGAAGGTTGGATCCAAGCTTGAAGGTTGGAAGGGTCAGTCTTTGCCGCTAGAGAGGGTTGCCTGGTTGAATTTGCATGGGATTCCCTTACAGTTACTCGGCGAGGAGGTGTTATCTCTTGTTGGGGAATTGTTTGGCAAGGTTCTTCATATCCCCAAAGCCTTTGAAGACAACCTAGACTTGTCGGTGGTTTCTGTGGGGGTGCTAGCCGGGGAGGCAGTTAGAATTGGAGAGGCGGTGACTTTATCTTGGAAGGGGAGAAGCTTCAGAATTTGGGTTGAGGAGGAAATGGAAGCCTGGGTACCGGATTGTCTGATCTCTGAAACCGGTGTTGTTCCGGATTCTGTGTCTGACTCGCCGTTAAAGTCGTCGCCGGTCGGCGATGTGGAAGTTGAGGGGTCCCAGTTTGTTGGTAGTCAGGGGGGAGTGGAGGAGTCGCCTTTGTTGGACGTTAGGAATTCCCATGCAAACTTTGGAAACATGGACGAGGAAAGAGAAAAAGAAGGCAGCGCTGGTTTGTCAGTGGGTGGTCTCAAGACACCTAGAAAATCGGTTTGTCCCTTTCCAGGGTCTTCTTCGGTGGGCACTGCTATCGAATCCAGTGTATTTGGGCCTAATCCTAACCCTTTCAATGTGGGCCTTGGGGTTAAGTCCAGTAAAAGAAATGAAAAAATTCTGTTGGGCCCTAGATTGAGGAAGGCACGTTCTCATCAGTCTAAGGATTCTTCTCCTGTGGAGTTTAGGCCGCTGAAAAGACCCAGACCAGTGGTGGATGATTTTGAACCAGGTTTCGGCATCACTGGGTTTTGTTCTTCAGCGGTTAATGAGGAAGGGGGGAATGGTATGTCTAAGGCAGGAGACAATGGAGGGTTTGATTTGAATTTAAGGGTGGCGTCAGATGTCTCGGAGACCGGTACGGTTCCTTCTCGGCGTGGTGATGCTGGGGATGCTCTAAACCCTTCGAGAGTAGCTTCCGGGGATCTATTAGAGAATGAAATCACAAGCACTTTGGTAGTTGGGGTTAAACTTGGAGTTGATTTGAGTGGTTATCCGGACCTGATCAAAGAGGCTGTCCTATCTACAGGTATGAATGTGGTTTCCAAATGAACTTGTTATCCATCAATTTAAGAGGTATAGGGGGATTTGAAGCCAGGTTGGATTAAGTCGGAGTATGGGATCAACTTTATGGTTATTCAGGAATCTAAACAATGTAGCATTATGCGTTCTGTCTTGGCTAAATTTTGGGGAACATGGTATTTTGAATCTGTGGCTGTTGATTCCTGTGGTCTCTCGGGAGGTTTGATAAGCTTGTGGGATGCCTCTTTGTTTACGCTGGATGAGTCGGTGGAAAATAGGAACTTTCTGTTTACAAGGGGTAGGATGACTGGTTACGACGCTCCAGTTAACATTCTGAATGTATATGCTCCGCAAGGAGTGGCTGCTAAAAAAGAGGTTTGGGACTCGATTGCTTCCCTGATCAGCAACTATGATGGGTTTTGGGTCGTAGGGGGTGATTTTAATGCGGTCCGGTATAGGGAGGAAAAAAGAAACTGTTCGTTTAAGCATCCTTGTGCTTGCAATTTCAACTCCTTTATCTTCGATGCCGGCTTAATCGAATATGATATGAGGGGTAGGCAATTCGTGTGGCAGTCTGAAAATGGTAAAAAGCTCAGTAAGCTCGATAGGTTTCTCGTTAATCTGGAATTTTTCAATAAGTGGCCGGAGGCCCGGGTTCAGGCCTTACCGAGGATGTGGTCTGATCACCGTCCCATTGTTTTATCCACCAAGTCTGTTAATTTCGGAGCCAGGCCCTTTCGGGTCTTTAACTCTTGGCTGGGTAAGGAGGGCTTCAACGAGGTTGTGGAGGAAGCTTGTGGTGCTTTTTCAGCGGAGGGTCTCCCTCCATATTTATTTTTTATTCAGAAGCTGGGTTTTATTAGAAGCAGGATTAAAGACTGGAGGAACAATATGCTTAAAAAGGAAGGGGAGGTTCTCGATTCGGCGAAAGAGGAAGTGGCTAAAATTGAGTCTTTTCTTGAAATTCGTGACCTTTCCGTCGAAGAAGAATGGATTTTGGCTGAAAATAAGAAGGTTATTGTGGAAATTGAACACGCCAAAGTCATGGATTTGAAGCAAAGATCTCGGGTTCAATGGGCGAAAGAAGGGGATGAGAATTCTAAGTTGTTCCACACGTTTATTAATTGTAGAAAGGCTAGCAACGTGATCCATGGCTTGAACATTGGAGGGGAGTGGGTTTCTAAACCCTCGCTTGTTAAGAAAGAGGTGTACAATTTTTCAGATCCAAATTCCTAGAGGATTGTGTCAATCGCCCCTTATTCGCTTGCCATAACTTGAAGAAAATATCGGGGGCTGAAGCGGGCAGGGTAGAGGCTCCGTTTTCCACTGAGGAAATTAGTCCGCCGTTTTTGAGTGTGGGGATGATCGGTCGCCAGGCCCGGATGGTTTTAACTTCCGCTTCTTTAAGCACTTTTGGAGTCATATGGAAGATGATTTCAACAACATTCTGGATGCCTTCTTTGATTCGGGTGAGGTTAATCCGGGGTGTGGTTCCTCCTTTATTGCGTTGGTTCCGAAGAAAAGGGACCCGGTCGGCCTATCTGATTATAGGCCCATTAGTTTGGTTGGAGTGATTAACAAAGTTATTTATAAGATTCTCGCTAATAGGCTGAAAAAGGTGCTCGGGTCGGTGATTTCAGTTTCTCAGTCGGCCTTCCTGGGTGGGAGGTATATCCTAGACGGCCCGCTTATTATTAATGAGGTATGTTCTTGGATCAAGAAGGGCAAGAAGAAAGCGTTTTTACTCAAAATTGATTTTGAGAAAGCATATGATAACATCAACTGGGGGTTTGTTATTGATGTGTTTAGGCAGATGGGTTTTGGGTCTCGTTGGTGCAACTGGGTGCGGGGTGTATTATCGTCTGCTCGGGCTTCGGTCCTTGTCAATGGGTCGCCTACTTTTGAATTCAAGTGTCATAAAGGGATGAGACAAGGTGACCCTTTATCCCCTTTTCTGTTTGTGGTGGTCATGGAAGCTTTGTCTTGTTTTATTGATAAGGCTAGGGAGGTTGGTGTTGTGTCGGGGTTTTATATTCCTAATGATGGGCCCTCTCTGACTCACCTCTTTTTCGCCGACGACGCCCTTATCTTGGGAGAGTGGGATGTGAATAATGCTTTGAACATTGTGAGAGTTCTCAGATGTTTCCATGCGTGTTCAGGGTTGCGTATTAATCTCGGTAAATCCAACCTTTTTGGGATAGGGGTGAGCGATAGTGATGTGGGGGCGTTGGCAGACGTTGTTGGGTGTTCTCTTGATTCGTTACCGTTTAAGTATTTGGGTTTAAAAGTAGGGGCTAATATGAATCGCATAAGCAATTGGAAACCGGTTTATGACATTTTCGAGTCTAGGCTTGCCCTTTGGAAATCGGCTCTATTGTCTATTGGTGGAAGGATTACTCTCATTTGCTCAGTTCTTCAATGTCTTCCGAATTACTTTTTCTCTCTCTAGAAAGCGCCAGTTAAAGTGATTAAGGACCTTGAAGGGTTAATTAAAAAATTTTATGGGGTGGTTCTACCGAAGTTAAAAAAACTCATTGGGTCTCTTGGGACAAGGTGGCGTCTCCTAAGTGGTTCGGTGGTTTGGGCATCAGCAAACTTAGTAACTTCAACACAGCTTTATTGAGTAAATGGGGTTGGAGATATAAGCGGGAAAAGGAAAACCTATGGGTTAAAGTGATAGATGCTATTCATTCTAATGGTTCGAAGTGGTCCTTTCTTCCTATCAAGAAGTCCTTGGGGGGGGGGGGGGGGGGTATTTGGCACACCATTGTTTCGGTCCTTAATAAGCCGCTTACGGGTGATGTTCGGATACGGAATTTGTTTAAAGGATCGATCGGTAACGGCAAGTTGGTATTATTCTGGCTTGACCCTTGGCTAAGAGATGCCCCTCTTAGAGAAGTGTATCCCAATCTGTTCGCACTGGAAGTTCTGAAGTCTTGTTCGGTTAGTGACCGGGTGCAGGGTGTTTGGCTTTGGAAGCATGATCCGGACCGTCCAGATGAAGTTGCCGAGCTGAATGCTTTACTTTCGGAGCTTGCTTCGGTTTCGTTGATTAACAGACCGGACTCTTGGAAGTGGCTAGGCGATAATTCGGGGGTGTTCTCAGTCAGTTCAGTGCGGCGGTTTTTGGAAGGAAGGGTTGATATCAACAACAATTTCGTTCTAGAATGGTGTAAATGGATCCCGATCAAGTGCGATGTCTTCGTGTGGAGAGCGGAAATGGGTCGGATCCCCACCGCGGATGCGCTGCGTAAGAGGGGTATAATTGTGGGTGATGGTTTATGCCCCCTCTGCCGTTCCGAGGAGGAGTCTTCAGTTCATTTGTTCACTTCGTGCTTGGTTGCTTCGGTTTTGTGGCAGAAAGTGAGTTCCTGGTGCCGCATCCTTCCAATTTTTGCTTTCTCGGTCCGTGACCTGCTGGACGTCCACAAATCTGGTTCTCACAAGGCTGAGGTGAAGTTAGTTATTCAAGGCATTATTCGGGTGGCCTGCTGGTGTATCTGGTTAGCTCGCAACAACGCCATCTTTTCGGGGAAAGAGGTCAAGGTGGAAGCGATCTTTAGTGAAGTTAGATCTTGGGGGTTTTTCTGGTACAAACATAGAATCAGGAACAATCCTATTTCGTGGTCGGATTAGTGTAATTATGTAATTAGTTAGCTGTTTTTGGTTCCCGGCTCGGTCTTCGGGCTTGGGTGTGTTTAATGAAGTTTTCCTTTCAAAAAAAAAAAACTAATAAAGAGTGAAAGTCTATTTATATTAAGTCTATTGCCTTGATTTAAGATTTGAAGGTTTACAAGACTAACAAAACGCATAACTAGGCGATTGATATATTAATCACATATAATAACATGCTAAATTCTATATTAACCACATTTATCTCAATGGTTTAATAAATCCTAATTTACTTTCATACTTGTTATTAGTATACATTTACGTGTTACTTTTAACATCTAGGATAAACCGTCCCGTTCGTTCTCTTGGATTTCCCAATCTTACTCTTGCATTACTAACAAGAAATCGCAACGCAACCACTGTGAGTGTACTCAATCCCATTTTTATTATATCACTTTTTGGGTGCAACATGTATTCTATACAAAAACACGCAACGCTTGAAACTTGTTATATGCACACTCTATCCAAATTTATAGATGAAACAATTTGATGCTTGTTAATCTCGTATGCTATGTAAACTTTTCGTGTCTATATGCTCATTAACCTGGCTAAACTTATTAAACTTCTGAGACTTCTGAGACTTATTAGACTTCTTATACTTGTTAAACTCCTATGCTATAGGAGCACGCACCGCCCTTGAGTCTTGGGGTGTTTGCGTTGGAAACTTGGGTTTGACATATAGTGACACTGTTTAAGCATATTAGTAACTTGTATTATGTTGTTCATGTTGGATATGAGTACTTAGACTTTTTATTCTACTTTATACTATGTATCAAACTTGTATACTAGCCAACATTTTTGTTTATGTTATTTTAATACATGTTGCAGGTTGATAGACAAGATGATGAAGAAGCAAGTTAGGGTGGACTAGAAACTCACCTAGAAAATAAACTATGTTTGAAATTGTTTTATGTTTGAGCTATTTGAACAATGTATGCAATTTTTAGCATTTATGAAATTGAATTTAAATTATATTGTCACAATAGTGTTATGATGCTTTTGAGCGATTTGTTCGTCTCATCCCGATGTTTCCGCCATCGGTTGGGGTGTGACGGGTGGGTGGGTGAGGGGGGGGGGGGGGGGGGAGGAGTGAGTCTTAAAATACCAAAACTTACTTAAACCCCATTTGGCAAAATCCAAGCGACAAACCTCTGATGAGCGACTAATCCCCGACAAGGCACGATTTTTAGAACACGCATTGATTATAAACCTTCAATCATTTTGTAAAACTACTATTTATAAACATGTTTAAGGGCTTTATAGAGTTATATTCATTATAAGGCTATGGGGTGTGCTCTCCCCTTCCCACATCCTCAGCCTCAGCGCCACCTCACTTTCCCCTTCCACCTCATCCCTCTTCTCCATCCAAGAGTGTGCCCCCCCCCCCCCCCCCCCATTTTCCCTTTCCTTTTTTTAGATTCGACCCATACACACACCCACAACTTTCATCGGGGAGATCTGGTAATATTCACCGACGCCACCAAAACCGATCCAGGGCAATGTTCCCCTTCGGCGCCGACCCCAGGTGGCTTCCCCGAACCCTTCCCCACACCCATTAGCCTAAATAAAGTTTAGTAATTCAATTTTAACACATGTCATATTTTTAAATTTGCGAGTCCAGATAGTCTAATGATGTGTATAGAGTAATGTTTAGCATTTTAATTTATCCTTTTTTAACATTTTGTTGAATTCAAATTAAGCATGTGGTTGTTATAACAATCCGTGTTTGGTTCTTTAGTCAATTTATAAAGGGATTAAAAAAATGCCTGTGTACTAATGAAGTTCACGTTGGGTTTGTCTGTAAACACATGTTTGAATTATTTATTTATGCAAATAACCAAACAACTACAAGAAGACAAACCAAAAAATAACAATCCAAAACTCAACTCAATAAAAGCACGTGCCCAAAATGTAGTCCTTAGATTAGATTATAAAATTCATAAACGAATTAAAATTATGAACAAAATTTCAGAAAAAAATCCTTTGAAAAATATACTAAATTAAAAGTAAATCAAAAGTAGGGCCGAATCCATGGTATAAACTTAGTCTGCTCTCAATGAAAAAAAAAAGTCGGTTTTATTTATACGTAAAATTCTGGTAAACTCCTACAAAATTTTGGTTAAGCTTCTCGACCGTTCCTATGAAAAAAAATCTTGGTTTACCACTGTATAGAAGATGAGTTCGCCTTAAATAAATATCCAACCAAAACCCAGAATTGGAATAAATGTACTATATACTATAAATCATAGGGCTTTTATTGATTGAAAGATTCGTTATAATTTGTAGATGATGAGTCTACCAACCATCTGTTTTTAATATTCTGTGTAACATCGTGATTAAGTAAATATTTTTTTTATATTGACTAACCTAATTACTTTTTGGTTAAAAAATGATTATTTTTTTATGGGTGGTTAAAGTACTTGAATTTTGTTTGTGTACATAAATATAAATACTTTTTTGGTTTATTGGTCAGGAATCAGGATGCATAAAATTGGATGACATGACATGTAATTATTATTTATCGTATTTAAATATAGAAAGGTTTTTTAGGTTTATAAAATTTGATTACCTTACACGTAAAATAAGTTCTGAAAATTTTTTTAGTTGCTTAAATTCTCACTCGCTTTTTTCTTTTCTGATTGGAAAAAAGTCTTTTGAGTCCTACTTATTTTATGCCGTACTCAAACATAAATATCTCTTGTTTTAGTGTTTTTCAAACTTTTTACACGATCAGCCTATATGTTGGATTTATTAATTGTTGGTGCATGTGGTTAGAAGCATAAAAAGGTGATGTTTGTAGGATTTAAATTAGTATGCTAACTTATGTTTATGATTTTAGGGTAGATATGGTTTACAATTAATGGAACTCTCTTAAACAGAGACTTTAGGCCTTGGGTGACAAAAAAATTAGGCCCAAAATTGTGTTAAGAGGAAATGAATTAAAAAAAATTAAAACAAAACCTTAGTGATGGAATCAAGATTTGAAATTGAGACCTTCACATTATACATTATTTTGAGATAATATTTCCACTCCACCACCAACACTTTTTTGCATAATAAATGAATACATATATTATAATATAATTTAGTATATATATAAAAGCTTATAAAAACCGTTCGAGCCCTTTGAAAATTTGGGCCTCACGGGTTGACCAGCCCAAGAGACGGCTCTAGTTCATCCCTAACTTAAACTAATATATGGGAGTAGCATCAAATACAAACCACATTTCGTATACAAACTGTAAGATTCATTTAAAAAGTGACATGTGGCATTCAGTCAATTGTAGAGAAATAGTAAAATGATAACCTAAATAATATCAATTATCTTGAATTCTTTATAATTATGCTAACAAGCAATTAATTCTTTATTTGGATCTTCCTTTTTTTTAATGTGCTGATAAAAAAGTGCTGATATCATTTCACGTATATGCTAAAATCAACTATTTTTATTAATTTTCATGTGCTAATATAATTAAAAAGTGCTACTTTTATGTATGTATTGTTTTACTATGTGCTAATTTAACTTTTTTTAAGTGTTAGGATCTGTTCTTACGGTTTGTAGGATAAATATGGTTTGTACCAGAACCAACCCCCTAATATAAACCCTAACGAAAAATTGTTTGTTGTACGTCGAACGAAATAAACAATGAAAATTCGAGATCCACATACTTGATGTTAGACTACTACATTATCTATAGAACCTACAAAGGTGCAATTTAAAAAAACATGATAAAAGACAAAATTGAAACAAGTGAACGAAGAATTTAAGATCCACGTAACTGAATTTGAATTAAAATATAAAAAAAATGTCTAAAAGCAAGTCCGTACGAAATTTATAATTAAATGACACACGAAACTTAAATTAAACAAAGTAAATAATCAACTTTCTTTTAACTAATAAAAACTATCACCTTTCACCCATTTGAACATTGACCACATTTAGTATTTTTTTTTTTATATTTTCACATGACAGGGTCTTCAAAAGATGCATTGGGTTTTCTTGAAACGTCATATAATTGCAAAGAAAAAAAACCCATAATGATGGTAAAAGTAGGTTAAATCATGCTAGAAAAAGTATGTGAAATATCATTGGTGGCAGTGGCGAACCTTGAAAAGAATAACCGGGGGGAGGGGGGGGGGGGCGCGAAAATATATATACCCAAAAATTTCTATAGAACCGGAGGGTCGAAAACTTATATGAAAACTACATATATAACAGTATTGAGCGAAAATTTCGGGAAGTCGGGCGCCCCCCCCCCCCCTCGGGCCCCTTCTATACTTCGCCCCTGATTGGCGGGTATTTAATTTTAATAGTCTATGGAAGTATAAAACATCATTTGTCGAAGGTAGCTATTCTTTTTCGTGTTCTTGCATAAACGTGTGTTTACTTTTGATATTAGACATAATTTGGACACAACCAATATGTTAGAAATGATGTATAGAATGTAAAATATTTTCTATGTATGTTTAATTCAATATCTAGGAAGTTCGGAGATTACGTGGTAAATTCTTACCATGATAAAAAGAAAACTCAAAGTTGATTCAAAGTGGGTGTTTGATACAAATTATATTTCAAACACTAATACTTGGTCTAAATTGATTACAATAAACATCAAATGTTTTGGATGATAATCTAAGTAATAAAGTGGTTGATTAAAATATGTGAGGAAAATAAGAATTTTTAGTCATATATTGTATTGACCTAAATTGTAAATTTTGTGAATAGTTTGACCAAATTGGTCTCAAAATATCTCTGTTAGGTGACATTAATGAGAACCGAGTCGATTTGGATAGGAAAGAGTGATATTGTGAAAATAGATGAAATAAAATGAAGATATAAATTTGGGTAGTTAGTTGGTAATGTTAAGTGAAAATTGATCAATGTGTGTAAGTATCTAGTTACACTTAATGGTTCAGACATCTTACCGGTTCAGCACTTAATAGTTCAGACTATTTGTTTCGTGAGCAGATGTCTGAATGGTTTAGACATTTGCCTCTGAATGGTTTAAGTATTATACTGAGTTTGAATGGTTAAGACATTTAATCTGAATTGGTCAAACATTTGCCTCTGAACGTTTAAGCATTATAGTGGTTCTTAATGGTTCAAACATCTTAGTAGTTCAGCTTTTAATTGTTCAGACCTCTTACTAGTTCAGCACTTAACCATTCAGAACTTGCCAAACAACCCCAAATGTCTATTTTAAATATATGTGCAACGTGATAATTTGGAAATTCAATGGTTGAGAAATGCTCTAATGGCCAAGGTTGTTTAATTACTAACTTTTCAAAATACAATACACATCAAAATGTGGCTTTACAACAAGTTTAGCACATAAGTGGGTTATGTGATATTCTTGCCTGTGTGTGAATGTGTGCTCATATTTGAGTTATAGTTTTGCTTTCTTTATAGGAAGTGATCACAAGTTAAGAAAACATGTTAGTTGATGATGTATCGCATGCTAAAATAGCATAGTTTATATAACAAGGCTAAAGGGTGTGGGGGTATGGGTTAGGTCATCAATGTCACATAGGACTATTAATGGATTGCTACACCATCCCCTTGCCTTATTCACCATGGTTGGCATGGATTAAACCATGACAACCATAAGCCTCCATTCCTTTTTTAATATTTCATTTCCTTTTCACAAAAATAAATTAAAATAAGAAAATAGTGGTTTGGGTCATGACCACACCCTTAGGGTAGAGGTGTACAAAAAACCAGTTTTAGAACCGAAACCGGGAAAAAAACCGAAACTGGTTTTTTAACCGGTTTTATAACCGAACCGAACCGCCAGTTGAAGACCAGTTAGGGATATTTATCTTCGAAACCGGTTTTAAAACCGAAACCGGTTATAAAAAACCGGTTAAACCGGTAAAAAACCAGTTTTTTTTTAGAATAAACCGGTTAAAACCGACCCTAACCGGTTATTGTTTTGAGTAAAAAAAAACCGGTTAGTAACTGAAACCGGTTATAAAAAAAAACCGGTTTTTGTTTTTTATGAAAAAAACCGGTTCGGTTAATAACCGGAACCGATTTTTTAAAAAAACCGATTTGTACACCTCTACCTTAGGGTAGTGGTTTTGGATGATGCATTAGAAGTGGGTGACATGGCGCTGATGTGGAGGGTCATGACCTGTAACACCACGTAAAAACGTGTCCAATTATGTATAGACACGTGTCCTAAACTCTAAAGGTGTGAAGGATTGAGTTTGAAGGACCAAAGTTGTCAAACAGTGAAACTATGAAACCACAGGGACTAAAAGTGTCAACATGCCAAACTTGTGCCTCTGAATGACTTTACATGATGAATGTATTCTTAAACGAGTGATTGATTGGATATAAGAAGCCGTTTATGAAAATAATCGGAAGATTATTAAATCACAAGGGTTAAACGTGTCAACATGTCGTTTCTGACCTCTGAGTGACCTTTTAACGAAACCGAGGCTTCGAAACATTCAAATATACTCTTAAGAATAAGTGGTATAAATTTCACGTGGTTTCGATATCGTTAAGCATGTTTTCAAGACTTTGGGCCAAAAGTGTCAACTTGATGAAACTTGCTTTCATAGAGGTATTTAACGAACCGGAGCTTAACGAAGTTAATTTATTCATCCTAGAGCCTCAACATACTGACTACAAGGGCCCTACATGTCAACAACGAGGTTAAAAAGGGTTAAAAACGATCAGGGACTGAAACTGCCAGCTTTGAAACGTGTTTTACCTGATCAGACGGACCAAGCGGCCCGCGTAAGCCCCCCCTCAATATCTTACGCGGCTCGCCTCAGAGTGCCAGTAATAGAAAAAGACTGCCAGGTGCGGGTTAGGCTGTTCCACCGCCTTAGCCTAGTTTGTAACGACCTAGGGAGCTGTAAGTCGGTTAATATCAATAGCTAGGACACCTGGGGTGATCCCAGGGCCTCCAATAACACCTGGAAGTGATCCTTCAGTAAGAAGAGGATTATCAAGTGTAGAAAAGTTTGCTAGGACCTTTAGTAAGTATCTAATTTCTTGTTTAGTTGTTTAATTTAGCTTAATTACTCTAAAGTCAAACTTATCGTAAATTTAGTTTGACTTTCGTTTTAATTACATGTGGCTTAACCACTAATCAAATTGAAAGTGGTTTTAAAACCACATTAGTGTAGGTGATTAACTCTTAAGAGGGCACCTCCTAATTATCTCGTTTGACTGGTCAATTGTCGGGTCAAAGTAGTTTGACAAAAGTCAAACTGGACAGAAATTACAAAAATGATTCTAATTAATAAAACAGACGTTCTAAATTATATTTTAACATTCTAATGACTTGGTAATCAATATTAAAACATGTTTTATCAGTCCTAACCCGGCAATTAATAGTCTAAGGTCAGTTTATAACCGAAAGTCGCAAAAGCTTGACTTTTGCTTTGACTTTCAGTTCTGACCCGTTTAAGCTTAATTCTCCCATGTTTTAAGCTTCCATTAGGACCACATTACTTAGTAGTATAACCCTCTAGAGTTATATTGCTTGGTGCCTAGTGGTTTGAATTATATGCACTTGATCGTAATTATGCTTAATAATGCCATAAACGCCTTTTTTACATACAACTGAGATTTTTAACAATGTGATTGGACTAAAACCTTTGCTACTGATATGTAGACATGTCCCGAAAATTTGACTTCAGTTTGTGGTCCAGAATAGGAGTTATGCTCAATAGCGTAATTAATGAGCTTTTTATTACTTAAATGGCGTAATTAGTATGAAGCCTATCTAAACCCGATTTTTGACACCAAACTTTGTACCTACTGATGTAAAATAATATTTTGAGATTTTTGAAGATTTTTAATTATTTTTAGGCTGAGCATAACATAGGATTATAGCTTGACCTTATCATTAAATCCTCAATTTCCAGAATGTGTTTAGTTTACCCATATTACACAAGTATCCAAGTTTGTCGGGTCTAAACCACATTCTATCTCGATCTCCGCTTAAAGCGTTTAGAACCGTAAGGTTTCTTTCTAGCTAGCCGGTCTAAGTCCTTGACTAAATTAAAGACCCGTTAGCATCCTAATAGGTTAATAAACCTTCTATACAGATTAAATAGCTTCCGGTAGAAGGTGCCTTCAAAAAGCTTTAGGATTTTTACTGCTAGCATCAGGTAAATACTTTTAACTTATTTTCCCTTATACGGGCTTGGGATATGGTATTATAATAATACCACTTGGTCGGGTATGAAATCATTTAATCGGATTGTGATTAATAAATTTACATAACCCGTGTTAATCTGTCTTGTTTGATAAGATAAACATTGGGGGTTAATACGACCGTGTCCTGGATATCCTCGGCTCGTTTAATTTGAAAATGGCCACGACTTATGCACGGGGTGTAGGCATACACCTGACAGATGCAAATGCTAAATAATAAATATAATCCCACACGTTGGGGATAACTCCTTTGTGGGTTCTATAAGTGGTGAGTCGGTTAATCACGACTGGCTTACAACCGGCCCCAATTGTATGACAAACATGTAAATCGGTATACAAGATTATATTTAAATAATTGTCCCAAGTTATAAAAGATTTGTGCCATGTGCACTTAAATCAATTTTCATAAATGTTTTCAAAAGAGTCAGTTAATTGTATTTACCAGTGTAAACTGACGTATTTTCTTAAAGACTGATTTGACAGGTACCTCTCGAAATAGACTGGAGCTATTAGGTGTCATAAGAGGATCTTGCAAATCCATAGATGCCTGAAGTATGTTATTTTATTTCTTTGTATTTTGTTTATGATCCGCCTGTGGATCTTATTACATTCCAGTCTGTATATTCTGTCATTCGAACACTCAGACAATATGGTTTGTAATAGTTTATTCACCAAGCCTTCCGCTGTGCTATATTATTGTGTGTATTGACAATGATGATATCAACTACGTCACGATACTCCCCGCCGGGCCCACCGGTAATATGTGGAAATATCGGGGTGTGACATGACCACACACTATAGTCTAAGCTGTTTAAACTGAATTGTGATGTTACATCCCTAGCTAAAGGGTGTGGGGTCATGGTTGGGACATGATTCATCACCTAGGAACATGAATAGAAGGTTACACCACCCCTTGCTTGATCTACTATGGTTTGCATGGATTAAATCTTGACAACCATGGTCCTTTCCATTTTCAAGAAATCATTTCATTTTTCTTTAGACAAAGATAAATTAAAATAAATAAGGGGATAGTGGTTTGAGTTATGACCATACCCTTAGGGTAGTAGTTTTGGATGGTGGATTAGAGTTTGGTGACATAGCACTGACGTGAAGAGTCATGTTGGTTATTAAGGTTATGACCACACTCTATAGCCTGAATGTATTTGGACTGTAAATCATCAAGTGGCAATTTAAATTTGGATTTTAATGCCTCAAGTGGAAATAATTTGGGATAATGAATCTTGAATGGGAAGTTGAATCTTATGATATTCTTCATTTTTAAATTTAGTCAAATATTTACCAAACAAAAACAATTTATTCGGTAAAAGAATCAATAATATAACAAAATTGACATTTATAGACTAGGACTGGTAATTCTGACACGAACACGATAACACGACACGAAACTACACGAAGTTATCTTGTTTCGTGTTTGATTTAACAGGTTTCGTGTCTAAAACACATCGACACGATAAGACCTTAACAGGTTTCATGTCTAAACATGTTAAAACCCGATAGGTACATGTTAATAATTAAAAATTAAAAAAATATTATATGTGGGTGTGGACATGGGGTCATCAGTTGTGGGACTTGGGATGAATTATACACAAACACACGTGGTTCTTTTTCCATAATCCAGACCCTAATTTTTAAATTTCTCTCATAAACACCACCATTCCCAATTCGGTTCACAGCTTCCCCAATTTGGTCGTGTTCATATCCTAAACAGGTCGTATGATACGTTGGTAATTTTTTTCGTGTCTTAACAAGTCGTTTCGTGTAACCTGATTATTAACAGGTTCGTGTTCGTGTTTTGAAAATCTGACACGATAAGATTTCGTGTCGTGTTCGTGTTTACGTGTTTCGGGTTCGTATCTTATCTTATCGTGTCTGTATCTTAACAGATCGGGTTAACCTGTTATGCTAGCCCTATTACAGACATTTAAACTGATAATCCAATACAAAATTTACAAACAGCAACCTCGTCTACGGTATATCTACATTAAAAAAAAAAAGCAATTGACAAGAGAATTAAGTAAACCTCGAATATTTACATAAAAAAAATAAACACCTTTACATAAAATTTTAGTATACGAATTGGGTGGTGGTCCATTGATAAATACAAAATTTGTAAACATCTGGGTTTAAAAGGGAAAGGTCTTGATATCGAACAATCGAAAAACTTTAGTAAAAAACGATTGATAACAGAACAGTGAACAATTGAAAACTTCCATACTTGTCTCAAGACCTGTAGTCAATAATTATATATATATATATATATATATATTAATTGAGCACACATCAAACAATAGGAAAGTTTTAAAAATCTCACTTTAACCCCATATTATAGCTTTGTTTCCTTTATATTTTGGGAGCTAAATTTCTTCTTTTTCCAAATTGGTAACATAAGTAATACTATTACTAAACATATAATCAAAGATTATTTTAACTTTTTATTTGCGGTCCTTTTAATTAAAAAAATTGTTAACATTCGATTAGTAATTTAATTATCTGACGCTTGGATAGAACTTTTGTTGAAAATGGGGTTACATTTAAAATAGAGTGTTTCTTTGGTATCATAGACTATGCGAGTGCAGTACCATGTCAATACCCTAAAGAACCAGATAGTATCTGACTGAACAACGGTACTAGTATTTGTTTTTATTGTTTTTATCAATGTAAAACACGCGTCGATATCTTTCTAGGAATATCACGGATTACTTGTCTTGACATGTTACTTGGAAGAATGCCACCTAGTGTTAGAGGCAGAGGCAAAGGACCGATGCGTGGAGGACCGTCTGGCAGCGCGGGACCCTCCCATAGACGTACACCGTCTGATTCCCTTTCAGACTCCGACTCAAGAGATAATTGGAGCCATAACCTTGAACTAGCAAGACATTCTGTCTCGCTGGGATCCTCACCAATCGATCCTTATTACTTTGAGTTGCCCGTTCCCATCGAACCCCATCATTCCCCTCGTTCTCAGGGAACTCATCACTCAAACCAATCACACCACTCTTTTCAATCTCATCCTTTTCATCATTCAGATTCTACTTACTCTCCTGCACAATTTAATCCGAATGATTATGTTAACAACTTTTTGGGCTACAACCCTTTGGGTCCTGAGGATCACTTTTCTCAGGAAATGCAGATGGATGATGACCCGGATCTAGATTTGCAAACAGGAACACCAGGCCACCCAATAAGCATCTCAAGCGGTTCCCCATTTCAGGGATCACCGTATCATGGACCCGACTCATATCAGGAGAGGATGGCACAGTATGATTTGTTCTTTACACCTTCATACCATAACTACCCAGCCCAGCCTCCCTTGGTTGAACCCCAGTTCCAAGCCGTTACCCCACCACCGATACCAGTTGAGGAACCACCTCAATAGCCTCCCGAGCCTCCAAGGCGAAGGAGGAATGCTAGAATGTCAGTACGTGGGGGGACCACGGTTTGCATCTCCTCATGGCTCAAGTTCTTACCCTCCTATCTCAGAGGACCCACAGATGGGCGGACCCTCACACACGGTGCCGGAAGTCAATCTTCCGCCAGTTTCTCATGCACCACTACAGCCACCGTTGGGTTTTGACAACCCAATTCCAACATACCCAGGCTCATCTGGGTATAACCCATCTGGTTATCCATCTGATTATGGAACTCATGATCCGTACCTTACAGCTGCACAATACCATCATCTTTACCCTTCTTCTTACCATCCAGTTCATCCAACTGGATACCCAGCGCAGGATTTTCAATACCTGCCATACCAGCAACCTCCTCCTTTTCAGCAGCATCAAACCCAAGAAATTCTAGAGAGGTTAGACAGGGTTGAACATGAGGCCCACGAAACTAAGAAAAAGCACAATGGTTTTGTCAAGGGTCTTATGAACCTTCTTAAGGGCAAGAAGAAGTAAGAGATTGTTGTTCTAGTTGTATTTCAATAAGTCCATGCGAGGACGTTTATTTTGTTTTTAAGTACCAAGTCCCTGCGTGGACTTATTTCTGTTTCAGTAGCCCCTACGTGGGCAGTGTTTTCAGTAGCCCCTGCGTGTGCAGTTCGTGTTGTTTTTCTCAAAGTCCCTTTTTGGGCAAGGTTGTACTCGTTTTATAGTTTAATGAAGTTATTTTGTTTTTAAATATGTAATTTATTATATCATACTACTTCAATTCAAATTTTATTTAATCCGCCTAAGAAACTCTTAGAGGTATAACCTAGCCAGAATATTAAATGGCTATGATGGTATAACCTTTTTAAGATAATGACTCTCTGTTAACATCCAAAAACATGTTAACAATTCTGAATTGTGCGGTGCGAGAAACCACACAATCTTCCTAATGTACTTGGACTTTTCCAAGTCACTATTATAGCCTATATGATCATTATGAATCATGGCTAATAAACATCAATATGATGTATACACCACAACATCCATTAAGATGTATGCCTACAAGCAAAGGTGTAATAATGACAATGTAAGTTTTAATAGACTTCTTATCAAAAAGGCGATGAACTTTGTTCGACCCTTGAATAAATCAATGATTATAATCGTCCTTGTGACAAGGCTTTGTGCCATCTAAATGTCCTTCGAGACGAGCTTTGTGAATATGTCTTCATGACATTGACAGTGTGATTTATATTCCTCTGTCTATTAACAATATAAAGAATTATACCTCTTTGATTATTATTATTTTATATGGTCTATATGGTTTAATAATACCATGACCATCTAGTCATCAATATGATGAATTATTGCATAATTTAAAATATACTCTTACTGTTTGTTATAGTATCCGAAAATGGCTGGCTCCGATGAAGCAAACAGTCATCCCACAGAAGGAAACAACACCAGGATTAATATCACTGGTGCCGAGCTGCAAGAAATGATAACCGCAGCAGTTGCTCAGGCTATGGATGCTAAGTTTAAAGAGCCTAGTATTGTTAGGTCTCAAACTCATTCGAGATCCCATTCTCAACCCCATTCTCATAAGAAAAGTGAGTCTCAGCATTCATCTAATCAGGGTAGTGAGCCAAAGAGGCAGGTTGTCCTCGAGCCGACTCCCCGGTACACCAAGGGTTGTACCTACAAATACTTCGTCTCCTGTAAACCGAGGGATTTTACAGGAGAAAAAGGTGCAATTGATTGTATGAAATGGTTAGATGAGATGGAGACGGTGATAGACATTAGCGGATGTGCTAAAGAGGATATAGTGAAGTTTGTATCACAATCCTTCAAGGGCGATGCCCTCACTTGGTGGAAAGCATTAGTGCAAGCCACCGGGAAGGTTCCTTTGTACAATCTGTCGTGGAACAAGTTTGTTAACTTGGTTAAGGAAACTTATTGCCCTCAGCATGAGGTCGAGCGGATAGAGACTGATTTCCTCACTTTAGTGATGAAGGATCTGGATTGTAGATCCTATGTGACTAGCTTCAATTCGATGTCAAGGCTGGTACCGTATTTAGTCACTCCTGAACCCAAACGCATTGCGCGTTTCATTGGTGGTTTGGCCCCTGAAGTAAAAGGGAACGTTAAGGCCTCTAAGCCAACCACTTATAGATCTGCTGTGGATCTATCTTTCTCCCTCACTTTGGATGTTGTGAGGAGTAGGGCAAAGAAAACCACTGATGAGGGGAAGAGGAAGAGAGAGGAAGATAAGTCTCCTCAGTCGAACACGAAAGGAAAAGGGAACTTTAATTCCAAGAAGGGGCAGTCTAATGACAAGCCCAGGTGTAAGACTTGCAATAAAAGGCATTTTGGGAAATGCAACCAAGACCCACAGGCCAAACCATGTGGGATCTGTAAAAAGAAAGGGCACAAATCTGTAGAGTGCCGAAATATAAAGGATGCAACCTGCTACGGTTGCAATGAAAAGGGGCACATTAAAACCAATTGCCCCAAGAATGCTAAGAAGCCCGAGGAGGCAAAGAAGAATAACGCAAGAGTCTTCCAGATGAATGCGAGGGAAGCAGTGAACGACGATAACATCATAACAGGTACCTTCCTCATCAATAATAATTATGCTAGAGTCTTATTTGATTCTGGTGCTGATAAGTCTTTTGTAGACCATAAGTTCTGTAAGTTATTGAATCTGCCTATTAAGACTCTAGACATAAAATATGAGGTAGAACTTGCCGATGGTACCTTAGAATCAGCTTCAACTCTTCTTGATGGATGTTCTATATCCGTCAAGAATCACTCTATCCTGCTATCCCTCTTGCCAATGAAGTTGGCTGGGTTTGATATAGTTTTGGGCATGGATTGGTTGTCACATAACCAAGCCCAAATTGCCTGTGACAAAAAACTAGTTAATATCAAAACCCCTTCTGGTGAATCTGTCACTATTCAAGGAGACACGCAATATGGATTGCCTAGCAACGTGTCTATTCTTAAAGTATCGCAGTGTTTGAAAAGTGGATGTGTCATTTACATGGCACAAGTGACTATGAATGATCCGAAACCTAAGATTGAAGACATCCCAGTCATCTCTGAGTATCCTGATGTCTTTCCTGATGAGTTACCTGGATTACCTCCTGAAAGACAAGTAGAGTTCAGGATAGACATTCTTCCAGGAGCTGCACCTATTGCACGAGCTCCTTATCGCCTAACACCTACTGAGATGAAGGAACTTAGAACTCAATTAGATGACTTATTGGAAAAGGGTTTTATACAACCTAGTTCTTCACCTTGGGGAGCTCCAATACTTTTCGTGAAAAAGAAGGACGGATCAATGCGCTTATGCATTGAGTATCGTGAATTGAATAAAGTAACGATTAAAAATCGTTATCCTTTACCCAGGATCGATGACTTATTTGATCAGCTCCAAGGAGCGAGCTTCTTCTCAAAGATTGATTTGAGATCTGGGTATCATCAACTCAAGGTTAGGACTGAGAATGTGCCTAAGACAGCATTCAGGACGAGGTATGGACATTTCGAGTTCTTAGTGATGCCATATGGGCTCACTAATGCGCCAGCAGCATTCATGGACCTCATGAATAGAGTCTGCAAACCATACTTGGATAAGTTTGTCATTGTTTTTATAGACGGCATACTTATCTATTCTCGAAGCCAAGTTGATCACGAGAAGCACCTTAGATGTATCTTAGGATTACTTCAACAGGAGAAGCTATATGCAAAATTCTCCAAATGCGAATTCTGGCTTCGCGAAGTCCAATTCCTTGGACATGTTGTCAGTGAGCGAGGTATCCAAGTAGACCCCGCTAAGGTAGAAGCCGTAATGAATTAGGAAGCACCCAAGACTCCAACTGAAATACGTAGCTTTCTGGGTTTGGCTGGATATCATAGAAGATTCATTAAGAACTTCTCAAGAATAGTTGCATCATTAACTTCTTTGACCCGTAAGAATGTTAAGTTTGATTGGGGTCTGAAACAACAAGAATCCTTTGAGATTCTTAAGAAGAAATTGAGCAATGCTCCGGTGCTAACTTTACCTGATGGAATTGAAGAGTTTGTCGTATACTGTGATGCTTCACACACCGGTATGGGTTGTGTGCTTATGCAAAAAGGCAAGGTGATTGCCTATGCATCACGACAATTAAAAGTGCATGAGAAGAATTACACCACCCACGATTTGGAGTTGGGTGCCGTTGTATTTGCACTAAAGTTATGGAGACATTATTTGTATGGAACTAAATGCGTGATCTTTTCTGATCACAAAAGTCTCCAACATTTGTTCAATAAAAAAGAGCTCAATATGAGACAGCGCCGTTGGATGGAAACCTTAAATGACTATGATTGCGAAATTCGCTACCATCCTGGTAAAGCGAATGTGGTCGCAGAT
Organism: Helianthus tuberosus; assembly: GCA_030545235.1. Lineage (NCBI taxonomy): Eukaryota > Viridiplantae > Streptophyta > Magnoliopsida > Asterales > Asteraceae > Helianthus > Helianthus tuberosus. The sequence goes on from CM060394.1 coordinate 46,306,961, forward strand.
GCTCTAAGCCGAAAGGAAAGAGTTAAACCAATTAGGATCAATGCCAAGAGCATTGAGTTAAAGAATAGTCTGAATAAAAGACTATTAGCTGCACAGAAGGACGCTCTTTCGGATATTAACCTTCTAAACGAAAAGTTAGGTGTAACTGCTGAGCAGTTAACACCTGGTAAGGATGGTATCCTCAGAATGAATGGAAGAATTTGGGTTCCTACTCATGGAGGATTGCGAGATATAATCCTCCAGGAAGCCCACAACTCCAAGTACTCAATTCACCCAGGAGGTGACAAGATGTATCAAGATTTGAAAGCTAATTATTGGTGGATAGGGTTGAAGAAATCTATTGCCACCCATGTAGCTAAGTGCCTGACCTGTGCTCAGATTAAAGCTGAACATCAAAAGCCATCGGGCCTGTTACAACAGCCAGAACTTCCCACTTGGAAGTGGGAAATGGTAACTATGGATTTCATAACCAAGTTACCTAAAACAAGGCACGTGAATGATACCATATGGGTTATTGTTGATAGACTGACTAAGTCAGCACATTTCTTGCCCATCAAGGAGACTCATAGCTCCGATAAATTAGCCCAGTTGTATGTAGATAAGATTGTAGCTCTTCATGGCGTGCCGGTATCTATTATCTCTGATAGGGATACCAGATATACCTCGCACTTTTGGAAAAGTTTCCAACAATCTTTGGGTACACACTTGAATTTTAGTACTGCTTACCATCCTCAGACTGATGGACAGAGTGAGCGTACAATTCAAACTTTAGAAGACATGCTTCGAGCATGTGTTATTGATTTAGGTGGTAGTTGGGATAACCACCTACCATTGATAGAGTTCTCCTATAACAATAGCTACCATACAAGCATTAAGACTGCACCTTTTGAGGCATTATATGGTAGGAAATGCAGAACGCCTGTCTGTTGGGCAGAAGTAAGAGAAGCTCAATTATCAGGACCTGACATAGTCCTTGAAACAACGGACAAGATTGTCCAGATTTGTGATCGCCTGAAAGCTGCCAGTGATAGGCAGAAAAGTTATGCTGATAGGAGGTGAAAACCCCTAAAGTTTGAGGTAGGCGATAGAGTTTTGTTGAAAGTGTCACCCTGGAAAGGTGTGATGCGTTTTGGTAAAAAGGGCAAGTTAAGCCCTAGGTATATTGGACCATTCGAGATTATTGAATGTGTCGGCAGTGTAGCTTATAAGCTAAACTTACCTGAGGAGCTAAGTGGGATTCATAATGTGTTCCACATTTGTAATCTCAAGAAATGCCTAGCTGATGAATAGCTAGCTATGTCTCATAAAGACGTGCAAATTGATGAAAGCTTGAGATTTGTTGAAAGACCTATATCAATCGAGGATCGACAAGTTAAAAAGCTCCGAAGAAAGCATGTGCCTATAGTAAAGGTCAAATGGGACGCTCGTAGAGGTCCCGAGTATACGTGGGAAGTCGAGTCCACTATGAGACAGAAATACCCTCACTTATTCCAGTAAATCTCAGGGTCGAGATTTCTTTTAAGGGGGTGAGGATGTAACACCACGTAAAAACGTGTCCAATTATGTATAGACACGTGTCCTAAACTCTAAAGGTGTGAAGGATTGAGTTTGAAGGACCAAAGTTGTCAAACAGTGAAACTATGAAACCACAGGGACTAAAAGTGTCAACATGCCAAACTTGTGCATCTGAATGACTTTACATGATGAATGTATTCTTAAACGAGTGATTGATTGGATATAAGAAGCCGTTTATGAAAATAATCGGAAGATTATTAAATCACAAGGGTTAAACGTGTCAACATGTCGTTTCTGACCTCTGAGTGACCTTTTAATGAAACCGAGGCTTCGAAACATTCAAATATACTCTTAAGAATAAGTGGTATAAATTTCATGTGGTTTCGATATCGTTAAGCATGTTTTCAAGACTTTGGGCCAAAAGTGTCAACTTGATGAAACTTGCTTTCATAGAGGTATTTAACGAACCGGAGCTTAACGAAGTTAATTTATTCATCCTAGAGCCTCAACATACTGACTACAAGGGCCCTACATGTCAACAACGAGGTTAAAAAGGGTTAAAAACGATCAGGGACTGAAACTGCCAGCTTTGAAACTTGTTTTACCTGATCAGACGGACCAAGCGGCCCGCGTAAGCCCCCCCCCCCCTCAATATCTTACACGGCCCGCCTCAGAGTGCCAGTAACAGAAAAAGACTGCCAGGTGCGGGTTAGGCTGTTCCACCGCCTTAGCCTAGTTTGTAACGACCTAGGGAGCTGTAAGTCGGTTAATATCAGTAGCTAGGACACCTGGGGTGATCCTAGGGCCTCCAATAACACCTGGAAGTGATCCTTGATCATGCAATTCACTATATAAGGAGAGCTAGTCTTGTGTTCATAAACACATTTGCAAACAATTCACTTGAGGGACTTGCTCTGGAGCTTCCATCAGTAAGAAGAGGATTATCAAGTGTAGAAAAGTTTGCTAGGACCTTTAGTAAGTCTCTAATTTCTTGTTTAGTTGTTTAATTTAGCTTAATTACTCTAAAGTCAAACTTATCGTAAATTTAGTTTGACTTTCGTTTTAATTACATGTGGCTTAACCACTAATCAAATTGAAAGTGGTTTTAAAACCACATTAGTGTAGGTGATTAACTCTTAAGAGGGCACCTCCTAATTATCTCGTTTGACTGGTCAATTGTCAGGTCAAAGTAGTTTGACAAAAAGTCAAACTGGACAGAAATTACAAAAATGATTCTAATTAATAAAACAGAGGTTCTAAGTTATATTTTAACATTCTAATGACTTGGTAATCAATATTAAAATATGTTTTATCTGTCCTAACCCGGCAATTAATAGTCTAAGGTCAGTTTATAACCGAAAGTCGCAAAAGCTTGACTTTTGCTTTGACTTTCAGTTCTGACCCGTTCAAGCTTAATTCTTCCATGTTTTAAGCTTCCAGTAGGACCACATTACTTAGTAGTATAACCCTCTAGAGTTATATTGCTTGGTGCCTAGTGGTTTGAATTATATGCACTTGATCGTAATTATGCTTAATAATGCCATAAACGCCTTTTTTTTACATAAAACTGAGATTTTTAACAATGTGATTGGACTAAAACCTTTGCTACTAATATGTAGACATGTCCCGAAAATTTGACTTCAGTTTGTGGTCCAGAATAGGAGTTATGCTCAATAGCGTAATTAAGGAGCTTTTTATTACTTAAATGGCGTAATTAGTATGAAGCCTATCTAAACCCGATTTTTGACACCAAACTTTGTACCTACTGATGTAAAATAATATTTTTGGGATTTTTGAAGATTTTTAATTATTTTTAGGCTGAGCATAACATAGGATTATAGCTTGATTTCGGTAATTGTCGGTTTTACCCTTTTCATGTATAAAATGAGTTTTACATAACTTTTTAATGCCAAACCTTTTGCTACTGATTTCATATGATAAATAAAATATTTTGAACTTTATAAACTAATCAAAAACTCAGATTTCCTATTTTAACCCGAATACCCCTTTAAACCGACTTTTAAGTGTTTTAAGCACCTAGTATGGGTTAAAACTATTTTTAGCATATAAAAATTATTACCTACTGATGTTTTAAGTTAAATTATATAATTAAATAGTAAGCCAAAGTTTTTAAACTCAGAAGTCTATTTTGACCTTTAAAGCCCATGTGAAACTACCAAAATGCCCCTACGGTGCATAGTTGGATTATTATAAGATAAATTTCACATATATAAAATACCCTACTGATATAACTTATAAAAATGCATATTTTTACTGATTAGATCAGACCTAAAACTCAGTTTATTATTTAGACTCTTTTATGGGCATTAAAATTACCAAAATGCCCTTATGGGACTTATTTTGGTTTAAACTACTTTTTGGGCATATATGTTAACATCTTACTGGTGTATTAACATATTTTGAGCATAATAACGATTAAGACCTGTATATAATTTATTTGGTTACCCGTTACGCGTTTACGCGTTCGGATCGGCTTATGTGACTAGTTTACATAAAATAGTCGAAACGGGCTTAACCTTATCATTAAATCCTCAATTTCCAGAATGTGTTTAGTTTACCCATATTACAGAAGTATCCAAGCTTGTCGGGTCTAAACCACATTCTATCTCGATCTCCGTTAGCATCCTAATAGGTTAATAAACCTTCTATACAGATTAAATAGCTTCCGGTAGAAGGTGCCTGCAAAAAGCTTTAGGATTTTTACTGCTAGCATCAGGTAAATACTTTTAACTTATTTTCCCTTATACGGGCTTGGGATATGGTATTATAATAATACCACTTGGTCGGGTATGAAATCATTTAATAGGATTGTGATTAATAAATTTACATAACCCGTGTTAATCTGTCTTGTTTGATAACATAAACATTGGGGGTTAATACGACCTTGTCCTGGATATCCTCGGCTCGTTTCATTTGAAAATGGCCACGACTTATGCACGGGGTGTAGGCATACACCTGACAGATGCAAATGCTAAATAATAAATATAAACCCACACGTTGGGGATAACTCCTTTGTGGGTTCTATAAGTGGTGAGTCGGTTAATCAAGACCGGCTTACAACTGGCCCCAATTGTATGACAAACATGTAAATCGGTATACAAGATTATATTTAAATAATTGTCCCAAGTTATAAAAGGTTTGTGCCATGTGCACTTAAATCAATTTTCATAAATGTTTTCAAAAGAGTCAGTTAATTGTATTTACCAGTGTAAACTGACGTATTTTCTTAAAGACTGATTTGACAGGTACCTCTCGAAATAGACTGGAGCTATTAGGTGTCATAAGAGGATCTTGCAAATCCATAGATGCCTGAAGTATGTTATTTTATTTCTTTGTATTTTGTTTATGATCCGACTGTGGATCTTATTACATTCCAGTCTGTATATTCTATCATTCGAACACTCAGACAATATGGTTTGTAATAGTTTATTCACCAAGCCCCCCGCTGTGCTATATTATTGTGTGTATTGACAATGATGATATCAACTACGTCACGATACTCCCCGCCGGGCCCACCGGTAATATGTGGAAATATCGGGGTGTGACATGACCACACACTATAGTCTAAGCGGGTTAAACTGAATTGTGATGTTACATCCCTAGCTAAAGGGTGTGGGGTCATGGTTGGGACATGATTCGTCACCTAGGAACATGAATAGAAGGTTACACCACCCCTTGCTTGATCTACTATGGTTTGCATGGATTAAATCTTGACAACCATGGTCCTTTCCATTTTCAAGAAATCATTTCATTTTTCTTTAGACAAAGATAAATTAAAATAAATAAGGGGATAGTGGTTTGAGTTATGACCATACCCTTAGGGTAGTAGTTTTGGATGGTGGATTAGAGTTTGGTGACATAGCACTGACGTGAAGAGTCATGTTGGTTATTAAGGTTATGACCACACTCTATAGCCTGAATGTATTTGGACTGTAAATCATCAAGTGGCAATTTAAATTTGGATTTTAATGCCTCAAGTGGAAATAATTTGGGATACTGAATCTTGAATGGGAAGTTGAATCTTATGATATTCTTCATTTTTAAATTTAGTCAAATATTTACCAAACAAAAACAATTTGTTCGGTAAAAGAATCAATAATATAACAAAATTGACATTTATAGACTAGGACTGGTAATTCTGACACGAACACGATAACACGACACGAAACTACACGAAGTTATCTTGTTTTTTATTTAACAGGTTTCGTGTCTAAAACACGTCGAAACGATAAGACCTTAACAGATTTCATGTCTAAACAGGTTAAAACCCGTTAGGTACATGTTAATAATTAAAAATTAAAAGAATATTATATGTGGGTGTGGACATGGGGTCATCAGTCGTGGGGCTTGGGATGAATTATACACAAACACACGTGGTTCTTTTTCCATAATCCAGACCCTAATTTTTAAATTTCTCTCATAAACACCACCATTCCCAATTCGGTTCACAGCTTCCTCAATTTGGTCGTGTTCATATCCTAAACAGGTCGTATGATATGTTGGTAATTTTTTTCGTGTCTTAACAGGTTGTTTCGTGTAACCTGATTATTAACAGGTTCGTGTTCGTGTTTTGAAAATCTGACACGATAAGATTTCGTGTCATGTTCGTGTTTACGTGTTTCGGGTTGGTATCTTATCGTGTCCGTATCTTGACAGATCGGGTTAACCTGTTATGCTAGCCCTATTATAGACATTTAAACTGATAATCCAATACAAAATTTACAAACAGCAACCTCGTCTACGGTATATCTACATTAAAAAAAAAAGCAATTGACAAGAGAATTAAGTAAACCTCGAATATTTACATAAAAAAAATAAACACCTTTACATAAAATTTTAGTATACGAATTGGGTGATGGTCCATTGATAAATACAAAATTTGTAAACATCTGGGTTTAAAAGGGAAAGGTCTTGATATCGAACAATCGAAAAACTTTAGTAAAAAACGATTGATAACAGAACATTGAACAATTGAAAACTTCCATACTTGTCTCAAGACCTGTAGTCAATAATTATATATATATATATTAATTGAGCACACATCAAACAATAGGAAAGTTTTAAAAATCTCACTTTAACCCCATATTATAGCTTTGTTTCCTTTATATTTTGGGGGCTAAATTTCTTCTTTTTTCTAATTGGTAACATAAGTAATACTATTACTAAACATATAATCAAAGATTATTTTAACTTTTTATTTGCGGCCCTTTCAATTAAAAAAATTGTTAACATTCGATTAGTAATTTAATTATCTGACGCTTGGATAGAACTTTTGTTGAAAATGGGGTTACATTTAAAATAGAGTGTTTCTTTGGTATCATAGACTATGCGAGTGCAGTACCATGTCAATACCCTAAAGAACCAGATAGTATCTGACTGAACAACGGTACTAGTATTTGTTTTTATTGTTTTTATCAATGTAAAACACGCGTCGATATCTTTCTAGGAATATCACGGATATTTTTCTCTTCCCGTTGCTATATCGAGTGTTGGTACCGTAATTAACTGGACTTGTACCGAGCAAATTCCCGCCGCATAGCTCGGAGAAGCCTCACTAGTTTTATATAATTATGTGTCGTGTCATTTTCCAGTTTTATAAATTAATCGAGTCTATACGTAGTTGTTATATGTGTATATAAACTTTGACATAGATTCAAACCGTCAGAGTTGATTAACCCAAGAGATGTAATATAGAGTAATATAAATACATACTAAATTGAATGAAAATATTTGGGTAAAGTAAGAAAAGATATGGCTAGATGTATGCAAGTCACCTGTATTTTTCACCTTTTTTAAACTACATAACCTTTTTACACGTGATTAGTTTTTTCAAAAACAATCACACCACAACAGCGTAAAGTCCATGCACATGCCACTAACATGTCAAAGACCATGTACATGTAAGTCACGTGCATCTTCCACTATCTTTATTAAACTATCTTATCCTTTTTTTATACGTGATTGGTTTTTTTTCAAAAACAAACACACCACAAAATTGAGTGTTTTATTATATTTCTAACGAGTATACTATTGCTATACTTTTGAAATAAAAAATGAAATAAACTGGAGGTTCGTGAAAATGGGTGTTTTTATGAAGTTTTCGGAAAACGCCATGAAAAATGTCCAAAATAAACGTCATAAACACACCTAGTTCACAAAACGCCAAGAAATGCCCAGTTGGAAAATGTCATAAAACACTTAGTTAAGAAAAACACAATGAAAAAACCAGTTGAAAATGTCATAAAACAACAAAGTTGAACACGCCATAAAAACCCAGTTCATTTGTTTTCGAAAAGAATATCAATAGCATACTCGTAGGAAGATAAGAAAACGCTCGATTTTATGGTGTTTTTTTTTTAAAAAATAATCACGTATAAAAAGTCATGGAAGTTTAAATATGATAGGGGAAATGACATGTGATTAACATATGCACCCTTGTTTGGATCTTCCATTTTACCCTTACTGGTAGTTCTAAGATTCCCGATATTTACAAAAACGTCACCGCATCAATCTCAGTCGCAAATCATAAAGATCTTGTGCCTGAGAATCGTTCTCACCATACCATTTTCACACTTTAGGGTGTTTTCTCTAGAATCTGTCTATATATATATATATATATATATATATATAGGGGAAGGTTCATTGGGGAACACTAAAAAAGTGGGGAACAGCTCGGAACCGACTCAAAAGAACTCCGATTGGACTCATTCCAGCGGCGTTGAAACCGGCTCGTCGAACCCTAACTAAGATCTCTTAACCTTAAACCCTAAATCCTAACTCCTAAACTCTAAACCCTAAAGCTAAAAAATAAGGCTAAAACCTAATCTAAATCGTAAAATCTAAACTATAAACCCTAAAAGCTAAACCCTAAAGGCTAAACCTAAAGCTAAATCCTAAAACTAAACTCTAAAGCTAAACCCTAAAGCTAAACAGTAAACCCTAAATCTAAACCCTAAAAGCCAAACCCTAATAGATTTAGGGTTTAGGGGTTATGATTTAGGGTTTAGGGTTAAGAGATCCTAGTTAGGGTTCGATGAGCCGGTTCCGACGCCGCTGGAATGAGTCCAATTGGAGTTTGTTTGAGTCGGTTCCCCACTATTCCCCACTTTTTTAGTGTTTCCCAATGAACCTCACACTATATATATATATATATACACACACACACATATATAGGGTGGGGTTCGGCTACAAAGTCTATTTTTCCTACATAGTGTACAAAGTCATAAAACACCACAATTTCAGCCATACAACACACTTAAAACCCATAAATAACAGAGTGAAGATCACTAAACACAATATCCAAACCCTATCAGTCCATAAAAACTTCAAACACACCATCGTAGAATTATGAATATAAAACACAACATGATAATCAACATAAAACACAGAAATGTTAGTCATTCGATAATCAAAGCCTTATCATCCAAAACACAACATGAAACCCACAAATATGGCGTTTTAGTATTCTTCATTTTGTTATCTGTGGGTTTTGATTGTGTTTTATGGTTGACATTATGGTGTTTTATGAGTTTTTACACTTTGTAGGAAAAATGGACTTTGTAGCAAACTCCCACCATATATATATATAGGTAAAGTGTAGGATACAAATCCCCTTATCGTACATTATGTACGCGATACCCACAGCCACACATGTGTCCTGGTTCAATTTAATTAGATAAGGGTATATTAGACATTCTGTTCAAACATCTGAGGGCTAATCAGGGAATTCCATCAACAAGGAAGCAGATTACGAGTTCGTTTCATAACCGTCCATCTAATTATTGTTCGTATGAATTCGATTTGTAGGTTTTTTGATTGATTCCTGTACCGAACACAGATTGGCGATTTCCTAAAATGCTGGATTCATCATTTAGGATGTTTGTTTTGGGTTTTTCATCATAGGGTTACGACTGAGGTTGGGTTTTATTTGATTTGAAGGTATTTTCATTTTATTAGATTGTAATGAGGTTGAAGATAAGTTGTTTCTGGTTTTATTTGTTGAGTTTATCATATTGCATGTGTTGTTTTAAATATCGCATGTTGTGTTTTTAACATATACCAGGTATTTAAGATTGGATCATATGAATAATTTCGCATGTTTAAGTTGGACATTTCGCACACAATGAAGTTTAATATTTAACTAGGTATTTAAGATTGGATCATATGAATAATTTCGCATGTTTAAGTTGGACATTTTTGCACACAATGAAGTTTAATATTTGATTTCGCATTTTTAAGTTGGACATTTCGTAGACTAGAAAGTATTTAACATATATAGCTCTATATTTCGCGCGCTTTAAAAGTAATTATATGTATTTTCACACAGTGTGTTTTATAATTCAGTTCAATAATTCAAATCAAATAATTCAGTTCAATAATTGATTTCAATAATTCATATCAATACTTTTTCAGTGCTTTTTCTTTTATTATATAGTTTATCTTTTTATCACCATTTCAAACATCCTATTAAAAATGGCAGACCTACCAACATCCTCTTCTTCTGAATCAAGTATCAAGCAGGCTTTGAGAAAAAGGATTCAGGAACAAATTCAAAAGGATCGATCATGTCAAGAGATGTTGGAGACCAACATTTCTCGTGTAACAGAAAACATGAAGAGAAGACAAGAAATTCTGAACTTGCTATCTCAGATGCAAGTGAGTAGTCTTCAGGAAATTGCTGTTATGTTCATGGTTGATCTGGGTGAGAGAGACGAGAAGAAGTTGAAAGAGATGGCGGATGCAATAACTATCTTAAGATGCTCGATGAAGATGAAAATGGAGTTTCTTTCATCTTTTGAATGAAGTATGTTTATTTTAGTGCTTTATTTTAATAAAACATTCAAGTTTTGCATGTTTCAATAAATTCGCATGTTGTGTTATGGAATGGATTTTTTATTTCGCATGTGTATATTCCCCCATTTTGCATATTTTAAGCAACTCAATGTCAAAAATGTGATTTTATACATAATATATGCAAAATTAAAAACATTAATGTTATATAACATGTCTAAATATTCAATAGAAATCCAACATCAAACAAGTTTACTAGTCCTTTCCAATAAATGCACTCAACTTATCTGGGATTATTTTCTCCAAATCTTTCATATACTTTTCTTTGTCTGGCCTTTTATCGAAAGCATTTGCCTTTTTAATTACTTGTTCACGATGCACATTGTGTTCGGATAGAATGATTTTACTTAGATATATGTGCCTCAGGAGATGAAGTTGTGAATTATGTCTGTTGTTTACTTCATTTTCTTTCACAAATCCAGTCACCCATGGTGTTTTCTCTCCTTTGTATGTTTCCATGTGACGCATCGTAAACACTCCACAGTCTACGTCGTTATTCTCCGTCCTCCAATCCATCTCTTTTCTTTCTATCTCTGATGTTCCAAGTTCTTCTATTGCTGGTGTTGGTTTTAAAGCCTTTTTTAGGTATAAAACCAATACCCTTCTCTATAACATAGCAACATTGTGTCAGTATCTTTTACATAAAATATAACATGTATATGAAGAAGTTTTTGTATTACCAGTGTGTCTGAAAGCCCCTTGTATCTATCCTTAAACTCTTGTTCAGCGGCTAAATTGTCAATCAACTCAGTTTTGCCGGTTTTCAAGTGGAAGCACAAGACATAGAAGTGGTCACCTTGAAGTACCAGAATAAACACCAAGTCAAACGAATCAAGTTTTTTTACCTCATATTTTAGTATGATGTCTTCAAAGTTTGAGGCAAATATGTTTAGACGTCTGTCGTCTGTGTATTTCTCCTCGTCGTAAAAGATATTCGGCTGTATGTTATGTAATTAGAATCAAAGTTAAGTAATGTATTAAAAGGTATTTAAACATGTGAAATTAGTACATGCAAAATCTTGTGTGAAATTTTTCACATGCGAATTGTATGTATACCCTATGCGAAATGTTGTTTTTTGTTTTCATAGTAAAACCATCTAATATTCTATATGCGATTTAAATATAAATAGTATGCGAAATCACTGATTATTCATTTTCTGTTTTAATTTCAAATGCCAATATGTTTATAAAATCATACCATCATTGTGCTAAACAAGTAGAGTCTATATGGTGATGATTTTCTATCCCTCGTCTTATCTTCAAGGTTTAGAACATCCACAAAAGCATCTATTCCGTTTGATGCTTAAATTTAGTCGGGTTCCCATTGCTTCTTGGAAACTTATCCAGAAATGGGAAGTGAAATGACTATCCCTATCTGACACAATGGAGAGAGGAACTCCATGTAAGGATACTACTTCATCTACGTATAATCTGGCTAACCTTTCCATGCTAAAGGTTTCTTTCATGGGTAGAAAATGAGCTGATTTGGTTAATCGATCCACAATTACCCAAATTGCGTCATTACCTTTTCGGGTTTTGGGCAACTTAGTAACAAAGTCCATGGTTATAAGTTCACATTTCCATACAGGCATTTCTAATTGTTGTAGTAAACCTGAAGGTTTCTGGTGTTCTGCTTTAACTTGTGAACAAGTAAGACATTTAGAAACATATCTAGCTATGTCCTTTTTCATGCCTATCCACCAGAAGTTATTCCTTAAATCTTGGTACATTTTATTGTTACCAGGATGCATGGTATACCTAGAATTATGGGCTTCCTCTAAAATCTTATTTCTTAATTCTCCTTGCTTAGGTACCCAAATCATTTTCTTGTGGAATCTCCAAATTCCATCTCTTCCTTGCTCTAATTCTTTTACTCGTCCCTTCATTCCTTCAGCATCATCCTTGATTGCTGTTTCTTGAATATTTTTCAGTTGTTCCATTAAATCTAACTGTAGATTTAATCTAAGAGCACGAACTCGTTTTTGCTTTTCATGATACTTCCGACTTAAGGCATCTGCAACTACGTTCGCCTTTCCTTCGTGATATTGAATATCACAGTCATAGTCACTTAGAATTTCCATCCATCTTCTTTGCCTCATGTTTAATTTTTTTGCCCAAATATGTATATTAAGCTCTTATGATCTGTATAGACAGTAAACTTACTTCCATACAGATAGTGTCTCCAAATTTTAAGGGCAAAAATTATGGCTCCTACTTCTAAGTCATGTGTCGTATAATTTTCTTCGTGCTTTTTCAATTGTCTCGAGGCATACGCAATTACTTTCTTGCGTTGCATTAGCACACATCCTAATCCTAGCTTAGAAGCATCGCAGTAAACTTCAAAATCCTCTGTTCCTTCTGACAAGGCTAGAATTGGGGCGTTTGTTAGCTTTTGCTTTAAAATCCTAAAGGCCTCTTCTTGCCTAGGTCCCCATTCAAACTTAACTGATTTACAGGTTAGCTTAGTTAATGGCACAACTATCTTGGAAAAATCCTTAATGAATCGTCTATAGTAACCAGCTAACCCTAGAAAACTTCTAGCTTCCATAGCTGTTTGTGGGGCTTTCCATTTGGTGATCGCTTCTATTTTGGAGGGATCTACATGAATACCTTCGTGATTCACCATGTGTCCTAAAAATTGTACCTCTTGTAGCCAAAATTCACACTTCGAGAATTTGGCGTAAAGCTTCTCTTTTCTTAACAAAGTTAAGAGTGCATACAAGTGCTGACGGTGTTCATCCTGGCTTTTGGAATAAATAAGTATATCGTCGATGAAGACAATTACAAATTTATCCAAATACGGTTTACAGATTCTATTCATCATGTCCATAAATGCTGCAGGAGCATTTGTTAGTCCGAAGGGCATGACTGTAAACTCGTAATGACCATACCTAGTTCTGAAAGCAGTTTTAGGTATGTCTTCTTCTTGTACTTTCAACTGATGGTATCCGGAGTGCAAGTCGATCTTAGAAAAGTATCTAGCTCCTTGAAGTTGATCGAAAAGATCATCAATCCTATGTAATGGGTATCGGTTCTTAATTGTAACCTTATTCAATTCCCTATAATCGATACACATTCGCATCGAACCATCTTTCTTCTTTACAAACAACACTGGAGCTCCCCACGGAGATGAACTCGGTTGTATGAATCCTTTACTTAGTAATTCATCTAATTGCTTTTTCAATTCTAGCATTTCGGTGGGTGCTAACCGATAAGGTGCCTTAGCTATCGGTGTAGTTCCAGGAATTAAATGAATTCTAGATTCGACTTCCCTATTGGGTGGTAATCCCGGTAGTTCTTCTGGGAATACATCTAGGTATTCTGCTATTACAGGAATTTCTTTAAGTTCTTACTTTTCGTGTTAATGATTACCGAAATCATATACACTACTTCTTGTTTTATTGAATAACTGGCCAACTTCATTACTGAAATGAATTTGAGTGGCTTTCGTAGCTTATCTCCTGTAATCACCACTAATTTTCCTGTGGGTGTATGAATTTCTATGGAATTTTTATCACATAGGATTCGAGCATGGTTGGCTACTAACCAATCCATTCCTAACACCACATCGAATCCAGCTAAATTCATAGGTAACAGGTTTGCAGAAAACTTATGGCCTAAGAGTTCTACCTTTCCTTCTTTCAAAACCTTATTTATGTTAACAGAATTCCCATCCGCTGTTTCGACTGTAAAAATCTGCCTAAGGTTTGTTAAGGGTAAGTTAAGAGCTTAGCAGAATGAAGTATTTATAAAACTTTGGTTTGCACCAGAGTCAAATAATACTTTTGCATAAACGTCGTGAACTAGGAACGTACCAGCTATAACGTTAGGGATTAGCTCTGCTTCCTGAGTAGTCAACTGGAAGGCTCGTACGTTTCTCTTGGTAGTTCCTTCAGCAGGTTTGGCTTTGTTATCAGCTGATTTGACCAATTTTGGGCAGTCTGGCCTAAAATGTCCATCTTCTCCGTAGTTGTAGCAGATTGTTGCTTTCTTCTTCCTGCGATCTTCATCTTGATGCCCCGGAATTTTGCAGAAATTGCAATACCCTTTGCATCTTCCAAAATGCTTTCTTTTGCAGGTATTGCAAAATGGAACAATGGAAGATTGACCAGTTCCCTTTTTCTTGAAATTACTACGGTTACCCATACGGAATCCTTGGGTAATCTTTTGGGCCACTTCCTTTTTCCGGTTTTCCTCTCTTGTGCGTACTAGTCCGTCAGTTAGGGTGTTAGCTAATTCCACAGCATCGTCAATAGTGCGAGGTCTCGTAGCTTTAACGATATCACGGATTTCGCCAATCAATCCCCAAATATAGCGGGAAATAAGCATCGGCTCTGGCGAAGCCAGGGTTGGTACAACTCTAGCATACTCGAAGAATGCCGAAGTATACCTTCGACAGTCTACATCCACCATTCGGTGGTTCAAGAATTTATTCGCCATTTGTTCCTTTTCATACTCGGGACATAATTTTCTTTCCACCAGTCTCTTAAATTCTTCCCAGCTCATGGCATAGGCCACATTGCTTCCCTTGGCTTGAAGTACCGTATTCCACCATTCTAGCGCCCCTTCTTTAAAAAGATTCGACGCGTACACGACTATGTCTTCCTCGGCACATTTACTTATTTTAATTACTGCTTCGGTTTTCTCTAACCAACGCAGTGCAGCAGTTGCCCCTTCGTTGCCTGCAAATTCAACCGGTTTACAGGCAAGAAACTCCTTGTAAGTGCAACCAGGCGTTGCAGCTTTCATTTTCTTAAGGAGTGGGGCTTGCATCCCATCGTTGTCGTTATTAGTATGGTTACTGCCTCCATTTACACTATTACTGAAATTGTCGCCTTGTGTACGTTTGCTAGGAATAACTTGTTGAGGTTCAACCGGATTTCGAGCAGCAGCAAGGATTGCTGGAATAGCATTGGCTATTCCCTGAGCAACGATATTCTCGATATCTTGCCTATTCAGTAATTGATCTTCATGGTTTTGTTCAGATTGATTAACTTCGTTAACGGGTTCATTACCAGCGTGTTCCATCTGGTAATTAATATATATAAGTGATTAGCAGAAAATAATTAATAATCAAACATAACAAAACAATCACACATAATCATACCAACACATATAGCCAAAATTGTCGATTTCTCGACTTCCATTATAATATGCTTCCGTACACACCTGTTATCTTACAAAAGTTTTATTTTTAAGTTATTTCACATAATTATATTTTGATTATTATTTTATTATTTAACATATGCTTCCACCATCCCATATTATCCCATCAGCTGGCATTTTCAGAAACGAAATTCCCTTTCGTCATACTTCCAGGAGATCTGTTCTCCCACCTCCCGGATTCGATTCCCTGCATCCACCAGCTTCTCGCCAAAATGGCGGAGTTCAGCCAGGTTCTCGTTGCTCATCGGGGGATTTGGTGCAGGCTCTGGGTCAAACTGAGGGAAAAAGGTATAAGGGTTATTTAAAAGATTCTGGAACTGCCAGTCATTGGTCCACCATTCTTCCATCTCTCCTAGAGGTTGGGTGTTGACAAGGGGATCTGGGATGGCTGGTTCCAAATTCATTGGGAGTTGGGTTTCAGCAGGATAAGTAAAGAGGTTTTCATTGACAGGCTTAAGGATATCACAGTCTGCCAACTTGCGGTCCAATTCTTCCCACAATGGCATTTCCTCGGCTTGCTTGGAGCTTTCCCTGATTTTTATTCCTTTTCCTTTATCCATGGGGTCCTCCGTTTTAGCAACTTTCCTAGTTGTTGGTTTCTTCCTGCGTACACGCCTCCAGCCCACAATTCTTCTTCTCTTCTTAGGCTTTGGTTTCTCCGGGGATTGAGCTTGGAATTCCATAGGTTCCTCGATGTCGGCATAATAACCGGTAAAGTCTCTGGAAACTTCCAAATTTAAAATAATAGAGATTGAGATTCTGAAGAGCTTCAAACAACTCATTCATGCTGTTTAGCAGATATAAAGAAACACACAAAACTCTAGGTTAAAATTTTGTAAATTGAATAATCACAGAGAGGTAATAAAAATTTAAGTATTAATTATAAATATCTAATACATTTATACAAACAGATTGATTAAAACAAAATATTGCGATTTATATATATATATATATTTATTACAAATTACAACTGAAATTTAAAATATACTAGGAATTATGCATTTTAAGTCTATCTTGGAATATTATGCTCAACATGCCTTTATTCTATCTTTTCTTACTAGGTTGTTTATCTAATAGGCAAAGTTTCTGGATTATGGATGATATGGGTGCTAGTACTGGGTCAGGGTGTTGGCGGTTTAAAAGTTAACATTTGCTGCTGTAGTGGCTAACATATAGAGATTTGCCCATTGTTCATCTACTTCATTTTCCCCTGGTGGATTATTGCCTATTTCCTGAGTTTCCTTATTACTCATCACTCCTTTTGGTTGTGACTTCTTTATTTTCTCTTGACTTTTTCTAATAATCCAACTTCTTTTCTTAATGGTAAGGGGTTTCTCAAACTGTGCCTTACGAACAAATATTCCTTCCTCAGTATCTGCTGAGTATCTTGAGAAATTTGATTGAAATGAAGTTCCCTTATCTTTTGGTGAACTATCTAATTAACGATAGATGTCCGAAAGTCTTTGCTTACCCATACTGTAAACAAATAGTCAAATAACACGGAAACACATAATCACAGGAGAGCAATCAGAAAAAAAATTAAGTATTTCTAGATACTTAATTGGCTTAAATCAGTGGCTCTGATACCACCTTTTTCTGTCACGGCCCCCGTCCCGGTTTTACGCGGTCCAGGAACCGCGGGGCAGAAACCCGTGGTATTTAATATTTGAGTTGACAGCGGAAGATTTAACAGGATCTTTTTAAACTTGAAATGCCCAATGTAATTTACAATAGAGGAATTTTACAAGGAAATTCCCTGATTTATAAAACATGTTTATTTGTTTAACTGAGCCACTACTTCAAGCTTTGTTTAGTGCTCCGTAGCACTTTTCCTTGGTTCACAGTAGTCTCCTGAAACATTTTTAAAAATATTTTATCAGCGGGGAAATACTGGCGAGTCACTCAATTTGATAAAACAACACGTAGTTATAAATTACAGCATAAGAGCGATTACAATGGCTTCTATCTTATTTTTATCTGACGCCGTGTCACCTCCTGGTGACGATGGTCATACCACTATTGGGTCCTTTCACCCAAGTAGTGATGATTATCACTGTTAGGATTTATTAGCCTAACCGTGAGAAATTAGTAATGTGCACAATACCCCACTAGCCAGTGATTAAGATAACCATGACTTAATCCCTGTAATTATAACTTTTGAAAATGATTGGAGTATTGTAAAGCATTGTTGATAAAACGAGAATGACTCACATTGCAAGTTTAATGGGCAGATTTTAGCCTACTGATAAGCCTGATAACCTAATTTAACAATGCACACGACTAGGTTAGTAACTAATACAGCAATTACGATAACTCACGAGATTAAAACCCTCACAATGAATGACAAAGTGCAATACTTAAACATCCATCGAATTCACGACGAATGACAAAGTATAGCCCTAATTTGGGCAGCACTTAAACATCCATTGGATAGTTTCAATCAATCGGACATTGAATCGTAGCAGCGATCGAGTTAATACCCTGTATCGTAGCAGTGCTTTGTTATCTTAAATTTCGAATTTGAGCAGTGTATCTTCGTTTTTGAGAAAAGTTTTCGACACCACTGAACTGCTCATGATCCAAGCAATTTATAGCAAAAATTTGGGGTTTACGCGGCCCGCGTAAGCCCCCTCTTGATCTTACACGGCCCGCGAGGGCCTCCTAAACGTAGACTAGGGCTAGTGTGTCACACCTAGGTCTGCCACGTGGCCTGGCAAACTGATCAGGAGATTTTATGATCTGTCGCGGCCCGTGTAAGCCTAGGCTTACTCTTACGCGGCCCGCGTGAGAACCAAAAATCTGTTTTTCTTGGTTTTTCATGCATAGTAGGGTTTCAGGGTTCCGGGTTTTTACTTACGGATCATTTTGGGACATTTTTGAAGGTCCTTACAGATTGTGGTCCTGCATTTGTTATCTACTGGTCATTTATGTGGGTTATAAAGTGATCTGGACCATAAATTGACTGGGTCTTAATCTGATGCTTTGTTGGAATACCTGATACTTTGCAGTCATTCGCTGTTACAACTAAGGATAACAAAACAAATCCGAAGAAAAAATGAGTCCAAGTGTTTATAATTACAAAACCTGTTATTAATTATGCTTACACATTAAATTACATGTTCTTTTATTAATATTGTTTACAATTAAAAAAATGCAGCTAAAAAGGCTCGCCATACCCCGGTTGTCGAGAAGCGCGTAAACATGCAACTAATATGTACGTAAATACTTTGAATTCATTACATGTTTGTTGTCATGTTTATGTCTAATGTCCATAATCTTTCTAAACGGTGTCAGCGGATGCTAACACGGGCGGTCCAGCAACGCGATCCAGAGGAGGTAAAAAAAGTTTAAAATTAGTCTCTTTTTGTGATTGTTAAGACATATATTTTGTAAAGCTTGTTAATGGTTTGTGATTTATGTAAAACTTGTACAAATGTTGGTAAGCAAGCGTATTGTGATAAGAAGGTGCAAAAAAGAAAGCTAATAAGTATGTAAAAACATTTTTTTTTCTTTTGCTTGTCTTATAATTATGTTTTATATAAATTATAAAACAATTTTGGTGCCTCAGTTTCACCGGACAGTGATTTGGACACCCCCGGGCAAAACATGGAGAAAATAAAAAAAAAAAGTATATTTTTTTATGTATATCAGTTTTTTGGTTACATCTTTTTTACATCTAATATTTATGTACATGAACTTTTTGGTTACATCTTTTTATTACATCTGAAGAGCAGCGTATATGGGATTTTCTGTTCGATATGAAATACTCAATGTAAGCTTCCGTTTAAATATTAAAATACTAGTTGTTACATTATGCAAAGCTTTGCTCCTGATAGATTAGGGAATGTTTTGCTCCAAATAGTATGTTTTTTTTTTTCGAATAGTCTATTTTGTTGTAAATGTATAAAATCATACTTTTTTTTTCACAAACAACATACAGGCCACGGAAAATGGTCATCTCTTTGTCTAGCGGGGTAACAAAAAAATTCGGCCAATCTGCTGAGTAAGTTCAGTTATATAAAATATACGTAAAACATAGTAGTCCTAGTTTTTTTATATCCAGAATCTAATTTATAAATCTAACATTGTCTTACGTAGAGATATTATCTTCAAGAGTATGTACGGCGTCGAAATCACAAAGACGCTGATGCGCACATTGAGGGAGGAAGTGAAGGTGTACTCTGATGTGGTTGATGCTTGGGTGGATGTAATGAATTATAAAGAAGTTGATAGAATAGCCGGCTGCGAGACGCGTATTTATTTTAGAACAACTGTCATAGTAAGTATTCATACTATATTATTTGATCTTTGTCTATGATTTTGGATTTATTAAGTCTTTTGGAACGTTGTAAGTTTGCCTATTTAAACGCATTTTTTTGAATTATTGGAATTCGGGTCTTGCACCACCTTATTGACACATCTTATTTGAAAAAAAAAAACAGGACAACTGGTTATTGACAGATTCTACTTGTGATGATGATGAACGTATGAAAACGTTCCGCGAAAGGATGATGGGAGCCGGCGCATATGAACTCATTGGGATCAAAATGCTTTTCCTTCCAATCCTAGAGAATGATCAATATTACTTTATTGTTTTCGATCTGGAAAATGACACAATAATCGTCATAGACCACAAGCCTGATCGCACACCCTTAGTTGGCATTAGGGATCATCAAGATTACTACAATAAAGATACACCATACAAAGTGGTTAGTCATTTTCTTTTCTTGTAAACATTTGGATGAAAAAACAATAACTCATACCAAAACTGATTACTTTATTTTTTTTAACAGAAGCATATGCTGGTCGCTTATTTGGAGCGTTCCGAACATCTGTCAAAGGATCAAGTTGCAGCAGCCAAGATTAAGAGGTGTGATATCCATTGGGCGACCCCTGCGCATCCAATGGATAGTGCAGTATTCCTTATGCAGCACATGCAGAATTTTAACGGCATCAATGAAGCTTTTGAATGTGGTTTTAGTGGCCACTGGAAGAGAAAGCAAAAACAGATTCTTGCCCTCCAAAAAAAATTCGCTACACGCATACTACTCTTTGATATGAATTTAATGAAGGGAAAGGTTCGCGATGCTGCATTATCAGTGTAAGTTGCTGCTCCATATGCTAATGTTATGTTTTTTTGTGGACAACTTAAACAATTTAATTCGTACTTTGTCAGTTGGTTGTCTATGTATTTCACTATTTATGTATCTCATTGATCTGGAACACATGTCTTTATGTGTACGTTTAATGTTACATTTTGGTGAACCATAAGTACACTAATGGAAAATTCGACTAAGATGTATATTTTCCTTTGAAAAGCATACAATAAGATGTAGTAAAAAAGGTGTAACAATGCAATATTTTCGTTTGATAACTTTTTTAATCACTTTGACAATGAATAAATATAATACAATGTTACGTCTAATATGTGTGTACTTTGTTGTAATAATTAGCATTAGTCAAACAGTCGTAATTATCATTACAAGCTACTTTGTTACAAAAAAAAATCAGTACAAAAAATACCTGTTTCGTTACAAAAATCAGTACAAAAAAAAATGTAACAGCGTATATTAAATTGGGTCATCTCTTCGGTAAAGGTAACTACTCCTTGTTATAATATTTATATAAAGAAAAAAAGTACAATCTTATAAATTAATGCTGCCAGCTTGGGAGTGTCCAATCTGCACAAAAAGGACGCATGTACACCAACACCATATCCAAGAAATATATCCATAGTACTCATTAATTATAATAATATATATAAACAAAAAAAGTACAATCTCATATAAATGCCCCAGTATGGGGAGTCTAAATTGGACAAAAAGGAAGCATATCGTTGATGTATACACTAAAGAAGGAAAAAGCATAACTAATAAAAAAGAAAAAAATGTGTACTTCTATTTTATCTCTATTGTCTTTTTGTCTTATCTTACTCATTTAAAAAAAGATATGTATGGATATGCAGTGTTAGTGTAGCTCTCATGATTTGATAACTATAGTACAAGCATTTAATGAATCCCAATTGTCTCTTTGTGATGTGATAATAAAAAAATAAAATATATATACATGTATCACGTTTGGGTAAACAAAAGGGGGTAGAATTAAAAGTTCAACACTTTAATATGAAATGATAGCAACTTTAAAGAAACTTGTTACATCAAATGTAAATGCTTGCTAAGAAATGACAGCTTTGAAAAAAATGTACTGGCTGAAATACATGCAATCTCATATATGGGATTTTGGCGGGAAAATACAAAAAGGAGTGAAAACAAATTATATAAGTTACATTTATAAATGAAGTAAAAATGAAGGCCATAATATGATTTACATTTGTCTATACCTAGAATTTATGTAACTTCTTTCATATATATAATATAATTATGTTACATTTGCCCAATATAGCGACTTCAACATGTAACACCTCATGATTTCCTTACTTGGAAATATATAATATAATTATGTTAATTGCTTTCAAACAAAAAGAAACAGGAAAAAATACTTAACTTCTATGTTGGTTAGTGTATTACATTTAATGTTGATGTAAACTGATGTAAACAATCTAATTAATTTATCTACCTAACATCATTTGTTTGTCTATAAATTAAGGTGAAATGTAAACATTTGTTTCATCACTTGTTCCCCATAAAAAAAGTGAAAAAAAAAAAACAACCTTATTATGTCTAGTCCAACATCACCATCTGTCTCATGGGCCAACCACAACCCGTGGGAGAGTGAGCTTCGCCCAGAACCACTCAGCACTGAAATCGAGTATGGCACTCCAAGATCGTTTCTTGACTAAAAAGTTGTGTTTATGCGAAGTTACTACTATGTGTGTGCAAAAAAAAAAAAAAAAAGAATGTGCCCCCATTTTCCCTTTCTCATGCAATATAGGGGCTACTTTCCTTATCCTATAGTGTTTAACATATCTAGTGTGAACGTTATTATGTACTAAACTATTGTGTTAAATCTATGTTTTTCCAATCTATGTTATTCAAAAAATCGTGTCGTTATTATATGTTTTCAACAAATACTGTCTTCTAACATAACGAAAAATGTACAAAAATCTCAGGGAAAACAAAAATGTAACACGGTACATACAAAACAAAAAAAATGCATAACATAAAAAATTGTTATGTATACTCCTTGTAAATACTGAACACATCCTTCAACGTTTTATATACACAACCAACAACAGGCCTTAAAACAATAGGAACATTAGGACACCACATTCTAGTGCCATTGGGTGTGTGGTGAACATAAAATTCCTCATCCGCCTGAATACCTACAAAAAAATAGTTATAACAATAGGTCCATTAGGACACCACATTCTAGGCTTGCATATGTATATCATAAAAGTGAAACTTTAAAACGGTCACAAGTCTTTTACAAAACATTGCGTTGTTAATAAATTTTAGAGTAAACTGCCATTTTGGTCCCTAGGGTTTGGTCACGTTTGCCACTTTAGTCCAAAACTCAAACCTTTTGCATTTGGGTCCATGTGGTCTCAATTTTGTTGCCATTTTGATCCAAAAGCAAAGTCAGCTGAGATTTCTCAAAAAAATCTGTTTTTTGTCATTTTCCTCAGTTTAATGAAGGGTAAAATGGTCATTTTGCCACCTGCCCACCCCACCCTCGACCCTCTCTCCTTTTCTTCTACATTTCCCCTCCTGATCTACACGACCAAACCACCTTCACACCTCCACTCCACTGACCACGATCTTCGCAAGGGTAAATCACTTATCAGGGCCATCAGATTCATAAGAAGAAATGCACCCACCAAAGTATTTAGCTGTCCTAATGGGTGGCAGATGTTAGCATATTACTAATGTTAGGGAAAACCAGAGATCGTTACTTTGAGGAAGAAGAAAACGAACTTAGGGTCTAGTTGAGAGCTTTATTCAATATACATCACTTTCTCCCTCTCTAACAAAACTCTTTGTCTTCTTAATAATCTTTTCATTACCTTGTTGCAAATTAAGGTTTCCTCGTATATTGATAAATTGTACGCAGTTTTGCTTAGATCTTGTTATGTTAGTGAGTCCATGATCAATTTTATCATCTTAAATTCTTAATCACCATTTCATCATTTGATTGTTTGTTTTAATGTTTTTATAATAGTTTACAGTTTTCAACCAATAACTTTTTAACAAATAAACCTTTCAGTATTTCATCTTCTTATTGACAACAAAGGCAAAATTTCATTAAAATGGGCACTAACACTAGCTACATTCATGAATATGATCAACAATCAAACTGCTCACAACAATGAAAACAATTACAACCGCCTCTAAACATCACATTATCCTAAATTATAATTATATACGCACAAATTCCAGAAACCCTAATTCATAACAACATACCTGCTTCAGCAAAATCATTCACCAAATCAATCGATTCCTTATCAGCAGATCTTGAGATCATCATACAACCGACTAAAATCCCCCAACAAAAACCCATTCCTATCAATCATCGCTGAATTCAAACCATTCGAAACCCTAATTTGCGACTCAAATTCACTCTTCTTCGTAAAATAAGCAACGAGTGGCGCTTCACTGGTGTCACACCCCGAAATATCAAAGCATTGGCGTGACTGGACTGGTATCTTCATTGCACAGCGGAAGCAAATAATCTAAGTCTTTTAGAAATCGTACGCCACTAAGTACTCGACTCCACATGGTTCACCTATTCCAACCGTGCCTTGTCTTAGAACTGTAACCTGAGAAAGAAACATGCGAAAAATCAACATAAAGTTGAGCGAGTTCATAGTTTGTTTGTAAAAGATTTGAAATAAATCTTTTTGAATAACCGGTTTTTTTTTTATGTATTGTTGAGAAAACGAATTTAAAATCATTTTCTTGACGAGTTACTTGAAAATCTGTATGAAAACATAGTTTGTGTCATGTAAAAATCAAGTTTTCATATATAATTCAAGTATTCATGTGTACACCAAGTACTTATGTATAATTCTAATTTTCTTGAGTACCCCACGTACTTCAAGTACTTCTGTATAATTCTAATCTTCTTGAGTACCTCACGTACTTCAAGTATAATTCCCGTTTTCTTGAGTACCCCACGTACTTCAAGTATAATTCTAATTTTCTTGAGTACCCCACGTACTTCAAGTATAATTCTAATTTTCTTGAGTACCCCACGTACTTCAAGTATTAATCAAGTTTTAGTATGGTATGAATTTCATGTAATTAAAGTATTCCTGTAAATATCAGGATTGTTAATGGGTTGCAAGTCCATTAACATGTGACACGACATAGGAAGTCACCAAACCTAAGGCATTTAATTGGTATATTCTGAGATACAAAAGCACTACTCGATTCTCGCCCTCACCGAGAGTGTGGCTGCCAGGCACCCGTTAGATCTAACCTTTTGTTCTGCGGTCTAGGTATATTGTTGATTAATGGTGCTTATGTACCCTATTCGTGACACTATTTCTCATAACGCATCCTACTTGGTTCTCGTCCTCACCAAGCGCGTTTCTTGTTATCATTTCTCATAACGCATCCTACTTGCTTCTCGTCCTCACCAAGTGCGTTTCTTGTTATCATTTCTTTTATCACATCACACTCGGTACTCGTTTCTCACCAAGTGTGCATCTTATATTTTTATATTTTCATACCATAACTCATGTATTTTTAAACTCTTGTATTTGTATTTTCTGAAAAATACGCTTGTTTGGAAAACCGGTATAAATCATAAGCTTTTCGTAAACCATTTGTGTTCTTTGTAACATGGTTTAGAAATATATAATTCTTGTATGCTTTGCAAAAGTGCATGTCTTTCCACCCCGAAAACATTTAGAAAAATGTAAAAATGTGGGGTTATGAACTCACCTGAATATTCCTGTGCAAAGCTAGCTATTTACGACTTCGCGATGTCGTTTCCAAGACTTAACTTGCTAGCGTGCATTCTACAATATTCCTAACACGAAATTTCTTATAAGTTCCTAAATAACGCAGTAATTAACTACGTATAATCGAGCTCTACCGAATCGTTAATCGAACGATTTGACGGTAAATTGTCGACTTAAAAGAAGCGAAGAAGTTTTACTTGTTAGCTCGTTTTAAGAAGTCGTATGTTGATATAAAGGAATATTCGTATGAGAGTAATATATAATAAACTTGTATTATATATATTGCGTCTTGTGTATATTTGCCAAAAATATACGTATGTGCCGTCTAGGCGTATAAAATAAATATAACAGTTATATTTATTTTGTAAAAGAATCGTCGACTCGTATTGGAAAATAAATATATAACTATATTTATTTATAAAAGGATTCGAGTTCGTTTGAAATAAATATAATAATAACTATATTTATTTTTGTTGTCGAAATAATTTCCGTATCGTTGTTTTCGTAAGTTGTAAGTTGTTGTCGAAAGAAACTCTATATTTGTATCTCGTTTTATAAAAGTCGTTTTTCAATAAAACATGTTTTGCTTTTACCAGTTTTCTCGAAAAACGGGCAGAGCTTCCTCTGTTTTTGGACGGTCCGGACAACCAAGTTGTCGTTATTTTAACAAAATTCAATCAATTCAACACATATTATATAGTTCACGTGAAATATATCAAATAAACTAAATATTTAAAACCAAGTCACTAAGTGTAAATTCGTTAGTCGGGTCAAGCTCGTTCACGTAAAAATTAAGTCTATATTAAAACACGAATATTTAAACGCGTCATTAATTTACCAAGTCTTCATGTCGAGACACCGAACGAGTTGACCCGGTTGACCGAGTTGACCGAACCGAATCTGACCCGAACCGACTTATCCGAACCGCGCCGTCGACTGTCTCCAACTTTGACAGGATGTGACTGAACCGAGCCGTTAATGTTTGACCTGGACCTGAACCGCTCTTTGACCCGTGTCTGATGTTGACCGAACAACATTAACCTCCACCACCACAGCCGCCGTGTCTTGCCGGCGACCACCCGAATAAACAATCCTACCGGATAAACGAACCGAATCGGACCCGAAGCCGGTGAACTCGCCGGATATACGAACTGACCACCGGATAATTGGACCGACCGGCACTTCCAAACAAGGACCCGTCGGATAATAACAAAATCCACCGGACCGAGACGCCGACCGCCGGTCGCTCACCACCTTCACCGGTTCTCCCTCTCTCCTCTCTCTCCCTCTCATCTCGATCTCTTCTCTCTTTCTGTCTCTCTCTCCTGTTCGTGGCTGCCGCACCACCACCGGACGGTGGTGGTGGTGGTGCTCCGTTTGTCAGACGAAAAAGGGGGGGTGTCTCGTGTGAAGTTGTGCAGCCGGAGAAGACGACCGGCTTCGCTCCGGTGACCGGAGGACAGCCGTAACCGGTGCCTCCTCCTCTCCTCCTTGCGGCTGTCGGACCAATTTCGAGAGGGTGAGAGAGATCGAGTGTGTGTTTGGTTGTGTGTGAGTATGAGATTTGAAAGTTGGTAACCCCTTTTTTGTGTTGCAGTGAGGGATCGAGAGAGAGGGTGTGGGTGAGTAAGGTTGAGGAAATTGTTGTAGGTTTTGATAAGGTTTTCAAAGTAAACCCCCATATGCATCTTGTCTGTGTGTGGGTATATTATGCAGACAAAAGAGGGGTTATAAATAAAGTGGGAGGTTTTTATTGTTTTTCATGTATACACTTTACATCCAGGTCAAATGTTATACCCATTGAAAGAAGATCCTTTGAAGAGATTTTGTATATTCCATTTTTTTTAGACAAAATATTTTAGGGATCTTGTAGAGATTTGGGCAGATTTTGTATAGATCTTTAAAATATAATATATTATGTGCAGGTTTAGGTTTGTGGGTTTTGGGCTTGTGCCCAGGGCCCACAAGCCCATCTCATGTGTAAGTGACCCGTAATTCCTACGAGACCCGATATCGTGACCCAAACTCCATGAGCATGAAATATCCGTGTAACATCCATATTTGTCGGTGTCGTCAGTATTTTGTACGGTATCAGTCCGTTGTCGCGTAATATTCAGCAGATTTTCTGTAAATCACCACACGCGCATTGTATAGCTGAACAAACGTCCCGGGGCTCTCCAAGGGCCTGGTTAAGTTAATTAGCGTCGTAAACACTATTTACTATCGCGTTAATCGCCTGTTAATCTCGTAATTAAGGGCGTAAATTACCGGTTGTCACAGTCTCCCCCTGTTAATAAAATTTCGTCCTCGAAATTTAGACTACGTCAACTCCTTTGAGTCACGTTACGCGTAGAAATATGAATAGTACCAAAGTGAACGATCATGAAATCGAATCAAGACTTATTCGAATGATGTGAATTCAAGGACATATCACAAGATGCAAATGCATTCTAGAAATGATCGCACCAAATAAATGAACTTAGATTTCAACAAGCTCATATGTACTAGTTTGCATGAATCGCTCGATCGTGATCAGCGCAAGCTGCAAGTTCTACCGACGCCACAAGGTGTCGCAGTGAATGAAACAATTCAAATATAGCGGTGATCGAACAAGTATCACATGTGTTTTGCATAAATTAGCCCAAGCTACAAGTTTGTACTGACACCACAAGGTGTCGAAATCAACAAACGACTTAATGGAGTCGTAGACCAAACAAATCTACCACGACTCGAAACAATGAAACGCTTGTTAAAACGAATTCGAATATGATGTTTCCAATACATCATATGGTGTCTTGAATTGAATATGTGTAATGATCAAGTTCAAACAATTGAATTTGATTTCGGCGCAAGCCGACGATAAATACATGTATCGACAAGAAAACTTTCGACATGGTCACAACGAAAACCATGTATGTAACTTGAAAAGAAAAGAGATTTCAAGAAAATGTGTTGACATGATAACAAAGAAGTCAACAATTTCAATAATGCGAGTCATTCGAATCACAAGCGAAATAATATTTGAACTTTGATGAAACGCTTTATTCGAAACAAAACCACATGCGTAACAAACGATGCATGCGTAACATATGAATTTTCAAAAAGTGAAGCAATGAGTGTTCGCTATACGAATGAAATTATCGTGATGCAATGACCATTAAGAGGAATAGAGATACGAAAATCTACTCAGTAAATGTGAAAGTCGAAATTTCAATAAAAGAAATTTAAGGACTTTACCTGGGGTTACATGTGATAACCGTTTGTTAAGTGACATTACCATAGAATGTCGAATATAGCGTACTCGTCGTTAACTGAAATAGGGGGAACACGGTGACTTGCGTCTTTTCCTTAGCATGACTCGTGTCGTTTGCAGGACCGCGTGCCAACTGCCGCTTCCTGATCGATAGTCGCATGTGACGTACTTCAACCTCCGTTGATGTATAGCTTATGTCTCATGTATGCCTGTGCACTAGCGTTTCGTTTTGCGTAGAATGTGATGCACTCCGACATCTGTTGACGTAAAATTTGAGTTATATGTATTCTCGTGCACTAGCGTTTCGTTATGCGTAGGCTGCCTGCTCGGGAAGTTAAAACATCATAGACAATACGTATAATTGTGTGTGCCCGAATTAATATTTGCAGTTCCTATGTGATGACCTTTAATGAACTTCAACATAAGTTTCCGAAGGTCTTAAATGCATGTTTCCTAAGCTCTCAGGGTTTTGTGTACTGTATGCGACTGTTTTGTGTACCGTGTATAAAACACCACTATAGCGTATGTTTGAAATCAAAATTTCGACTGTTTGATTTTCGGCAACGGTTGGAGACCATATTCGAGTACTAAGCGTTCTGTATGCATTCAGGTTTTAAAAATCTAAGTCCCCAGAGAAATATGAGGTTAGAGCCTAGGTATCTCTACGGAGAACCCTATTCGCTGTAACCTATAGCTCTGATACCAATCTGTCACACCCCGAAATATCAGAGCATTGGCGTGACTGGACTGGTATCTTCATTGCACAGCGGAAGCATCTAAGTCTTTTAGAAATCGTACGCCACTAAGTACTCGACTCCACATGGTTCACCTATTCCAACCGTGCCTTGTCTTAGAACTGTAACCTGAGAAAGAAACATGCGAAAAATCAACATAAAGTTGAGCGAGTTCATAGTTTGTTTGTAAAAGATTTGAAATAAATCTTTTTGAATAACCGGTTTTTTTTTTATGTATTGTTGAGAAAACGAATTTAAAATCATTTTCTTGACGAGTTACTTGAAAATCTGTATGAAAACATAGTTTGTGTCATGTAAAAATCAAGTTTTCATATATAATTCAAGTATTCATGTGTACACCAAGTACTTATGTATAATTCTAATTTTCTTGAGTACCCCACGTACTTCAAGTACTTCTGTATAATTCTAATCTTCTTGAGTACCTCACGTACTTCAAGTATAATTCCCGTTTTCTTGAGTACCCCACGTACTTCAAGTATAATTCTAATTTTCTTGAGTACCCCACGTACTTCAAGTATAATTCTAATTTTCTTGAGTACCCCACGTACTTCAAGTATTAATCAAGTTTTAGTATGGTATGAATTTCATGTAATTAAAGTATTCCTGTAAATATCAGGATTGTTAATGGGTTGCAAGTCCATTAACATGTGACACGACATAGGAAGTCACCAAACCTAAGGCATTTAATTGGTATATTCTGAGATACAAAAGCACTACTCGATTCTCGCCCTCACCGAGAGTGTGGCTGCCAGGCACCCGTTAGATCTAACCTTTTGTTCTGCGGTCTAGGTATATTGTTGATTAATGGTGCTTCTGTACCCTATTCGTGACACTATTTCTCATAACGCATCCTACTTGGTTCTCGTCCTCACCAAGCGCGTTTCTTGTTATCATTTCTCATAACGCATCCTACTTGCTTCTCGTCCTCACCAAGTGCGTTTCTTGTTATCATTTCTTTTATCACATCACACTCGGTACTCGTTTCTCACCAAGTGTGCATCTTATATTTTTATATTTTCATACCATAACTCATGTATTTTTAAACTCTTTTATTTGTATTTTCTGAAAAATACGCTTGTTTGGAAAACCGGTATAAATCATAAGCTTTTCGTAAACCATTTGTGTTCTTTGTAACATGGTTTAGAAATATATAATTCTTGTATGCTTTGCAAAAGTGCATGTCTTTCCACCCCGAAAACATTTAGAAAAATGTAAAAATGTGGGGTTATGAACTCACCTGAATATTCCTGTGCAAAGCTAGCTAATTACGACTTCGCGATGTCGTTTCCAAGACTTAACTTGCTAGCGTGCATTCTACAATATTCCTAACACGAAATTTCTTATAAGTTCCTAAATAACGCAGTAATTAACTACGTATAATCGAGCTCTACCGAATCGTTAATCGAACGATTTGACGGTAAATTGTCGACTTAAAAGAAGCGAAGAAGTTTTACTTGTTAGCTCGTTTTAAGAAGTCGTATGTTGATATAAAGGAATATTCGTATGAGAGTAATATATAATAAACTTGTATTATATATATTGCGTCTTGTGTATATTTGCCAAAAATATACGTATGTGCCGTCTAGGCGTATAAAATAAATATAACAGTTATATTTATTTTGTAAAAGAATCGTCGACTCGTATTGGAAAATAAATATATAACTATATTTATTTATAAAAGGATTCGAGTTCGTTTGAAATAAATATAATAATAACTATATTTATTTTTGTTGTCGAAATAATTTCCGTATCGTTGTTTTCGTAAGTTGTAAGTTGTTGTCGAAAGAAACTCTATATTTGTATCTCGTTTTATAAAAGTCGTTTTTCAATAAAACATGTTTTGCTTTTACCAGTTTTCTCGAAAAACGGGCAGAGCTTCCTCTGTTTTTGGACGGTCCGGACAACCAAGTTGTCGTTATTTTAACAAAATTCAATCAATTCAACACATATTATATAGTTCACGTGAAATATATCAAATAAACTAAATATTTAAAACCAAGTCACTAAGTGTAAATTCGTTAGTCGGGTCAAGCTCGTTCACGTAAAAATTAAGTCTATATTAAAACACGAATATTTAAACGCGTCATTAATTTACCAAGTCTTCATGTCGAGACACCGAACGAGTTGACCGGGTCAACTGAGTTGACTCGGTTGACCGAGTTGACCGAACCGAATCTGACCCGAACCGACTTATCCGAACCGCGCCGTCGACTGTCTCCAACTTTGACAGGATGTGACTGAACCGAGCCGTGAATGTTTGACCTGGACCTGAACCGCTCTTTGACCCGTGTCTGATGTTGACCGAACAACATTAACCTCCGCCACCACCCGTGCCGCCACCACAGCCGCCGTGTCTTGCCGGCGACCACCCGAATAAACAATCCTACCGGATAAACGAACCGAATCGGACCCGAAGCCGGTGAACTCGCCGGATATACGAACTGACCACCGGATAATTGGACCGACCGGCACTTCCAAACAAGGACCCGTCGGATAATAACAAAATCCACCGGACCGAGACGCCGACCGCCGGTCGCTCACCACCTTCACCGGCTCTCCCTCTCTCCTCTCTCTCCCTCTCATCTCGATCTCTTCTCTCTTTCTGTCTCTCTCTCCTGTTCGTGGCTGCCGCACCACCACCGGACGGTGGTGGTGGTGGTGCTCCGTTTGTCAGACGAAAAAGGGGGGGGGGTGTCTCGTGTGAAGTTGTGCAGCCGGAGAAGACGACCGGCTTCTCTCCGGTGACCGGAGGACAGCCGTAACCGGTGCCTCCTCCTCTCCTCCTTGCGGCTGTCAGACCAATTTCGAGAGGGTGAGAGAGATCGAGTGTGTGTTTGGTTGTGTGTGAGTATGAGATTTGAAAGTTGGTAACCCCTTTTTTGTGTTGCAGTGAGGGATCGAGAGAGAGGGTGTGGGTGAGTAAGGTTGAGGAAATTGTTGTAGGTTTTGGATAAGGTTTTCAAAGTAAACCCCCATATGCATCTTGTCTGTGTGTGGGTATATTATGCAGACAAAAGAGGGGTTATAAATAGAGTGGGAGGTTTTTATTGTTTTTCATGTATACACTTTACATCCAGGTCAAATGTTATACCCATTGAAAGAAGATCCTTTGAAGAGATTTTGTATATTCCATTTTTTTTTTTAGACAAAATATTTTAGGGATCTTGTAGAGATTTGGGCAGACTTTGTATGGATCTTTAAAATATAATATATTATGTGCAGGTTTAGGTTTGTGGGTTTTGGGCTTGTGCCCAGGGCCCACAAGCCCATCTCATGTGTAAGTGACTCGTAATTCCCACGAGACCCGATATCGTGACCCAAACTCCATGAGCATGAAATATCCGTGTAACATCCATATTTGTCGGTGTCGTCAGTATTTTGTACGGTATCAGTCCGTTGTCGCGTAATATTCAGCAGATTTTCTGTAAATCACCACACGCGCATTGTATAGCTGAACAAACGTCCCGGGGCACTCCAAGGGCCTGGTTAAGTTAATTAGCATCGTAAACACTATTTACTATCGCGTTAATCGCCTGTTAATCTCGTAATTAAGGGCGTAAATTACCGGTTGTCACAACTGGTGCCTAATTTGCCCAAAAAGACGCACGAATTGGTAACAAGATCTCGGATTCTTGCAATCCATCTGCCGTTTGGAGTGGAGCTGTGATCAGGAGAGGAAAAGTAGGAGTAAAGGAGAGAGGGTGGGGGTGGGCAGGTGGGCAAAATGACCATTTTGCCCTTCATTAAACTGAGGAAAAAACCTTTTTTTTTTTGAGAAATCTCAACTGACTTGTCTTTTGGACAAAAATGGCAATAAAATTGAAACCACATGGACCTAGATGTAAAAGGTTTGAGTTTTGGACTAAAGTGGCAAAAGTGACCAAACCTTAGGGACCAAAATAGCAGTTTACTCTAAATTTTAACAAGTATAAGTTAAAAAAAATTACTTGTAACATGAAACCTAACAACTGATGCATTTTATTGTATTGTCAATACAAGTTTAACATGTTTTGCTACGATGGAAACAAACATGGTCGTACATTTTTTTGTTGTCACCAAAAAGTGTAGATTCTAGTGCATTTTTTTAGGTGATCCAAAAGTGTAACCTCGAATGTTTTTCCCTTCCAAAAAATATAAAATTTAATACAAGTGTAACCACGTATGTTTTTACCTTCTAAAAAAATATAAAAGTTTGTTTCATAAAAATAAAAAATCAAAATGGTATTGTTAATACAAGTTTACCAGATGTTCTACCAAAAAAAACCACCACATCATCTGTTTTTTTTCCTCCTCTTCCACCAAAAAAAGGGCATTCTAATAACAAACTACAAACATTATAACTAAGGGAGATACAATACCCCTCAAGAAAAAAAAATTTATGCTCTCAGATAAAAACTGACCTCTGGATAGTAACTTTGTAAAAGTACAATTCTGAACCCATCCTCATCGTCATTGATGCCGTTTTGATTCAGATCTGAGGCTAGACATAAAAAACAAAAACCAAAAAAGAAAAAAAAATCAAGCAGAATCCAATGGAAATCTAAACAAGAAAACCTTAATTTGCACAAGTACTGGTATGCATCTGGACTCACCAGAATCGTCCACGTTCTCATTTTCAGGCCGGAAAACTTGGACTGCCGAATAACACAAAAAATGTCAGAAAAAGGTATATATGAAACACAAATGTCATAAATCAAATCTATATGATCTATAAATTTATGTAATCTAAGTGATAATGTTCTCGCTGCAACTGAAAAGGTGTACATTTAATAAAACTGAGAAAAAAGTATCACTCACCTGGAAACTTTGAAGAAATAGGTTCAGAATCTTCAACAACTCTACTCTCACCCAATGCATCTTCATCTTCATTAAATGAAAAATCACTTAAAAGATTATGTGGGACAACATTTAAGGGTGAACCCGAATGGTCATTGAATGTCGTCGTACCACCGGCAACACTCCGAGGTTGTTGGCAGTTCAACTCAACCATGTTAAATGCAAAAACTCTTCAATGTTGTGTCTGGAATTTTTCTTTCACTCAACTTCTGTTTTGGAGAATTGAGATGTGAGATATAAAACAAAAAAAAAAAAACTAAAGATATGTGAACAACTACAAAGGACAGCCCAAGTACAAATTCTAATAAATGAAACAAATGAAAAAAAAAGGAAGGTCTGCGGTGCATCAAGTCTCTTACCAGACTTACACATTCATTCAGTCAAAAGGTTAATGTAATGACGAAAATGCCCTTGTCTCCTCTAACACTAACATGCGATGTGGATCAATCCTAGCCACATGTAAGAGTTTCCTGAGTTTTCTTAACTGGGATGGGTTTTCTGGTTATAAATAGCATATATATATATATATATATATATATATATATATATATATATATATATATATATATATATATATATATATATACTAGCCGTTTACCCGCGCGATGCGGCGGGAAACATATCACTTAGGCTTGTGAGTTTAGGGCTATATATGGGGCGGTTCGGTTTTGAGCCATAACCAAAACCAAATTCGCGATGCAACGGAAAACACAACACTTGTTAGTAATTCAAAGGGTGTGCGTGAGAAGGTTCAGTTTAGTTGGGTCATAACTAAAATCTAGGTACTTCAAAACCGGTCATGGGGATTTAAATAGTTTTAAAAGGATGTAAATAAACTGAACTGCGCCAAGCCAACAAAAGCACAACCATACGCAAATAATATCTAGATTCATTAAACATGACGGTCGTTCCAACTCAAAATCCTCGCCGTCGTCTAAAATAATATTTAAGTCGACGTTACGAGCATCTGAGGTGGGTGTGTCCGGGTCAACCGACGATGATGTTTTGGACCGCTTTGATTTACGTCTACCGCTAGACGTCATCGTCGGTATGTTTGACCATTTGGGACTTCCTCGTAAAAGCTCCCAACATACCGAATGGGGTCGGAAGGGATTCATGATTTACTAATGAAAAGAAAGAGTAGAGAAAGTTTTATAAAAATAGAGGTGAAAAGTAGAGAATGTGGGTGAAAAGTGGAGAAAGTTTATAAAAAATGTAGTGAAAAGTGAGTCTTATATAGGTTAAAAGTTGAGTAAAATAAAAAAAACTAAAATTTTAATTCTTTTGACCGTTTAACAACGGTCTTATTTCGAAAATCGTGTGGGGAGAGCGTTTTTTAAACAACGCTTTTGATTTTTTTTATCAAAAACGCCCCGGGGGCGGTTTAATCGGCGTGGGGGGTGCTTTTCAGAAAAAACGCCCAAAAACTAGGCCACTATGGGTGGTCTCACCGATTGAGTTCACATACTCCATGTATTAATTCAAACAAACTTTAAGTGTTACTTTATCGACTTTTAATGTTTAGTGTAAATTCCCATTTAGGGTCAAATTAGGTTTAAATCATCAAGAACACATATATGGTCAGTTCTTGGATTTTACTATATTCATTTTTAATAATTTACTAACATCAGGTTGGATGTTTTAAAGCCTACTAAAGATACTTCATTTACACTATTAACAAGACATAGTGAATTTTTTTCAAGCAACTCCAAGTTAAAAGGTCAAACGATGGGATATCTTACCAAATGACTCCATGGTTAACAAAATAACTTGAGAGTTGGTATAAATAGAGTTTGATTTCTATCCTTTGCTTTGGATTTTTTTGGGTTGAATTGACTTCGCTTTACTTAGGAAAACAATGCGATTTTGTAAATATTGTTGTTTGAAACAAGATAGACACGTCAATTTATGATGTAGCTACAAGTTATCTCCAAATTCACAAAAAAATAAAAAGAAACAATATGATCTACTATAATCATTTAATTTACTCAGGAGATTTATCCACCACTTAAATAGCAAACTCAAAACAAACCTTACATGGCAGCAAAATGTTATAAATATCAAACTCAAAAGAAACTCATGTAGACATGAGTGCCTTAAAATGGCAGCAAACTGTTACCCGACCCAAATTAAACACGGTGTATTTCAGTATATTTGAGGAACGAAATGGTAAATCATAACACAAAACATAAAGAGTGCACGAGGGATTAAAAGTCCATTTTCGGTCATGGCAAGCAGCATTGAGAAAGATGACAATCCTCTGATGTTTTCAGGATTCAAGAAATTTGTCCACTGTTCAGAAGTTGGAACCGATAATGTTAACCAATTGTGTTTTTTTGTGTACTAAATACATGAGCTAAAATGATATGCTACCATTTGTGCAACGGGCATCCACATGAAAAGGAGTGTAGCAGTCCATCCAGATATTGATCCAACAAATTTGGTGACATTTTCTGCAAGTTTCCCAATTCGAGCCTTCAAGTAATTAGAAAACTTGAGTAGGAATTCAACAAAACGTAGCCATGTTTCAATACATTTCAGAAACTTGAGTTTAATGACCAGTTTAGGTTTTGGTCAAATCTTTTAGCTTAACCCAATTTGACACGTTAGAACCCCGGTGGACGTAAATGGGCTTGAGGCACACCTCTTGTAAGTGGGAAGGTTGTGTTAAGCCAAAGAATGAACCATCAGGTTTCAACCTTCATAACATAGCCATATCCCTCAAAAGGTCAAAAACAACTATCTCAAAGGGCCTATAGTTGGCCGAATCAAACACATTCCAGTTAAACAAACTTAATTAATAAGATGTAGCTTACCATGACAACCATCACCACGGCTATCACAAAAGAAATGATTCCTGGCAAGATACTGTTTGGAACATAAGGTACAAACGTTGACCACATGACCTGCATTATTCGTACGAAATTCAGTCACTGGCACATTTTTAACTGAAAAATAAAGAAAAAAGAAGATTGTATGTATTACTTGTGGAAGTGCGGAGAGGCCAGCAACAGTAATGAAATCCTCCCAAAAATTCCAGATGTTTTGATTAAGCAGATTAAAATAGTTTAAGAAATTGAACCATGGCGTCGCCTCAAACCATGGCCGCTTCGCGCTTAAAGCTCGCCTCAAAACACGTC
Organism: Helianthus tuberosus; assembly: GCA_030545235.1. NCBI lineage: Eukaryota > Viridiplantae > Streptophyta > Magnoliopsida > Asterales > Asteraceae > Helianthus > Helianthus tuberosus. The sequence goes on from CM060394.1 coordinate 46,344,362, forward strand.
ACGTGTTTTGACGCTTCAGACCAAATAAAGCGTTTTGCCAAACGCTTCAGCGCTTAACGCTTTAAGCTCGCTTTTTTAAACCAAGCCGATACCGAAAATCCCCAAAAGTGGGTGCCGGTACCGAATATATTCCACTCCTCCACTTGTGTCTCTTATTTTTTACTGTTTCCTCACTCCACCGCCACAGTGCTGCCAGTTCTGGGCAAAAAACATAAAGATAAAGATATAGGAAAGATGGGCCGAAAGCCAGGTTAGGAAACAGGTTTAAAGAGTAATTATGTGCGGTTTGAAACCGTTCAGGTTGAAATAACCAATAATACATGTCACGAAAAAGAAGTGACAAGTGAGTAACATAGCATAAAGACATAAACAGCAGCTATCCACAGCCTTACGAAAGGCCTGTGGATTTTATTATAATTAAAGTGCAAACCTTTGGTAACTTTCCGCCAAGGCGAGTAAATTTTCCTGGATATTGAGGTATTCTACCCTTGGTTTTAAAACTTAGGCGCTCCTAGGCGCAAGGCGACATAAGGCGCAGGGTCTGGCGCTTTTATGCTGCTCGCCTTGTGTAATTCCAGGAAGCGACAAAAAAGCGCATATTTGGATGATTTTTCGTGGGCTTTTTGGCCAAAAAAGCGCGCCTCATGTACCCTAGGCATTTCTTTCACTCTTTTCAGCAAAAAATTTTCGGAGCTGCATTCGTGTCCGCAGGACGTGCGGGCACGAGTTCAAGCAAATCCCAGCTGAGAAAAACATTTTTTGCACACCCCCCCCCCTGCGCGCGGGTAGGACTTGTGGTAAAACATGTCATAAAGCTACAATGGAGTAGTAAAGGCTTTACCTTATAAACAACCATTCACTTTGTCCCCACACCGATGTGGGACAAAGTATTTATAAAAAAAAAATTATATGGGCTCTAGATATGAATATAAATATATATATATATATGCATGATATTATAAATTAACTGCATAGATGGGATATATAAAAAAAATTATATAAACATCTTGCGCTTCGGGTACGAAAAGCCCACCGCTTTTGCGCTTTGCGCCTCAATTTTAGACCTCGTCGCTTTTGTGCGCCTCTCGCTTTTTAAAACCAAGATTCTACCACTTCCTCGAGCTCTTGCTTAGCATCATCACAATCTTTAACATCCTTAAATGTCTTTACATTCTGCACAAAATCGTACACAACCGTTACAAGAAATCATTTAACATGTCTTTTGATTTATTGAGATTCTTTTTATATTGTTCTTCAAGTTTCTTGTTTTACTTCTTAAAGATCTCTCTCGTTTCAATACCCTTGATATCGCATTCATTCATCTATAGTGAAATCGAACTTTGTTTCATTAAAGTGGCCCATTTGGTTGATTAATGGATTAGTATTACTCAGACGGTATGGGAAAGTGAATTTTATTTACTAAAGGCCCTTTTTAACTCATTCATTGCCTCAAAAACAGATTCTACCACAAGTGAAATATTCCGAAGAGTAAAATGTCATTTTCGTCCCTGAGGTTTAGCCAGCTTTGCGACTTTCGTCCAAAGGTTTATTTTTCCACATTTGGATCTAAAAGGTTTAAAGTCTTGTCATTTTCATCTGGCTCATTAACTCCATCGATTTTTCTCCGTTAAGACGGGTATTTCCGTCTTTATTGTTAACTTAAAGGGCAATTCAGTCTTTTTCAGGGGTATTTGGTTTTTTTACATAAAGTGAAAAAGACCGGATTGGCCTTTAATTTAGCAAAAAAGATGGAAATACCTCTGACTTAACAAAGAAACTGGATGGAGTTAACGAGCCAGATGAAACTGGCAAGATTTCATACCCTTTTGATCCAGATGCGGAAAAACAAACCTTTGGACGAATGTCGCAAAACTTGCCAAACCTCAGGAACGAAAATGGTATTTTACTCTATTCCGAAATATAAAAATTTACCTTTTCGGGCATGATTTCTTTGGTCAAATCTTTAGAGGAATATGAAGAACTTGAACCAACACCTGGAGTCCCCATCCCACCTAACCCACCGATATACCGTTGAAGTGCAGCAGCACCAATTACCCTGAAGAATGAGAAAGAAAAATTAATTTTGAAACTGATTATTTCGTCTGGATAATCAAATTTTAACATTTAGATACACAGATTTTGCTTATGATTATTTAAAGGGATGAAAAAAAACTTGTACCATAATAAACCAACAGCAACAGTGAATAAGATTGTTGAGATGAGCTCTTGTGCAAATGTGATGATCGGCTTGATGCTTTTTGGTCAACCTATGGATTGCAAGATACATTGAAGTCGCTTTCACAATATTTACTCATGGTTGGGTCAATTTGAATTATGTTTTATCTCTAATGGGTCAAGTGCGTAAAAAATAGATAAAATGAGAAACGGGTCAAAATAAGTGCACACATATTCATTTAAAAGGTCATGACAAATATTTGAAGTAAACTCTTACCATCATTACATGCAATGGGGCTGCCTCTCAGATAAGGGCTAAGAAAGGTTTCATCCAAGTTTCCCGGTGTGCGTTCCTTCAATTCTTGCAACTGAAAGTAAAATATAAACCTCATAATGAACATACAAGACTGTTATATTAACACCTTCATTACAACCAACAGCACCAAGATCAATAAACAACTATTCAGAGTAATCAATAAAGAAAAGTTCGATAAGGATATGAGTTACCAGTGCAGAAAGAGTGGAAGGCTTTCCAAATTGGTCATCACCAAGATATTCAGAAAACGCATCGGTGGCAACAAGAGCTCTAATGTATTCCACAACACCTTTACTATCTACTGCGTATTCCCGTTGCTCAAATCGTTTGATGACAGACTCGGGACTACTGAAAAATTTAAAAATAAAACATAAATTCAAATGTACAACCTCGATTTTCTCATTAGCTAGCATATTAGATAATTCTTGTGTTTTATCATCAAAAATAGCTTCAAATGGCATCCCAAGACCTTGCTTGTCAACCATGCCTAGATATGAAAATACTCGCCCTGATACAACAAGGTCAAAGTCAAAAATTGATCCAGATGAGCCGGGTTAAAATTTTGACAAACAAATCAGTATGCCAAATGGTTTAGAAATCACCTAAAATTAGGGTTTAGGGTTTAGATTACAATTTTAGATGAGATAATTATCAAAATACACAAAATCACAAATGGGTAATGAAAATATCACACAAAAGTTGTCAATTCCAAAAATTCCCAAAACAGGGTTCCTGAAAAAAGATCTACTCTCTTGAAAATCACAGATGCATTTTTATGGTTTACTGTTTAGGGTTTAAACTACGATTTCATAACATAAACAACCAAAACACGTAAAAACCCAAATGGGTATTGAAACAACCACAAAAACAAACATATTTACCTTGAACTTAACATCCGGATCCGAAACGGGTTTAAGATTTTCAGATGAGATATAATCAAAAGCATCAACAGCAGGAGCAACAACAGCAGGATCCAAAGGGAGTTTGTTCTCTCTGCAAACCCAAATGTATTTCTCACAAGATGAAAGAGAACTCGGAGGAGGTGAGAGAAATGAGAACAGGAACTTGAAGATGGAATGAGTGGATCTGCTTTTAGGTTTTGATGATAGTACATATGGGAATGCGGGTGGTAGTGAGCGGGAATTCAAAATTTGATTGAGATTTGGCCGCCCAAAAAGAAAAGGGTATTGTTAGAAATGTAATGAATATTGTGCTTTAGATGGTTGTACATGAAGCATTAAGGGTGTTTTAAGGGAATTTCTATGACCTTAAGAAGTCCTTTGGATATGCTTATTAATATAGTATAGAAATATAGTATAGATATAGATATAGATATAGATAGATAGGGTAAGGTTATTGTAAAAAAGACCAAAAATGTGAGAAAGGTAAGAAAGAATCTCAGCCATTAGATCTAAATTAATTGAAAAGGGTAAACAAGTAATTTTATCATTAATTCAATTAATTAAAAACTTCTCATAACCGCCACCTTAATTATAGGAAGTATATAACACCATTCAGCAAGTATATAACACCATTCAGCAAGTATATAACACTATTTAGTAAGTATATAAACCATTCAGCAAGTATATAACACCATTCATTGACTAAACATCTGATCCAAACATATTTTTTTCTCTATATAAGTATAGCAATATGATACTCATATTAAAGATAAAAAAACGCTCGTTATTATGGTGTAATTTTTTTAAAAGTTACGTATAAAAAATTATTGACGTTTAAAAAAGACGGGGGGAAGTTACATGTGCATTACCTAATTTCTAGTGGGTTTAAAAGACTATATTGCCCCTAGATATTTCAAATCAGTCCAAATTAATAAAAATATTTTACAATTTGGTCCCTATTGATCTCAACCATTAGATCAAAAGATCTAGTGGCTGAGATTCTTTCTTACCCTTCTCACACTTTAGTCCTTTTTTACAGGATCCTCTACATATATATATATATATATATATATATATATTATCTATTAAGGGAGCTTAGAAGCTGATGTAAATCTGCATACGTGTCAACCAATTGGGTATGCCACATAGTCAAGGTTGATGTCATAATTCGTGATTTATAAAATGTAAATAAATCACAATCTAATAAAGGGTAGTTGAAAAAAAAAAAAGTGGGTGTTTTAAATTTCAAATTCAAATAACCTAATATAATCTCTCTCTTAATAAATGTCTCAAAACCTAAAAATCATCTCTCTCAGATGCTCTCTTTCTCTCTCACTAAAAATCATCTCCGATCCAGCCTGCTCATGTTGCTCTCCATCTCCGATCAGGTCTCCACTCCGATCAGGCCTCCACTCCAAATCTTGAACGCGAAAAGAGAGAGACACACGGGAAGGAGATCAAGAAAGATCGATGGCGGTTGGAGTTGCAGATGCGATTCCGGTCAAGAAAGAGAGATGGCTGCTCAATGCTTCCCATTCCAAAGCAACTTCTTAGGGTGTCCTTTCTGGTATCTTCTTTACCCTTCACTTCAAACCTAAACTTGATTTACATTCGGATCCAACAGGTACTCTCTAACCCTAAACTTGATTGGCCTTTCTTCAATATTAAGATTTTGATTGTGTTTTATTTTTGTTTTTCTCTGTTGTTTGAAGGACAGGTTTTCAGTTATCGCTAATGTGTTGTGAACTAATTCTCCGGCCAATCATCGTTTTTGCTCGATTTGAACGAAGAATATGTAAACCTAACCTAGATGTACGACAATCGGGATCTGTAATTTCGACTTACCTTTATAAAATTGGAAGTTTTATCGGAGTAGATATTGATTAGAAATGTGTAGGTTCTTCTGATGTGCATGTTGTGTGTGATTGATTTGTGAGTTTTTTGTTGCTAGATTTGTAGTCCAAAATTATGAAGCTGGAAGAACAATAGGTGAAGGAACACCTAGGGTTAGGATTTTAAGGTGTATATGTAGATAAAACCTGTTCTGAGATTGATTTTGTGTGATTGTTTGTAGATTAAGAGAGAGATATCTATAATGAAGCTGAGTGTGATGTTGATATTCGGAGAGAGCATAAAAGTGACGATATTCGAAGAGAACTATTCAGCGATATCTTGGTAATAGTTTTGATACTTTTGTTGCCCTTTGGTTGTTGAACATACTTGCTTATATGGACTGTTTCCTTTGTAGCACAAAGGCGCTTGATAGAGCAATAGAGTCATACATGCTTCCACTGTGGTGTCAGCCAGAAGCCGTTTTCGTCCATTCTGTTGGGATTTTTCTACATGTCGGTTTCCTAAGTGGCTAATGTGTGATTCTTGCTACAAAATAGGCAGAATGCATCTTTGTCAGACATTGACAATTGTGAGAGAGATTCTGATGCGTGGTTAAAAACCGGTGCTCGTAATCGTATAACTTTATGTTTTTATATGAGTTTTAATCTTGAATAGCCTACTTTTAATTAGATTTGTGTTTATGCAGGTTTGATGGAGTTTAAGGGCTTTTCAGGAGCTTTACGAATCATCGGGTCAAAAAACGATCTACCACTTCATAGGCAGATTTTTTTTCATGGAGTTTAAGGGCTTTTCAGGAGCTTTTCATGGAGTTTAAACCAAACCGTTGTCTGCTGATATTTTTCGTTCGAAAATTTAATTTGACTATTTACAATATGGCAAATTTTTACACTCTCAGCTGTACCACTTCATAACAATGTGAACAGAGCAATGATCAGTTGGATGTTAAAAAGCATAAAAGGTAATATCGTTATTAAACATATTACCTTCACTATAAACAAATATGTTTTTTAGTATTTGTTTTCGATCGTTATTGAGGTTTTTTAAATTTTTTTTATAGAATTTAACTACTGGGGTTTCATACCAGAGTTGTTAAATTGGGTTTTTTTTATTTGTGTATTATTATTTTTTATGTAGGTTTGGAGCCACTACCAAACATTTTATAGAGGAAGTATGCGTTATTACGCGATTTGGATAAAAGTTTGCAGGGTAGAGTTTATACACAGACTATTGAGTTCAAGTGCATGTATACTGCTTTCTACAGTTTTATATAAAATATAATAAAGTTAAGGGGTGTATGTCTGCGGGTATTCAACAACAAAATGAGCAGCGTTGTTTACAGGAAATAGAGTAGTTTAAAGAGGGGGTTAAGTCTGGGAACATTGCACCGGGTACTTCACTTAACAAGTTCTCAGATGATGCACAGGATGAGCAGAAACATGCCATTAGAATTGCTGATGAGAAGGTTGCTCTGGCTGTCCAAGCATATGACTTGGTAACGATACTTTTATTATGTTGTTTTTGTTCTTGAGTTTTTGCCAAATTTTGAGACATATAGCTATTTCCTCTATTTTAAGTGAAGTGTTGAAAATATTCCTATGCAGTTGGATGCTCATATTCAACAACTAGATCAGCATCTTAAAAAATTTGAAGAGCAACGACGTGGTAGATTTCTTCTTATTTTTTGAAATCTGTCGTACACAGATGTGATGTAGATAAGCCTGGCGCTCCTGTTTGCGTTGTGTAGAGGTGGCGCGTGTGTGTTTACACGGGTTTGAAGGGGGGGGGGTCATCATTTGGTACTGGTGGAAATGGACAAGTGGGTTGGGTTGACCGCAAACACATTCTTATTCAGTTTTTTTTTTAATATTTTATTAATCTATTTATGATTACAAACACAAAATATTTAGAATAATAATATGAATTCTTGAATAATAACTTAGGAGTTCATGCATTACAATTAGAGTTAAAACAATTTTCAACCCGTTTGAACTCTTGTGTAGTCCCCCTTCAAGCTAAATTTTTTATTTGATGTGATTAAGATAAAACACAACACAGATTGACCCATTTGTGATTTATTTGTGGTGGTTGCAGAAAAGGATATTGCTGCAGCAGCCGGAACACCTGGTTCGAATGGAGGTAACTAAAGATCAGTTAACTTGGGTTTTGTGCCTTTTTAGGGTTTGAATTGATGTTTTGTATTACATTTTGGTGATTAGTAATAAACTCCGCTTATTTTAACCTTTCGTATGACATAGAGTTCACCACCTTTGTTATGATAGTTTGCTAGATGTTCACTAGCGCCGAAGAGTTTGGCCCATTTATTGGTAAATGGGTCGCTCCATAAACAAGGTGATCCAGGTTCTTCACCTAAAACTAGCTAAAATAAAAACAAGTTGAAGATCAAAGGGGTTAAAAAGTCTTCTAAAGTTGTATTCAAAGCTGTTATAATCTTATAAAAATTATGTTCTTTAAAAAACTGAACCCGAACCTTGATCAAACCGATTAAAGGGATGTTGGTCGGTTTTAAGTCTCAAGATCCATCAAATTTCGGTCTTGGGCTAGACTGATGGAAATCACAGCTGACTGACCCCATGATTTATTCATCAAACTCAAGCTACCTGTTTTGACCGACCCACTAGTGGCTCGACAAGTGACTATTATTTTTCTGATAAGTGTAGACAGTAACGGAAGCAAGACAACAGAGAGTCGGCTAGAAGATCAAGGATGCGCAAGCAGGTAATAATATATATTTACTCCTACAAAATAACTGATGTATTTATAATAACAATGGAAATGATATAAAACGGAAAATATTTAAACATATGTGATTTGATCGTTTTCTAATAAAACAACTTGTTTTTTTTTTTTCAGCCTGAGTGTGAAGCGCTACAAGCAACAGTAGAGACCGTAAATAACGAGAATCACTCACTTAGGGATGAGCTGCAGAGGCTTTCTGAGGCATGTGGGAAGCTTACAGCTGAAAATGATTCGATGAAGGTTTCTGTCACTTTCACTTCCTCTCTCAATATATACTTTTTTCACGAGTATTGTAGCATACTCGGTTTTAAAAAGCGTGCCTGTGGTGTTGGGGTTCTTAAGGCGATATGGAAAACGCCTCAGGGCCTTCAGGCGTCTTGTCATGCACATCAGAGTCATAATTGGTCAAATTTAGGGTATGTAGGAGGCCGATAAATATAAACAACCTCATCATAACTTCCAAATTACATGACATAAAATTATTTAGCATTTCACATCATGTCAAATAAACTTTTTATATGATTTACGTTGGCTGGACAGGATGAGTTAACCCGGTCTATTGGACCTAAAGCTGTGACAACCGAGAAGGGATCCAATGTAAGCAGTCCCAGGATAAGTAATTTGAACCCATTTCATGCTTTATCGCCAGATAACGGTCATCAAAGCCCCACATCTACAGGCTTCAGGTTATCCTCTTTTTCCTTTCGATCCAACTAACTCTTCTTATCTGAAGCTAAAGGTGGCCTTTTGGACCCGTTTACTTATGAATGGGTCATTATACGATTTGTTTTATATAAATATTTTGGTTATTTTTGTTATCATAATAAGCACATTATTTGTTTATTGAAAGTGAACGACAGTGTTCGCAGGGCAACTTGAACCAGCCCCACTCGGTTCAACATGCTAAAAGTTAGGGGAAGCAATTCATTTACGGTTTGGGTTGGCGGATTTCTTGGTTCTTTTAACCCAACCGAACGTAACTTGATTAACTGATCAGGTCAACTAAACCCTGAAACTAATAACTAAAGTAGACCTGTTTATGGCCCAAACCCGTTTAGCCCCAACCTTATATCATGTCAGATCGGAAATGGTTGCCCTTTGTAAAATTAACCTATTTTAACACAAACATGTTTTTGACTCCTAATATAATTGAAATCTAAACCGACCTAATTTCAATTCTGAAATAATTGAAGACTTACAGATGAAGCAAGGGATTATTGGACAAGTGTCGAAGTTTTAGGAGTAGATATAATTGAATTTAATTAATTAAATTAGTTAATTGGTTTCTTTATTTGAGTCGTATTACGGAGGTTAGGCGGATTAGTGTAAATTATCAATTTATGTATTTGGTAATTATTCATTCAGTATTAATCAATAGAAAGAGTGGATCATTATTTTGATCATAATCTGAGTAAGTATCTGCTGATTCTGAGTTTCCCAGTTTAACAGAAGTCGTTTATTTTTGTTGCCAGTATGGACAAAGAGTCTATGGACAAGCTGGTTGAAGCTTCTGCTTTTGAAGCTGCAAACGCTGTCTGGCAAGCTGCACAGGCACAGGCTGCTAATGGTGATCCATCTGTAGCGGACGCTAACTCACAGCCTGTAGAGAGCTGTTTAGATGGTAGTGATGGAGAGGGCGATGTTCGACTTCATCCAAGAGTTGTATGTTTTCTCATTTAGATTTTGTATATATAATTAAAATTAAAATTTATGCTTCTTTAGAGTTAACCAAAAGGAATACTTAGTATGTATAATAGGGTTACATCGGGGCTCTATATAGAGAGAGAATAATACTTCAATTGGATGCGTTTTAGATATCTTAACCTGTGTTTTTAAGTTATAAATTTCTTTATTTCACATTTTATGTGATCTGTTTTGATTTAAGGTTCATCTACAAAAGTGGCTTAAGTAAGGGTTTGTATACTTCTAGGGCTTCTTTCATACCTAACCTCACCCTTTTTGTATTTCATGCTTACTATCAAGTAATGTTTATATGTGCTTAACATATGGTTGAACTGCTTAAATTTTGGGCTAGTAAAAGAGGGATTTATTTAGCTCATGTACACTTTCGTGGTTTGGGGCAAAATGGGTTTTTTTCAGCTAACTTACGCTATTTTGCTTAACTATGATAAGATTCAATTTTAGAAGTAAAAAATGAGATCATGCTCTGCTTTGGTATGGTCTTTTTCGTTTGTGCATGTTCAAGAATTGTACATTTCATTTTTGTATGTTCAAGAACTATACTTAATATATATCTTTTTGGTCAATTGTTAGATCAAACCTGGAGAACTTGAACTGGAGCTATATAGATTAAGGCAAACTTGAAAAGCTACCGCATGCGCATAATGAACTTCTGGAATATAGACTTGTGTTGAAGAAGAAGGTAAGAGCTGGTGCCATACTTATGGCTTATATTTTCCAAGTTCATAAATCATTTGTTATTCTTCTTCAGATAGGTGAGGTTTTAAATTTTACGAAAAAGGCTACACCTCAGCGGAGAGAATAAGAACATCGGCATGTCGAAGGATCAATTAATGGCCTTGTAGCCATCATTGAGCCATCACATTCTTTCCGTTAGGTTGTTATATATGATTTTTCAATGTGGTTTTGAAACTTACGGGATAATATTTGTCAATTTCAGGTAGGTTGGGTATTGAGATCAAGAAATTCAGCGCCGCTTGCAGATATGGTTTCAAGGTCAATATTTGGCTTGAAATAGAGACATAGGACCTTTGTTTCTGAATGGTTTGTAGCTTCACTTATGACTTATGCCTGATGTTGTTGTCAATTCATAACTATAATGCGAATGTGAATTCATTAAATAATTTCACATCATATTTTACATATAGATGTAGGAAAAAACTTTGCACATTATAAACTACTTAGTTTATTTCTATATCAAACATGTACACTAACACATACTGTCTTTAACATTGTTTTATAAAGATATGTAACTAAACGCAAATAATTTAAATGATATATTGTAATATGTTTTTTAGTATTTGATTTCGATCGTTATTAAACATACCCGTGTATTCACACGGGTCTTACAACTAGTATATATATATATATATATAGGATTAGGTTCAAGAGTGAACACTAGTGTAGCTTGCGAACTGAGTGAACTAATCCTGGCCATACACGTATGTAGATCAATGGCCAGGACTTGATGTTGAAATACACTAGTGTATTTTACGATTTGATGATGAGATCCTGGCCATACACGTGTGTAGATCAATTGCCAGGATTTGTTCACTCAGTTCGCAAATACATTAGTGTTCACTCTAGAACCCCACCCTATATATATATATATGTGGGGGGGGGGGGGGATGATAAAACGAAAACCTACCCCTGTTGAAAAAACCAAACAAACTCATCTCCACCATTGATCAACTTCACCATTCATCCACTTTTAATTTTTGATAAAAAAATGTTAAAAGTACAAAAAAATGTATTTTGGGAAATGTAAGACACAATCGTAACACGTTCTTTCTTCTATCTTCTCTGACAAACAGTGTAACACGTCCTCTCTTATCTCTCATTTGCAAAAAATGTAATATGTTTGCAAAAAATAGCTACATATATCATCTATTTATGCCTTTTTAGAATTGTTAAATATGTAACTAGCAAAACATATAAGAATTGGTACATTGTTGCAGTCATTTACTAAAACTCAATTATAACATTGCTAAGACCCAATTCTAACATTTTTATATATTAAATAAAAAATGTTACATAAAACTGTAACAATGCTAAAACCCAGTTATTACTTTCATATGAACTGTGATTATACACTTCCTAAATTCTAAAATGTGTAGAATCTAAAATCAAAACACCCAAAATAGTGTAAAATGTGAAAATTCAAAAAAGGTAGTTTGAAATTCAAAAAATGTGTTAGCCAAAAAAGTGTAGCAGGTAAAGTATAAAAATCTAGACATGTGATGAATTTTCAAAAATGCCCTTTTGTGCACTGGTTACATAAATGATGTGGCACAATCATGTTCACTCAATTAGTTTGAATGGTTTTTTGAACTAATGTGAGATTTCTTGGTCTAATGATGTGGCACAATCATGTTCACTCAATCATGTTCACACACATTAAGTATAATAACAATTACTCGTGGGACGCTTTAGACAACACCTATTATTTGGTCTAAAGCAATTTATAGGGACGCTTTAGACACACACGTCAACAATATTTATATGATGGATTGGTGCAAGTAGGTGATATATATATATATATATATAATGTGAGGTTCATTGGGGAACACTAAAAAAGTGGGGAACCGGGAACACTCTTAAAAATTTAACTTAACATGTTAAAAATTATTTTTTAAACATCTTTTTCGACGCTTCTCCTTATATATACTTGTAGAAGCATTTTTTATAAAAAAAATCAAAAACTAAAAATATTAAAAAAAACAATTAAAAAAAGGCTAAAAAATGTTTTTTTTAGAAAAATTATTTTTTTACTCGACTAGTTTCTCCTCCTTTTTATAAAGAAAAGCGCTGAAAAATTTTTAAAAAAAATTATTTTTAACATGTTAAGTTAATTCTATAAGATATAACTGTTTTTTAAACATTTTTTTTTATTTTTAGTTTTTGATTTTTTTTATCAAAAATGTTTCTACTTGTATTTATAAGAAAAAGCGCCGAAAAAAAATTAGAAAAATATTTTTTTTAACATGTTAAGTATAATTTTTAAAAGTGTTCCCCCGTTCCCCACTTTTTTAGTGTTCCCCAATGAACCCTCCCCTATATATATATATATATATATATATATATATGGAGACCAAAGATGGATAAACTTCCTACTCGGGAAGAAGCTTTGAGTAGAAGGAACATCATAGTTAGCTCACAAAGATGTGTTTTGTCCGACACTGAAGTTGAGTCGGTTGAACACATCTTTACGGGTTGTATGATTGCTTCGGATGTTTGGAAAGTTGTGAGTTTGTGGCGTAAGATTCCTCCGATTTTCTCATTTTCCGTGCGGGTGCAGGATCTGATGGAGTTACACAATCTTGTGGGTTTGGTTAGCAGGCATGAAAATGCTTTTCATGGGATAATGATTGTGGCTTGCTGGAGGATATGGAAAGCTCGTGATGAGAAATTGTTCTCGGGCAAAGACATGAAGACGTGAAATCTATAGGTTACCTTTGGTTTAAATGCAAATCTAAATTCAAGATGCTAGATTAGCGAAGTGGGTGTAATTTAGTAATTATGTAGGTCGCTTGTCTGTATGAGCCTCCTTTTTTGTGAGGGGTTGTTGTTTGTTTTTTTTGGTTGATAAATTTTACTTAAAAGAAACTTGCGATCATGAATCTTAAAATTTAGATTTGAACAACAGTTTCCAAAAAGTTACATAAGAGTATCCACATTGTCATGCTTTAAAGTCCACTTGAAAAATTGGAACAAACTTTTCGCTTTTGATCTTATGATGCATAACCCCCCTCATCATTAGCACCTTTTAGGCCAGGCGGGGTGGATGAGTATAACGCGTTGAACATCAAATATAACTCGTGGAACACCGCCCCGCCCACTTCCATCACTAGTGATGGAGTGTAACGAGTGATGGTGGTAACGCGTTGAACTTTGAGGATGATAGGGCATGGACTTGTACATTGTGCATTAATACTTGTACATTGGAATCCCATCACTAGTGATACCACCCCTCCTTCATTTCTATCACTAGTGATAGAATATTGGGTGCTTACATGGCATGATTTGATTGGGTGCTCCCATCACTAGAATCTATCACTAGTGAACCACCCCTCCCCCCTTAGGGGGGGATGGGTGGTTCACTAGTGATGGGGGGGATGGGTGGTTCACTAGTGATGGGATTTATCACTCCCATTGTCCAATAAAATTGTGCCATGTCATCAACCAAATTTCTATAACTAGTGATAGAAATGTAGGCGGGGTGGTATCACTAGTGATAGAAAATAGCTATTTAAATAGCTTCGAAAGTTGAGGGGCTAAATTTGAACTTTTCATCAAAGTTCTATAAGTTCAATTAAGATAAAGACAAATGATATCTCTGCAAGAAACATGGAAGGCGGCGGCAACATGGAACAACATCAAACTTCAACGCGTGAAGGAAATAACGCGTTTCAAAGTTCACGAGTGATGGTGGGTGCGGCGGCGGTGTTCCGTGATGGTTCAACCATTGGCGCAGCATGTAAGGGGCGGGGGGGGGGGGGGGGACGTCCGCCCCCCGGGATTTTTCGCTCAGTAGTGTTATATATGTAGTTTTCGTATAGAAATTTGTGGGTATATACGTTTTCACCCGCCCGATTCTATAGAAATTTTTGGGTATTCTATAGAAATTTTTTGGTATATATGTTTTCACCCCCTGGCCGAAAAATCCAAGCTTCGCCACTGGGTTCAACGAGTGATGGGGTGGTATAACGGACCACCCCGTCCCCCCTTATAATGATTAGTTCCTTCTCTAAGCATCAAGTCTTTGTCACCTTTTGTTTTGGTCATTGTCAACTCATGAAGAGATGAATGACTATTTAGTTCAACGTAAAATTCATTTTTCTCCTTTTTAGCATGTGCTGTGAATAAATTTCAATTGCGGATCTACACTACAAGTGTAACACATAATACCTACTGGATTTCCTTTTCATTTTCTAAATTGCGCCTCCTTGTTTTTTTTATGAGCGGCTGTTGTTTGTTTGTTGTTGGATGATAAAGTTTACTTAAAAAGACGTGCAATCATGAATCTTAAAATTTAGATTTGAACAACAGTTTCCAAAAAGTTACATAAGGGTGAGAGGAGCACTCCCCTCTTAGGGGAGTCCCCTCTCTTACGCACACCCAATCAGGTTATGCCACGTCAACTCCCCTCTTAAACTCTCCTCACACCCCAATTTGATGGCGGCACTCCCCTATTAGGTGACTTGTTTTTTTATTCAAAAAAAAAAAAAAGGAAATAATTGATTGGTTTGAAAAGAGGGTGGCCCCACACTCTCCCCCTTTCTTCTTCGGTGAACTCACCCCGACCCACCTCCCCGATTTGGGTCACCGCAGGGATGGCGGTGGTGTTCCCGCTGGGGGAATAGGGTCACCGAGGCCACTCCCCGCTGGTGCCCCTCTCACCCTAAGAGTATCCCCATTGTCGTGCTTTAAAGTCCACTTGACAACTTGGAACAAACTTTTAGCTTTCTATCTAATGATGCATAACTCCCCTCATCATTAGCACCTTTTATAATGATTAGCTCCTCCTCTAAGCATCAAGTCTTTGCTACTTTTTTTTCAGTCATTATCAACTCACGAAGAGACGAATGACTATTTAGTTGCAACACAAGATTCATTTTTTTCTTTTAGCATGTGGTGTGAATAAATTTCAATTGCTTATCCACACTCGTATAACACATAATACCTACTAGTTTTCCTTTTCATCGTCTAAATGATTATCCAAATTCGCACCAGTATTGTGTATTGATAACGACGTTTCCGTTGTTTATACACTATGCTCATATATAATTCTCATCACCGCCACATATCTTAAGTTACAAAGTTGATCAATAACATGTATGCACAAAATTCACACTTTTGTTCATTGCACCTAGCTGTTCTATATTAAATTTAGAGTAAATTATGATTTTGGCCCCTGTGGTTATATCACTTTTACCCTTTTAGCCCAAAAAGGAATCTTTTAATATCTGAGCCCCCAACGTCTTTTTTTCTAACCCTTTTGGCCCTTAAGAGTAAATGGATGAGGTTAGTATTAGGGGCCAAAAGGGTTATAAAAAATGATGTTGAGGGCTCAGATGTTAAAAGATTCTTTTTGAACTAAAAAGGTAAAAATGATATAACCACAGAGGTCAAAATCGTAATTTACTCTTAAATTTATTAAGGGAAAATTGCATAGATCTCCTTATACAAAACACATTTAGAATACACGACAATACTAGTTTTGGGCATTCATATCATTATTTTCATCCTCCAACATTTAGCTAATTTTTCCGCATAAAACTGACCCACCCAAATTTTGTCTCTGTATGAGTTATCGTTCTCAAAATAATTATAGGTTTATGTCTAAGGGGAGGGGGTGGTCACTATTGATAGATTTCTATCACTCCCAATATCCAATCAAATCATGCCATGTCATCACCCAATATTCTATCACTAGTGATAGAAATGTAGTGGGGGTGGTCATCACTAGTGATGAGATTTCAATGTACAAGTACTAATACACAATGTACAAGTCATACACATTCATTCCTCAATATTCAACGCGTTATATATATAACGAGTTATTCCTATCACTCGTTATAAAAGTGGAGGCGGCGGTGTTCGTTGTGCTATCACTCGTTATGGGGTGGCCATAACGGACCACCCCCTCCCCCCTAATTATGTTTTTTTTTTCTTTCTGTTTTAGTTATTTAAAGAGAATATCACCGTGTGTGTGAGCACCACGCACGCACACAAATATTTAATCGATTAAAAATTAGACCATGTGTAGTGGGCGTTTTTTTTTTTTTAAATTAAAAAAAAAACGCCTCCCCCACCATTACATAGGGCGTTATTTGGAATTTTTTTTGAAAAAAATGTTAACCAGCGTTTTATTTAAAACGCTCAACAACACAATTGCATGAGTATGACATGTTTGACTGGCCAATGGGAGTGGTCCAAGTGTAAGTTTTTTTTTTTTTTTTTTTTTTTATCCTTGTTAATGATTGGAAGGGGCATTGTTTTGGCATTATTCCCACTACGTCACTTTTGCAATAACGCCCCATACTGACTGGACTGCCACGTGTCGAATAATGCCCCATGATGGGGGCATTTATTATTTTGTTTAACCACTACACATGGTCTTTGAAGATAATTTATACACCAACAATACTACATATATAATAGTAATTATAGTATGAGACACAAATTAACATGGTTAACCAATGATTTTTACACTCGTATGGGTGCACGTAAACTACATGCGAGTATGACACAATAAATTTGTAATGCATCGATGCAAAGTTAAGGTTTTTATAACTTAGTATCAATCATAGATGCATTAGAAATTAATACATCTGAGCATGACAAATATATTATTCCATTTAACCTTAACTCAAACACTTTAACTATTCATGTAACCCAAGTGTGACCCTTGTGAACCATTATTAACGGGTCAAATGAGTTAGAAAAAAATATTTTAGAATTGAACGAAATAACATGTCAACCTGTTTAATGTATTCCAAATACGACTCATTTGATTAGCATATATGATTAAAGAAATAACATAAATTGTTTAACTATACATATTCGTATCGTGTTTGTTTCATGCTTCAAATCGCATCATAATTGAGGAATAATTCAAAAACTCCTTTTATAGTATGCTTTTCCTATTTTACTAAAACACGTGTTCATATAAGGATTTAAAGCATAAGAAGATACAAAAATAAAAACACTTTTAAGTTATTTGCATTGTGATTGTTCATTATATATTTTTTCTTACGAAAATACAAAAGAAAGGAAAAAGAAAAAAGAAAATTTGCATCATCATGAAAAAGTCGTAGTTTTTATTTAATTCTTTTAGAAAGTTATGATCTCGACTTTTCATAAACCAAGTCTTGTAACATTATTTATTATCGTTTAATCATATGAGTGTGGATATGGTCAAAACTTATATATGACCGTAACAAAATGCAATATCATTTGTTGACCATAACTAAATGTATCAAACTACGTGGCAAAATAATTAGTTTACCGAGCACGCTGGTCGTTGATAGAGTGGGGTTAGAACGTACATTTTAAGTAGATTGTAATCTAGAGCTAAGTTCAGGTACAAACAATTTTATCGTATAAAATGTACGAAACACATGAAAAAAGCAAAAAAATATAGTGGCATTTTTGTAATTATTCGCTCGTAGGGTAATTATCAAAATTATTCTATAAATGATCTTGTAAGGTGATTTTTTTAAAAATGTTATTGTAGGGTAATTTTGATCTTATATGATATTTTGTAAAATGTTCTTGTGGGGTAATTTTGAAACTTGCAGAATAATTTTGATACACTTATAGAGTAATTATAATACTCTACAAAATTACCTTACAAGATCAAAATTATCTTACAAGATCAAAAATACCATACAAGATTATTTGTAGAGTAATTATAAAACTCTACAAGATTAAAATTACCCTAAAAGAACATTTTACAAAATTACCCCACATGACCAAAATTACCATAACGATCATTTGAATCGAGTCAAGCTTAGAAAATCTAAAGTTTATATTTTAGCTCTTGTAATAAATGAGCTCCAGTGAAGTTTCAAATAACGAGCTTAAATCTGTCCATAAACCTTGACGAGCCTACTATAGTGTCGTTTTATTTTATATGAAAAATGTATATATACATAATAATTAATTTATCCTAAAAGTATGACAAAATTAATTAAATAACGCATTATGTTAAATATATAAATAGTTATAAACATGGATAAGTAATATAATTAATTTTTTATAAACAAACCGAGTTAGATTTAAATAACATAAACTTTCACCAATTGGCCGATAACTTTCAATTTATACTACACCACTCTCAACTTTCAACTTATTAGTCGATAACACTCTCAAACTAACTGACCCTAAGCCAGTTAGTTTTTGTTGATGCAGCACTTGTGTGGTGACATGGCAGCTGATGTGGCATATGCCTTGGCTTTTTTAAGACGTGCCATCTGGCTTGCCTTTTTGATGATGTGTCAACCGACGTGGCACTAGTTTGGTACGTAACAACTTATATCAGCAAACTGGGTTAGTATTGAGTTTGTTTTGAGGTGTTATCGGCTAATATGTTGTTCAACGATAAACGGCCAATATCCCTTTAAAAAACTACTCCAAGTCAAGGGCGTACCCACCCAAAGCCAAGGGTGGGCGGGCGCACCCCATGAAAAAATATTTTTTAGTGTTATTTTTCGCAGGAAATCCCGACCGCATCCCTTGGAATTTTTCAGCCGCACTCCTTGAAAATTTTCAACCGCCCCACTTAGAAAAAAAAATATAATTAACCACTTATTCACTTAATTATTTAATCCAATCATAGCCCAATCTGCAATCAATTTTTATTAACACAAGCCCAAATCCAACCTAAATAAATTTTAACTAAATAAAATAACCCAAACCCATCCACCCATTCCATTTCCAAATCTCGCCCCCAAAAAAACTCCCAGCGCCTTGACGTCACTGCTCACGACCTGGTGGCTTTTTTTTACCGGAAAAACCAAAATTCCGGTTGGACCGACCCATATTATGTCAGAATTCCAATATAGAACTAGTATGGTTTATTTATTTATTTATTTATTTTGTTTTATGTGATGATTTGGAGAAAATATAGATGTGTAAGGGTTTAGTCCTTTTATATTTTTTTGATTTTTTTGTTGTTCTAGACTTGTAGTTAAAAGATTTTATTGTTTTATTTATAGCTTTGTTTGTTTAAATGATTAGTTACAAGTAATCAACATTTAATATTAGGGCTTGAATGTTTAAAATATAATTGAAAGTTATGGGCTATGGTTGAACATGATTGTTTATTTTGTTTAAGTGTTTAGTGTTGTTTTATGAACTTATGGAGCAAATTATATGTGTTAGGAACAATGAGTAAGAATGTAATGAACTTATGACGTGTTTACTGTTTGGTATCTTTAGATGATATTTTGGATATATTTCAAAAAAAAAAAAAAAAACCTGTAGGGCACAATTTTAAATACGTTTGTAATTTGTAATGACGTTTGACGTGTTTTTGATGATTTATAAATTTTAGTTTGATGTTCTTTTGTCTTACATGATCTGACCCGACCCGCTATGAACCGGTATCTTTATACAGCTAGGGGCCTAAAATCTTTAAAAATATTCCGACCCCCAGAAAAAAATCTCTGAGTCCACCACTGGTACAAGTTCCATCTCCAACTCGAGTTGTTGAATGATAAACGGACACAAGCTACAAACAAAACGAATACGACTTTTTACACCATAATGTTAAACACCAACAGTACTCATGCAGACGTAATACATATAAATAAATTATTATATATAACACCCACATTTAATCCGCGGCTTAAAGTCATATAACTTGACTGTCTTCTTTTGAAACTTCAAGGATCCCCCCACCTATATTCACACATAAATATTCTCCCCCCTCTCCAATCCTCCACCAAAACACTCAATGCATCCACAACAAGCACAAATTCACCCTTCAACAACTTCCATGGAGGAACAACGTCAACATGAACATCATGTTCTAAATCTGAATCCCCAACCAGTGGTTCATGATCTTGATCTTGATCATCTGAGTGACAATGATGATCTAGATCAAGATCATGATGATGGTCGTGCCGTTACAGATCTTGATCAAGATTTAGAAAACAAATTAAATTACGAAGCGGGTCCGTTTTATTGTACGGACAACAACCCGCCCGACTCGTATGCAGTCTGCGAGACCAAAGTAGCTGAATGGCTCGACCGCAACACGTTCATGGAGCGCAAGGCTTCGGTGAAGTTCGCCTGCACAAAAAACCTAGATCCATGTCAAACCCGAGCTTCTCGACGCTCGGTCTCCGTAAACCAGAAACCGAAGCTGTCGATAATCGGGTTCAGAAAAAAACCGGTTCATCAGACCGATGGGAGGTCAAAGCATAACGATAAGGTGGAAAACGTGAGGCTGTTTAGGAACCGGTCTGAACCGGGGAGGGATTACTGTTTGTTGATAACTGAACCGGTTTCTCCTCGGGTTTCGTGTGTGGGTCGAGTCGGGTCGGTGCGGGTTAAAGGTAGGAAGGCTGGGGTTTGGAGGAGTTTCAAGGCGGCTTTTTCGAACCTGGTTCAGACCAATAGAGTGGCAAAGATAGCGGCTTGATACCGGTCTGAACCGGTTTAGATGTTTTGCCGGTTGACGGTCAGGCGGCTGTATTATAATTATGGTTAAGATGTCAAATTATTTTTTTGGTCAAATTTCGTTATAGTTGAATTTACTTGTAATTATTACGTATTATTATGGTGTCCAACTGGATGCTATCTCATTGTCCATGGCCTATAATTGAGACTGAAGAGATAGTCGTTTTGGACATTTTGTGACAACTATATACATAAATGATTTTATTACGAAATTTGTATTTTTTTTGCCGACACGTAATAGTTACAATACGTATATGAACGACAAGGTTTTACTAATTTTGTGTGTTCACATGTCCAATAGTTGAGTCACGTATTTTTTTTTAATAATGTTTTAAGTGATGTCACTTGTTATGTTATGTGAAGTAAATCGGTACTATTCAAGTGTTGGATGAACAAATAAGACATAAAAACTAGTATTAAGTTCAATATATTACATAAAAATGTTATTTGTATATGAGTGTGTCCCGCCACTATAACAAATATGGTATTAGTTTCAAGCACTTTTTGTTTGTTTTCAAAAGCCATGTAATTCTCTTTAGCACTTTTTGTTTGTTTTCAAAAGCTATGTATTTCTCTTTAATTGTTTATATGTATCAAAACATATTGAAATTAATGTTACATTTAAAAGGAGAATTTTAAATATTCATATAAGATTTTCACGCATATAAGTAGAGGTGTGCACGGTTCGGTTCGGTTCGGTTTTGAGCCGTAACCGTAACCGAAACCGATTTGATCGGTCATTACATATCCTTACCCGATCGGTTCGGTTATTTCGGTTTCGGATAATTCGGTTAATGTTCG